>CM054123.1:78845523-79445523 GCA_028751855.1 Ambrosia trifida
AACCATGCGTAACAAACTTTTTTATCTGAAAATTTTAAGGTATCTAATATACATGTTTTTAAGACTTTTGAGCCAAAAAAAAACCCGCTGAGTAGATTTTAAAAAATAAATAAATACGTTTTTTTTTCGTAACATATGGTATGGTCTGTTACATATGCTACACAAAAAAAACTTATTTATTTTTTTTAAATAATCCACTTAGCATTTTTTTTTATTTGTTCTGACTCAAAACTTTTAAAAACATGTATAGTAACCTAAAATTTTCAAATAAAAAAAAGATTATTTACATAGGGTTTTCTATTTTTTTCTCAAATTCAATGGTTTTTCTTTAAATACTTACAAAGTTACAATATTATATTATATATACTTTAAATAAAATGAATGACACTGTTACTACCACTTAAATATTTAAATTTTCACAACATGGAGAAAAATACTAAAGGATGAAAAGGATGGATTTCGTTTCTCCTCATATAAGACCATGTGTAATGGGCATTATAAGGGCATGAATAAGCATGATAATGCCCCTAACACTATTCCCTTGGGCATTATATGGGTATTAGACCCTCCGTAATGGAGGCGTTATTTCACAAAAAAAAAAATAGCGCCCCCCCAACACCGCTACGGGGGGGCTCCATTTTACAAAAATTGCTTTTGGCGCTATAAAACTAACGCCCGGCCCCTAAAAATCCCATCAATCAGAGGTTGACACCTCATACCCACTCTTTATTATTATTATTTTATTATTTTTTTAATTTAAAAGATATAATAAAATATTAATAGGGGTTTTATATATAAAGCCCCTACCACTACACCCCTTTTTCAGTTTCTCTCTCCATGCTGACTCAGCTGCCACGTGGACCAATCAGAAAGGGGGGCTTTATATATAAAGCCCCCCACTACGCATGGTCTTATGAGGGTAGGACATTTCTAGTATAATGCCCAAATAGGATAAAAATATGGAAAGTAATAACTAAAAAGGGCATTAAGTGGCTTTAACCATTACATATTTTTTTGAAGGACATTATAATAATGATGTGAAAAAAAATGTCCCCTAAGAGACATGAACCATTGCTTATGGTCTAATAGTTGTCCACGTATTTTTATGTCAAGTTGTATTAAATATATATATATGAGATTTCTTCCATTATTTCTTATCAAAGTTGACTTTCTACGTTATTGACAGATTCAAACTTTTAAGAGATTGTTATTATTTTTTTCTTTATTTTTCTAAGATAGATTTTTATCAAAAAGAGTAAATTACAAAAAATACTCTTTATGTTTATCACTAGTTTCAAAGGAAAAAGACGGAGAGCTATCGAAGTTTTTGAAAGTATCAAGATGACGTCGTATTTTTAGTATAAGCATAGAGGTAGAACGAAAACTATAGATTGGTTGGATTGGTGTAAATACCCTTTGAACTCGTTGTAATGTCGTTTTTATGGTAGCCCGGGGATCCTTGCTTTGAGGACCGCTCGTGATTGTTTTTTAATGAAGTTTACCTTCAAAAAAAGGTTGTTTATCACTAGTTTCTAACTAATTTCAGTGGTCAATGTTATCCGTACTAATTACATTTATCTTTCGGTTTTGTTCCAACCTATATTAATTTGTGTTATTAAATTAAGATCACGTTAGAGGAACGTGTTTTCCTTTCGTGTTTTCTTAGATCTCTTTATGATTAAAATCATATTGCACGCAACGATTAAAATTCAAATCACCGCATTGACAACAAGGGGAGCTTTCATATCCGAAAATCCTTTGATGATTACGACATTGACAGTATATACAATACGAATTTTGTAACTAATGATACTTAACCATGATGGACAATATACCTGATCAGCGTCGAAGGACCGATAAAAAAAAGTGTTTTTATTGTTGAAATTTATGCGGAAGTAATTTTGTGTTTGGGTTAGGTTTGTTTATTTCGGCCTTGCGGCCGGAGGCCGCTCGGTTTCTAAACTGCGACTCTCAAACCGGCAAGGTGGTGTTTGTAGAAAAGGTGTAGAGATAAAATGGTTGTTTTTTATATTGATAGTAGTGTTTTTGATACATTCAACTGAGAAGATAACCTCCTCTATAAATACATAAACAAATAACATAAAATAGGAAGTAGCTAATATTGGGGCATAAGACAATGTGCTAGTCTTTGGCCATAATACATGGAGGCAAATATCTTGGACATAATGGAAGGAGGCACAAATCTTGGAAGAGCATGGTGGAGGAGAACAATGAGGAGAAAATATCTCTAATACTCCCCCTCAAGTTGGAGCGTGAAGATCACGAACGCTCAACTTGCCAAGTAATATTTCGTTCTTTTCGAACACTCCCCTTCAAGTTGGAGTGTTTGCTTTTCTTGCGGGCTCATAGATTTGGACCCGACTTTTCTTCTTGCGGGTTCAATAAACCCGACTTTTCTTCCTGCGAGTTTAAAACCCGACTTTTCTTTTTGGGAGTTTAAAACCCGACTTTTCTTCTTGCGAGCTCAACGAACCCGACTTTTCTTTTCTTGCGAGCTCAACGAACCCGACTTTTCTTCTCGCGGGCTCAGCAAACCCGACTTTTCTTGCGAGCTCAAAGGAACCCGACTTTTTTTTTGCGGGTTTAAGGAACCCGACTTTCCTTTTCTTGCAGGTTCAAAGGACCCGGCTTTTCTTGCGAGTTTAAGGAACCCGACTTTACTCGCGAGTTCGACGAACCCGACTTTTTTCTTACGGGTTCAAAGGACCCGACTTTTCTTTTTTCGAGTTCAAGGAACCCAACTTTTCTCACGAGTTCGACGAACCCGACTTTTCCTTGCGAGCTCAAAGAGCCCGACTTTCTTCTTGCAAGTCCAAAGAACTCGACTTTTTTTGCGAGTTCAAAAGAACTCGACTTTTCTTCTCACGAGTTAAAAAAACTCGACTTTTTTTGCGAGTTCAAAGAACTCGACTTTTCTTTTTCTTGCGGGTTTAAGGAACCCGGTTTTTTTTTTTTTTTTTGTCTTCGTTTTTCTCCATCTTGCTTTCGCCCACTCATTGCCTCCTATTATGAAACTCTTGTCTTTTGGTTTGTCTATTATTCTTTAATTTAGTTAATTAATAACAGTTGTTGTGTTTGATCTTCATGTTTTGTCTATTGTTATTTTTTGGGTGATAAAATTCAAGGCTCTATTAAGAAACTGTTGTCTTTTGGTTTGTCTATTATTCTTTAATTTAGTTAATTAATTAACAACAATGGTTGTGTTTGATCTTCATGTTTTGTTTGTGGTTATTTTCAGGGTGATAAGATTCAAGTCTCTATTAAGAAACTATTGTCTATTGGTTTGTCTATTATTCTTTAATTAATAATTTACAGTTTATTTTCTTATTGGTGCTATTTGGTCTATAATAGCGAGACTGACGCTATCAAATACATCTTGGTAATCTATATTTTTGTTTTACTATTTAGGACCCAGAACACTTGGGTTCTCGGTTATTTAATGTGTTTACGTCGAGAAATAGTTAGTTCTCGGTTGGGCTTGGGCTTTGGGATAGGCCATGTGGGCCAAACCTAGTACATGACCTATATAATGTTATGTTCATCATCATTATTAGGTTAGCGGTTTGGATTTCATCAAAGAACTATATTGTATCAGACGGTTCTCTGAATCCGTATGCAATAGAAAGCTTTTCGTTCATATTATTCATCTTGTTTCTGGAATCACACAACGTTTTGATTCCGCCAATCTGTCGTGTTACTTGATATCGTGTTATTTCGGGATTTACAATTTGTATCAGAACCTAAAAGGTCTTTCGAGGCTCGGTTAGATATAAGGGATTCGAGAAGATTGTTTGAAAAAAAAAGTTTTGCTTTGGTTTACGAATTTAATTTTGATTTACTGTTTAAATTTGTTCCATTCGATCTAGGAAATAAATTAAGTATCGGTTGGAATTTGTTATGAGAACTTCAAGAAATTGTTAAATTGTATTGTCTTGATTGGCTTATATAGTTTTAGGAAAGGGGTGGTAAAAATATACACCCACTTTATTAGAAGATATACACCTACTTAAAATGAGCCTAAAAAATATAAAAAGCTGACACCTAAACCTTAACCTTTTTGTCCCACTGTTTTTTTTTCTTTTTTATTTTTTTATTACAGTTATTTTATTATTATTAAAATAACTTTATGAAAATGTTTACGATAGATGAAAACAGGCCTAGGATATTAATTATTAGACACCCAATGATTCTGTATGTTTTATATTTCAGGTTTTATGAAGTTAGACATGTACCTTTCTATACAATTATTTATGTTTTGTTACCTTTTTTTTAAAACACAAACCTAACGTGAAATTCGCTAGCTTGGATTTAGTATAAACGAGTAAGTTGAGGTTGAATCTACAAACAAATTTAGTTAACCGGTTAGTTTCGTGTCATTATTTAAAAATATATTTAAAAGTTAGGTATAAAACAATTTCAAAAAATTGTTACGAAAAAATAAAACTAATAGCATATTCATGAATACTTTTCTTTAATATAAAAAAATTATTTTTTTAGCGTAATCACGTCATTAGAGTAATTATAATAGTTTATACTAGAGTAATTACGTAATTACTCTACACTAAAAAAAAAAATATTTTCGTTTTAAATGTTATATTTTAGTAACACACCACCGGTTTGCCCGATACCAAACCGTCCACCCCAATTTCAGACACTGTGTCCCAAATACGCCGGTTTCACGACTTTTTAAATTATTATATTTTTCTAACATTATCAAATGCTTCTTTTTTTTAAAATAAATTCTTACAATAAAAGTTCAAAGTTTATGTTTCTAGACTTTAAAAACACAAAAGTAAATATAACAACAACAATAAATATAAATAAATAAAAAATAAAAATATAATATATTAAAGTGGAAAAGAAAGAAAAAGAAAGCAAGCATTGGAACTATAAATTGTCTCCTAATTATTAACTTAGTTGGATATATAATATAATAATAATAATGAGTTTAATGGGTGTGTGGAATCTGATGATGATGTAAGCATGATGTCACACATGATGTATCAATCCTAGATCCCTTCAGGAAATTGGTGATCTATTGAAAATAAAATTAGTGCATCACAAATAATATTCAATTATTGGTGGGAGTCCATGACGACTGCTAGGTTTTGCGCCCTAAATTATTGGATCATATTTTCTCGGGTTATTCTAAATGCACCCACTCTATTTTCCAATTACACCCTACACTACTAAATTAATTGCATATTAATTACATTTAACCATTAATAATCAATGTGTATTAATTATTTTTGACCTGAATAACTAATAAAATTAAAGAGCTTGAGACAATATACATTTACTAGTAGAATATATGAACTGGATTGAATCTGTTTTTTTTTTAATCTATATTGAAATTACAAAAACTATTTTTTTAATTGATATGGCAAACCTTTTTTTTTTCCGAAACCATTAAGAATAATGTTCATTGTTCAACTTATATTATGAGTTAAAGAAAAACCCTTAAAACACCAATTTATTTATTAATTTTTCAAATGATAGAAATATATGTTTATTTTATAAAAAAGCAAAACGTGTTTTCAAATTATTAGAAAAAGTTTTTCAATAGATAAAGATCAATATTTATTTATTAATAAAAACGATGGCAGCAAACAATTTGGCCAGTAACGACTTTCAGTACAAGTGGCTTTCACGGGTTACTTTAAAATGTAACATATTCGCGTGAAAAGCATCTGTGGATAGTAGGGGCGAAGCTTGGTTCACCAATCAGCGAGGGCCGGACTCAATTTTTTTGATCGGTAGTGGCAAATCGGCGGGCACTACTAGAAAAATGGCATTTTGCTACAAAATTTTCTTACGGAAAAAAATTTGTCACAAATTTTAACAAAGTTGCTACTCATTTGTGACGAAAAAAAAACTACAATTTTTTTAGTAAATTTGTGACACAATATATCTACAAATTCTTAGGAAATTGCGTAGAAAATGCGTCACAAATTTCCTACACCATGTTTTCGTCACAAATGCGTTGAAAATTGTGTTACAAATGTGTAGTAATAGGTTTGCGACAAGGGTTTTTCTAACATCAAGGTTTTGTTGAAAATGCGTCACAAATCTTGCATTTTCTTGATTTGTGACGCATTTTCAACAAAACCTTGATGTTAGAAAAACCCTCGTCGCAAACCAATTACTACACATTTGTAACACAAATTTCAACGCATTTGTGACAAAAAGATGGTGTAGGAAATTTGTGACGCATTTCCTACGTAATTTCTTAAGAAATTTTTAGATATATTGTGTCACAAATTTGCTAAAAAATTATAGATTTTTTTTCATCACAAATGAGTAGCAACTTTGTTAAGATTTGTGACGCATTTTTTTCCGTAAGAAAATTTTGTAGCAAAATGCCAATTTTCTAGTAGTGGGGGGCCGGAACAACCCAGACTAAATTTACCTATGAAAATCGCAAATTTCCACTACTGCGCCAAAAAAAGGAGGGGCCAGGGCCACCCCTGGCCCTCACAATGCTTCGTCCCTAATGGATAGGATTGCGACTATAGCGGCATTAAGTCACTAACCTTTTTTTGGTTGACTAGTAGGTCAAATTTTAAGGATTTATTGTGGAAAGAATGGTGTGATTATCCATTGTATATGTTGTAAGTTTGTTGCGGCCTCCTCGGCTTGAGGAGGTGCGTTTTGTTTTAATGAAGTTGAAGTTTCAAAAAATTTATTAATTTCTCTTACCCACTATCCAGATGTAATTTATTGATTTCTTTATTAAATAGCTAAAGATCTATATTTATGAGGGTGTTTGGGATTGCTTTTTAAAAGTTGATTATGTGTTTTGTTGCAGTAGGGATGCAGCAGGGGTGTAGCTGCTTTTAGATTATTCATCATCATCATTATACTCAGTTAATCCCACCTATAGAAACCTAAGGTAGGGTCTGGGAGGGTAAGATGTAGACAGCCTTACCTCTATCTCATGAGAATAGAGAGGTTGCTAATTGTATGATAAAAAAAACCATCTATTCGGCTAGCCCATCACAAAGGCTAAGAAAAAGGGCGCGCCAAATCGGTTGCAACATGGAACTGCCATCGCAATCAGCGCGCCCAACATAGAATATCATCACCACCAACCACCATAATTGTAAAAGAATCTCAGAGTGCAAGGCGTCAACAAATGATATTCAACAAAAGGCTATTTCTTTGTGACGTCCATCACAAAACAAAGGCTTAGACAAAGGACGCGCTAATCAGTTGCAACATGAAACTGCCAATAAAGCACATTCAACAAATTATCCAATCGTAACATCAGCGGTAGACTAAGGCAACTGCGGAAAAAACAATATAAAAAGGCAAATAGTATTTTTGTAACATATAAAATATTGACATCAGTTAAGGACAGACCTTATATTAGCGCCGACCAACAATTTGCCTAGCACAACAGAGATAAAGGCAAGCACAAACAATCCAGTGAAACAACGGATAAACAATGAACAAACCCACATGCACTACCCAATCAAAAGTTCAAAACAGCGACAACAATGTCATCGCAAATCGTCGGCCGCCAACAGAGCATACAACAATGCCAACTATAACAACCACAACAATAACCAATCGTCCCCCGCCTGAAAACAAAGCTAAACAATTCGTTAAATTCATAATAAATAACGTGTACACACAAAAGAAAGTTGTACACACCAAACAGATGCATTCGGAGGATAAAAAATATTCGCCAATTCAAGACAAAAACTGCACGTAGAACTGTCATGACGTCCATCATCGCCATAGGTAATGAATATGGAGGGAGATGAAGATGATATAGAGAGATTAGAGAGAGTGAGGTGGGGGTCTTGAAGAAAGGGTATTGTCTGTGAGATTACTGTACAGGATGAGAGAGAGAGATACTGTTTATACATGTGGAGAGCAGGAGATGTGTGGATGTTGTTCAATGTACAACCTTCAATACACATGGTATAACCATGTGAAGCATAAAACACCAATTAAGCACAACTTACAACCTACCATTGCACAAAACCTTTGGTTTTTAGAAGATTATAAATTGTTACATATAATCTTTTTTAACCTTAGTTATAAAAATAAAAAAATTAACCTACATTCACTAGACAAATAAAAGTTTAATTTTAATGTTTTAGTAATAATATGCTTACAAAATTAATAAAAGAGTAGTGTTATGTAAAATTTAAGAAATGATTATAAATGTCATAATTAATGATGGATGAAATAAAATACATTTATTGAGAGGTTTTATAGAGTAGGGTGTAAATAGCAACACCCTATTTTCTCTAGGCCACACAAGAATATCAATTTTGTCAACTGTTTTTGGTTTATGTCTTTGGGGCCCACTAGTTTTGGAAGTTACGTCATTGAAGTTCACAAATTAACAATTGTTTTCGTGTTTCCTAGTGTTCTCAAAAGTTAGGTTTGCTTCTAAAAAATTTATCGTGTTCTAGGATTAAATTTTTTTTTTTTTTTTTTAACGGAGAAGGGGATACTTTTATTTCACACGAAAAAAACAAAACCAAACATAAGCGAGTACAAAGATTTCCTAACCAGAAGTTAGAGAAACCGGAAGTAACGAAAAAATAAAAAACAATACACTAACATATCCCTCGCCACATCTAATACAATGATACTCACTCTCAACCAAGGTCAACGGGTTACCAATAAACGAAAGCTCTTGATCAACATAATCGGACTTGAAACAACTTTGACCTTCAATCTTGCACTCAAGGTTTTTTGATCCAGCATAAGCAGACCCATCCACTGGACTGCATAACCGAGAGCATGTCTGCAGATCCGGAACATCAATGAGTAACCTGCAGATCATCAATTTGCGAACTGTTATTCCTGAATTTGAACGCGCTTGATTAGAAAACCTCAAGCTGATGAGCGTATAATACTTCGGCAGATAGTTCAGATATATTTCAGCCTCAATTCTCTGCGCACTTCTACGATACTTCACTTAATATGACAATACAGACCATACGCGTCTTCGTAATTCCACCCACGGGTACAAGTACTCTGCACGCCCATCATATATATTGAATCTTCACAAGGACACTAGATGACAGAACGCTACACTCCCACAATCTCGAAATCGCCTGCATAATCTGTCCGCGGACGACTGATCCACGTCTATGCACTATAACCTTCAAACCACTGGTTCTGAACAATCAATGAGCTACCAAATAATGCTGCTGCGACTGGCCATATGTGAGTGCTCAATCAAGAGTATATGAGGATCCGTAAAAAGCACCACAACCTTAGATAGTTACCAAAATACCCCTCATTGCAAACCATGTTTATTCAGCAACAATCCGCCACAAGGATCTGTGATTAATACCTGTGTGTTCGAATCGCCGAGCCTCAATGGACATTAACTGTGAATCATCTAGCAACTTATGTCCATCAGCCACTTATATCCATCAGCCGTGTATCAACCATCTTATGTCCATTTTAAAATTAGACAATCAACTTTATCAAACTAAGAACATCCATTACCCGAATCCAAGAATGAACACAAGACACACACCACGAATAAGAATACAACACGAAACGATCAACGTTGCCAGGAAGGGAAGCACCAACCCAAAATATTCTCAATTTACCGAACGCTAAACTCACACCAAACACACGCGTGGTGCAACCCTTACCTACCCCCCACCCGGCAAACGTAGCCACCAAGACGCACCCACACCAAATTAATTATACCACATAAGGAAAGTACACAATGCTAAAAGGAAAATATACATACAGAACTGAATATAAACAGTGCCCCAGCACTTGAATTCTGCCCCAGAAAACGAATCATACACACACCACGAATCGAAGTAACACGAAAAGAATCTGTGTAACCGGGGATTATAGCACCAAAATAACACAGTTTACCCAATGGTTTATTTCTAGGAAGACGCACGCCAAAACTCACTCATTGGTGCTATCCGAACCCACCCCACCCGGAACACAAAATCACCGAGTACGCACACACACCAAAGACACTTATGTACCACATTGGAATGCAACGCATTAGAGCCGTCACTACGATATGTATGATAAAATGTTCCAGCCAATATGACCATGATATTCCAGATTACTTGAGAAATTTGTACCCCGAAATTGAGTATGCCCAAGAAACGAATATTTACGCACACCACGAATCGAATAAGACACGAAAGAAAAAACTATGCAACTGGGGATTATAGCACCAACACTAACACGTTTAAACCCGTTTACACACTTCAAGAAAAACTCACGCCAATACTCACGCTTGGTGCTATCCGAACCCCCCCCCCCCCCCCAGATTGCATATCCCCAAAGACACACGCACACCAAGGTAAGACACATACCTGACTATATATTCCACGACAAACCCATGATTTACTTACGAATAGTGTAGATGCCATCTACAAGCCACTCATGAATGCTTGATACCTCTTTGTTTGATCTGAATTTAAGCCATGAGTATGATACCTCCTTAACTTCATCGACAATCTTCGAGAACACTAAAGCCTTGCCTTTGAACACCCTTTCGTTTCTGCGTGTCCAAATCAGCCATAAAGTTGCGATAACCACAGCTATGGCTGCCTTCTTTTGAAATTTATTAACCTTCATACGGATGATTATGTTCAATAAGTCGCCCAAGGATGAAGCATTCAGCAGTGATTTATTTCTCAGCCATGCCGCGATGGACCACCAAATAGATTTCGCCATAATACAAAAGAGGAGAACATGTTCAACCGATTCGTCAACAATATCACAACACGGGCATAGCGTACAACCCACATTCACACCACGTTTCATAAGTTCGATCCTTGTAGGGATCCTCCCGAATAGAGCTTTCCAAACAAACATATTTGCTTTCGGTAAAGCCCAATTACACCAGACCATTTTGCAGCCAATCGTTGAGGGTCCTTCTTCAGCCAATAGTTCGGACGTGACCCGTTTAACAGAAAAAAAATCATCTTCCTTTCCAGCCCAGGCCCAAGAGTCGGGTTTGGTAATCATGTGCTTATTTCTTAAAATGAGCATAAGACCAATAACCTGCAGCCACTCCTCATCATTCGATGGGTGATTTTTCCAATCCCAGTACCATATAATATCCGAACCAACCCATTTGTAATTGTCCGAGACCCAAGTGTCCTTATTTGCAGCTAACTTGTATGCCAACGGGTATGAAACCTTCAAACTTTGGTCCAACAACCAGTTGTCTTCCCAAAACCTACATTTGTTCCCATTCCCCACCTTACAAACCAGTTTATTTTCTAAATCAATTTTCCGTTTGACAAATTCAGCCCCCACCGAGCCAATGCTTTTCCACACCCCTGTGATTTGTTTGTTCACCGGAATGATGCCTTTCAACCATCGTCTTCCATGTATGGCCCGAACCACCTTAACCCATAATTGCTTTCCGTCATCCCTGAAACGCCACCACCATTTAACAAGAAGAGCCAAATTCGCTTCTCTGAGTCCACCCAAGCCCAAACCACCGTTCTTTTTTGAAGTTACGATTTTTTCCCAAGCCATCCATCGGATTTTCTTGCGGTTTGAACCACCACCCCAAATGAATCTTCTGCGAATACCTTCAAGGGTCTTAATAACTTGTACAGGGGCTTTGTACAAGGACAGAAAGTATGTTGGGAGGTTACCCAACACGGCTTTTGCGAGTAGCACTCTGCCAGCAAATGATAGGCAGTTTGCTTTCCATCTAGATAATCTTGTGTTGAATTTATCAATTTCCGGTTTCCAGTTTGATACCCGATTCATGTTGGCTCCGACCCACATACCAAGATATTTAAATGGGAATGATTGCAGCTCACATCTTAATTTTGAAGCATATTCCGAAAGATCGGAATCACCCAGCCCGACCCCGAACACCTTACTTTTCTGGTAATTTATCTGTAAACCTGATGCCATTTGAAAACATCTAAGTATGCGTTTCAGGTTACATGCCTCCACCACGTTTCCATCTCCAACAAACACGACGTCATCAGCATAAAAGAGGTGAGAAATGTTGGGGCCGCTATTAGGCAGATTGATACCACCGAATAATTCAAATCGCCGAGCCCTAACCATCACCACGTGTAAGGCTTCCATTGCCAAAATAAATAGGAATGGGGATAACGGATCCCCTTGGCGAAGGCCTCGATGTACACCAAAGCTACTAGTGTTCGAACCATTAATGAGCACCATGGAAGATTGAGAGTAAAGTATCCCCATAATCCAACACTTCCATCGAGTCGGAAAATTCATGTTGGTTAACACCGTGATAAGGAACTTCCAATTCAATGAGTCGTAGGCTTTATTGAAGTCGACTTTGAATAGGGATACCGGTTTTTTGTATTTTTTTGCCCAAGCATACACCTCGTTAAGAATCAAAGGCCCGTCCACAATGTTTCTACCACTTAAAAATGCCGACTGAGAATGAGATACCAATACATCCATTACGGGCCCCAACCGGTTAACAAGAATCTTCGAAATTACTTTTTGAAGCACACCAATGAGTGAGATAGGCCTAAAATCATTGTGCACTTTCGGGTCCGCGACCTTGGGAATTAGAGATATGAATGATGACCCACTGGCATGACATATGGATCCGTGGTAGTGGAATTCGTCAATAGTGCTCATGAACAGAGGCTCAAAATCATCCCAGAATTTTTTGATGAATGCGAAAGTGAATCCATCGGGACCAGGCGCTTTCTCGTTGTCGCATTCCCACACGGCTTTTTTAACTTCTTCCTTAGAAAACCTTTTGACTAGTTCTTCTCCTTGTGATACCGAAAGTTTTTTAAACCCGTCCGAATCAATTCGTGGTCTATTCTCAATCTTCTCCTCGAATCTGTCTCTGAAGAAATTCTGAAACGATTCCTTAACTCTGAGAGGATCATCCACCCATTCACTACCGATAAATATACCATTGACCCGGTTTTTAACAACGTTACAATTGGCCACCTTATGAAAGATCCTAGAATTTTCATCGCCACTTTTTAACCACACAGCCCTGGATTTCAATCTGAGATCCTCGGCTCTGTTAATTTCCCACCTGGTGACCATATTCAATGCTTCAATCCTTCTCAGCTTCTCGTCTTGGCTCAATACTCTTTTTTCCGCTTCCAATTCCAACTCCTGGATAATATTCTTTGCTTTGGTATTTTCATCCTCTTCTTCTTTTTTCTTTTTGTATCTCCAATCTTTAATTTTCACTTTTAACTTCTGAAAAAAAGCGGCAAGCGTCTTACCATGCGTGGCTTCAACCGGCTTATTTGCTATGACATCCCTAATCACCGTTAGTAGCTCAGTGTCCTGCAGCCATGAGTTAAAAAATCTAAACGGAGTAGGGCCATAATTACGAGATACAACAGAAAGAACCAGTGGTCTATGGTCCACCCTTTTTTCCCGAGGGAGAGCCATAATTCGGGCATTCGGCCACCTATCAACGAACTTATCACACACAAGTATACGGTCAAGTTTGCTGCTTTTTGACCCATCATCAGAAATATACGTATGGTTAGCACCCCCCATATTGAATTCAATTAAACCTGCAGCTGCGATGAAATTATTAAATACTAAAGCACCATTCGGGTTAAAATTCGAATTCATTCTATCATCCTCTTTCCTGACTTCGTTGAAGTCACCCAGGAAGACGAAAATCCCATCATAAGAGTTTCTCAGTACCAGTAATTCATCCCAGAACCTTCTCCTTTTGCTCTCATCATTTGGTGCGTGTAAATTAACTATATAGAAAACCTCACTATGGCCGACAATATTACCAGAAACAAGCAAAAAATGATCTTTAGACAAAATGAAATTGGACCTGAATATATGGGGATTCCACAGTGAGAGGAGACCACCAGCTCTGCCCAAATTATTTGATATCGCTTTCTCCATCTGGGTCTTATCCCAGAACCTCTTGATTTGTTCATCCGACATGTTAGCTAAATGGGTTTCCTGTATCGCCAAGAACATAATATCATTCTCCTTTTTTAGTCGCCTAATCCAAGTGGCTTTCGCCGACTTGGCCGCCCCCCTAATGTTAATTGATAGCATATTCATTGGGCAACGATATTCTCCTCTTGTCTGATGGTATCGTCCACCAAGTCTTCAAACCCTTCCAAATTAATTCCAATTTTCGAACCGACAGCCTTTGTCTGCAATGATTCCTCTACCAATGTACCGCTGGATGACGAACACGAGGCTTCAGAATAATTGGAACTAGACGGATCAGCACCATCGACCCATTCATCCTCCTCCGATTCCGAACCTTCCCAAAACCTGTATACCTGACCATCACGAATAAATTCATCATAGCGGGAGTAGTCTTCTTCATCACTGATAATTTGCCTTCGAATTCTGTTTCTTGCAGCTTCTTTCCTAATTTTCATAAAGGATTTCTTCTTTTTCTTCTCTTTCTCCACAATGACTTCCAGATTCAAGTCAGGTAACTTTTTGCCTTTTCTTTTTTTCACCTTGGTAGTCATCTTAGGTGTAGTATTAGTGGGCTTATCACGAATGGGCACTTGACCTTGAATCTCTTCCAGAACATGGGCAAGGTGTGATTTAATATTTGGTCCATTATAATTTTTGTTGTTGGTAGGCTTTGATTGTGGGCCAGGATTGGTTCTAGGAATGGACCCATTGACTTGTGAAGACTTTGGTGGAGAGTTGGCATTAGTGTTAGCCGAAACATTCATACCCAAGCCCAATGAACAATTAATGTTATTCTCCACATTCCCATGTGTTTGCCCCCCAGTGTTTCCACGGATTTCAAAACAGTTCGTCTCTTGGCTACCCGTGGACCCCACCACAAAGACATCAGGAGACTTTTCGTCTTCCTTACCATCGACCTTGTGTCCAGTCATTGATTCCGGTGATTTTGTTGGCGAGCAGTGTTCCTCGTTAGCCTGCTTTAAGTTTTCAGGCTCCTGAATGCAACCCGGCGCCCACTGTTGCATGACTTCGTCAATCCAGACATCGAAGACTTTACCGTTGGCCCGGACCTTTAAATTCTTATTAATTCTTTCATTATTTTTTGCAAGTATGGCAATACGATCAAATGAAAAATCCACATCAAGCACATCCGCATTGGAAGGGAAAACAACTCTACCGAATACTTGGGCGATTTGGTTCGAAGTTTTGGCATCCCAAGCATGTAGAGGAATACCCCTAATGTTCAACCATGCAACTCTATCGTATACAACATCCTGACCATTCCAAACTTCTGTGTAATCAAAAATATCATGCCACCCAGTTGGTACATTCCCCATAAATTCCTTAAGTTTGTCGTCCGTTTGGAACGACAACAACGCAAATAGTCCCCCAACATAACGTACTCTGATTGAGGAACCGATCCAGGGTTTTAATGTAGACCTCAGCTCGTCCAGGATCTCAAGACTCTTGGCCTGGACAAGAAGTGTTCTTCCCACCAGAGATGAAAGATGTTTTTTGTTGTCATTGTCGAGTTTAACATTAATCAGACTTTCGGTATACCCCCATGTAGGTTTCTTATGTTCAGTTTCTGGTACTCCTAAACCATTATGGTTTACATTCTTCCAAGGGTTGGATTTGTGCGGAGGGATGGCTCTGAATGGTTGGTTTTTACCATCCACATTTGGACCCCTGTTTTCCATAGGTCTTTGCACACCCGGGCGTTTTTCTTCCCTAGCAAACCTAGAGAGATTAGCATAGATCATCTTACCATTAACCTTGACTTGTAACACTTGCTGGATGAGTTTTTCCACATCTTCCACCGGGCTGAATCTCAGAAAACCGAAGTCCCTTCCCCTGCTATCCTTTTTGGCAGGAACATAGGCATCCACCATGTTTGAAAAACATAAGAAACTACACCACAAATCTTGGCTTGTACATCCCCGTGGTAATCCGGAGATGAACAGAGTAGCGTCCTTCTCCGTTTTCCGGTTGGGTCTTCTATCCGGTCTGTAGCTATGGGCATTGTATCTTCCTTCGTGAACTAGTCTTCTTTCTCTCTGAATCCTCTCTCTGAGATCGTTGAATTCTGGTTGCTTGTTCAGTCTTCTGTCTTCGAAATATCCTCGCCTGTTCATCTTCTAAGAGAGAGAGCTAATTTGAGGAAACTTTGATTTTGTTCTAGGATTAAATTGGTTTTCGAATGTTCTTTTGGATCTTGGCTTAAAGGTTTACGGAAATTCTAGAATAACAAGAATTAAACTAAATAACCAAGGTAGCATTTTTTTTATTTTTCGGATGACATTGAGATCTTATAACAAGGACCCAAGCTCACTGGCATGTCAAAATTTATTGAAGCAGGCTACCACCTAGGTCAAAAGTCAAAGTTTTTGGATTTTTTTTAAGCAGGCAAGCAAGCTCGTGAATTAATTTAAGCTAGCTACCTATTTACCAAGAAGGTCAATTATTTTAAACTAGCAAAAGGTCAATTATTTGAAACTAGCAAGCACACAGGTGAATTAATTAATTTTACGACATCTACTTTTCGGATGCGGTTTTCATCAAGGGAAAGTAGTTCTTGGGTGAAGGTTCAAGATTATAAGTTATTGAAATCATTTTTCAACTTCTCAGTTTTCAAGATCAGTTCTCGGGTTTGTTTTCGGATTGCAAGGGTTCACGGATGTTCAGTATACTACATTTGAGGTTCATAGGATTTCAGTTGAGTTCTTGAAAAGGATTTGGATCTCGGGTTTCTTGTTATTGGAGTTATTATTTTTCTCGGGTTCCACAGGTTCTTAGAAATTTAAAGTGTTCTTGGGTTTCAAGACTTGTTCACGGATTTACAAGTGGTTCTTGGCTTTTTCTTCGATTGATGGATTTAGCTCGGTTTTCGGAGATTTGTTTATGTTCTCGAAGTTTTTTTTTGGATTTCACACGGTTCTTGAACTTCTTACTATTTCTCAGATTTTCATTGATTCTTGATTAGAAGTGTGTTTTCAAGAATCTCTTGGTTCTTGATTTATCTTTTGGTTCTCGAACTTGAATATAGTTCTCGGTTATGATCCTAGTCATGAATGCAACAAGTACTCAGGTTCCCATAATAATGCTAAGGGAGTCTTTTGCTTAATGGAAATTTAGGTTCATTCAAGTTGTTAAAGAAAGGATGCCAAAGTTTGGAGAGCTATTTGTAGAGGTCCTAACCCAATTACTTACGTTACAGATGAAGAGAAGGGTACTACATTACCTAAACCTGAATCTGAATATACATAGGAAGATTGGGACCAAGTCAAGCTTGATGAAAAAGCTCTTAACACATTGACTATGGGTTTAGCACCAGAGATCATCTCAAAATATAAAGAGACTAAATCTGCCAAAGCATTGTCGATTTCTCTGATTGAATTTTATGAAGGCAATGATGACATGAAGCAGAGTCAAAGGGACATGTTGCGGCATAAGTTCAATTAGATCAGTTGCATTCTTGGTGAAACCCTTGAAAATCAAATTGCGAGATTCGTATCTCTAGTAACTTAAATGAAGACCGCAAACATAAATTTGAACAATTTTGAGATAAATAAGAAGCTATTAAATGCTCTTCCAAAGAGCTGGGATACGAATGTTTCCGTGATCAAAGAGACAGAGGATCTTCAACATCAGTCTCTGTCAGTGTCACACCCCGCCAAGGCAGAAACATGGGGATGCGACCATCCAAAGGTTTTCAAGCACAAGGTTCAAGCAACACACATTTCTATTAAATAGTATCACCATGAGAGATGGATATTGTCATAAATTATTCAAACCGGCGTAATAATGTCTAGAAAATGAGATAGTGTCTAGAATTCATGGAATTGAAACAAAACATCATAGGATTGACAAAACCCATTCCATGCGGTACCACCCGGTGCATGCTCGAACCTCTCTCTCAAATCCCTGTGACCCTCCATTAGTTACGCGAAAAACATGCATAAAAGATTTGTCAACAATAATGTTGGTGAGTTTATGGGTTTGAACGTAACAAGTAAAACAAACGCGTAATTCGTGTATGACCAATCATAGGCTAGCTAAGCAAATGATTCCTGTGCGAACCATGAGTCCCGTAACCAAACCTCTTGACTGTGGTGCCTCGCACATTGTACACTGATGACAATGTATGTATGGTAGAATACTAACACTCTTTTGTATGTAACTGGTTAGAGCGACTAACCAAGAGTGGGGGTGTCAACCCAATAGATCTATTAAAGTTTTCCATGGCTTTTGATAGTTAATAGTTACAGTAAACGTTGTACGAGGACTAATGAGCTCATGAACCAATTTGTTTCATGTTCCACATGGCAGTCATGATAGAATTTACACACACTTGTAAATGACACTAGTATTGAAGCATGTTTGTCCCCCGAAATGTAAAATAGTAAAATGGGGCCGTAAAACTCACCTGATAGAGTCGAGTGTGGTCTAGTGAAGCTGTAACTGTGAGATAGCTACCGCCCCGCTACTGTTTGCCCTATGATTTATTAGGAGCATGGTAAATTCACAAGTTTTCGTTGTTTATCATACAAACTGTTCACCTGACATTTGTGGACCCGGTTATTATGCCATGTGGGCCCTAACTTTGTACTTTTGAGGACCTTAAGTGTGTTTGCAAAGTGTTTGGAAACATTGGTAGTGATAAAATGGGTCCTCTTTGGTAGTCACTGGTTCAAGTAGTTCCTGATTTATCGTGTGTGATTGATTTGTGATAAAAATAAATACCTTAACATGTGTTTAGGCCAGTATTTCTTTCAAGTTGATGTTAACACATGTTCTAGCTTTGTTTAACACATGTTAGTTCGTGGTAGCCGATTACAATACATCGCATAAGTCCTTAAGCCGATTATTTAATGGATTAAACTTGAATGTTTTGGGCTTGACAAGGCCTCGTGAGGTTATCATGAAACACGTTTGTGAGTTTTGTGAGAAAATCGGGCTTGATCACCATGTTTGTTAGCCTAAATCTTGAACTTAAGCCAAGTGTGTTTGTATTTATAAAAACCGATTTATTCATGGTGATCTAAGTGGTGTAGTGACTCAAAAGCATGGCTCGACTTCTCAAAGTTATCATAAAGGCCGAATGGTGTTGGGTTAAGACAATGTGATCATTAGTAAGTAAAAGTAACCGCAAACGAAGACAATGTGTGTGATTATGTGATTAAATTGAACCAAAGGCCGAACAAGGTCGGGTGGAATGGACTAGACTAGAGTTTAAGGGCTTGGAGATCTTACCAAGAGGTGGTTGAATGTTGGATAGCTTCCTAGTCTCCTCCAAGAGCTCGTGAAGCTTCGGCTAGTGGAAAACAAGACCTGAAAATTTAGAGGTGAAAGGAAATTTTTGGTATGGCATTTGAGAGTGAAATGGGGTCCTTTATATAGGGGTTCAACCAAGGCATGGACAAAACAAATGGGGAAAGGGCAAGCTTCTTGGATGGAGTATTGATTAAGCATGCTAATAATGTTAGAATGAAAGATAATGACTTGAGGGTGGCTTTTCTTTGGTCTTGGCCGATTATGATCGGGTGAGGATATAAGAGGAAGGTTGACTCAACAAAGGGGTGGGTTAGAGGTTTGTTTAATAGTCTACTTTGGAGTAACATACAAACATTCCATGCGTTTATCTCCTTGGTGTCATGCGGCCACAAGGAAGGACAAGGGAAAGTGATTTTATCTTTGTGAAAGTGATGTATGAGAGGTGTCTTGCCTTGTCTCTTTTCTTGATGTGTTGGCCGATGGTTTTCTCCCAAAAATGGAAGGCTTCTCATGCTAAACACTTAGTGTAAGTACTTTGTCATGTAGTCTTTCCAATGCAAAAGATGGCATCATCCATGTGATGTTACTGTTGTTCCTTGTTGGCCGATGCGTAGGAGTAGGATAATGACTATTATGGTAAGTGATCATAGAAGCTTTAAGAGGTGTAAGGGTTAGAAGCTTTAAGAGGTGTAAGGGTAGCTTTGGTCCTAATGGGTAAAAACCTTTAGAGTTGTCAAGTGATAGTGATTGTTAAGGGGATACAAGATTCAGCCGATTATGTCAATGGTTAGGAGATTTGTTTCTTGTCTTGGAGTGCCTTTATGTCGAGTCCACATCAAGAGTTTTTGGCCGTGACATCAAGGGTGACATCAAGGGATAAGGTTGAGTCTAAGGGATGCTATTATAGAAGTAAGAAATGGTTACATTAGTCTAGTTGAAACAATTAAAGATTGTACATCTAATTGTGTGAGTTGCCGTGTATATGTGCTCCTATATTGGTGATATAGTTGTGATTTGGTTAGGATACCATTGTGATAGACCTTGGTGATACTAGAGAGCATTCTAGTCGAGTGTTTTAAGGTCTTAGGTGATCCAATGAAATGTGATAGGCTTTTAATACAAAAGGGTTAAGTTCATTGATTTATAACTTATGTTAATATGGGTTCAGTTGACCAATGTCCTACTTAACTTTGTTAAGGGTGGTATGACGACATCAACATGTATTTGTTCCATAGTTATCGGGTTTGTGAGCACTAGTTCATTAAACTATAACCCATGGTGGTCCTTGAATTCACTTACATGTGTTAGAGGTGAACTATCATGTGTTTGGGTGTAGCAACCTGATGAAAGGATTGTTTGGTGATTTGTTCGGGTGTTGTATGACTAAACAAGTGTCCCACGTTGAGTTTTCTTATTAACTCTTGCTTCACTAGACTGGGGGTATAGTGTATGAAAAATGTATAAGGATGCACATAAAAAACAATAGTAAATGAAAAGCGTATGGATGTTGACCTGGTTCGTTAACTGTTGTCATAGTCAAAACTGATCTCCATCATCAAAGATTGTTATTCGGAAGACAAGAAAAGGTGCAAAATCATAATGTTGCTGCCCAGCCACGTTGCACACATGCTACTGTTTCGACACCCGCTCCTGTTGTTTTAGTACCTGTTGAGTATCAAGTTCCTGTGTTGGTACGATATATCAAGCATGCTTCACATGAGGTATTTTTCTGATCTATGCTCTAATGCTTGTGCTGAAAAGGCTAAATATTACGTAGGATATAACTCTGAGTTAGTAAGAGAAAACGATGAGCTAAAAGGAAAGATTTCTTGTCTTAATAGTCGAACCTCTTCCTACAAACTTAGAGTAGAAGCCTTAGAAAAGGATGTTGTTCAATACAATAATGATTTAAGCAATAAAACTTGCTTTGTAATGCATCAGAAGAAAGTTATTGATGAACTTAGTGCTGAGTTAGATCCTTTGAAATCAAAATTTGAAAATTCTGATTTCCATTTTATAAAATTTGATTGTTCTAGTGAGCGTGTTAAGAAAATGATAAGTTCAAAACTCAAGTTTAGGAAAACAAAGGAGCTGGTATAGGTTTTATAGAAATTGCACCTCCTATAGGATCGTTTATACGAACCGTGATCTCACGAATTCCAATCGTAGGGTGCGGAATCCCCTCCGGTTGTGCAAACCGAGTCAGATATAATCAGTAAAGATTGTGATGAAAACAGAATATGAAACACCGAGAAATTTCCATAACTTTACTCGTGTATTAGATCAATTATAGAACATTACAGATAAAAACCTAGACCTAATACAGAGTGGCTCTTAAAACTGGGGATAAGCTCAAATGATCAACAACTCTTCTAATAACTAACTTATCCCCTTTATATAGGCAATTCATTCGACCTCTCAAAGGTTCGAATGAGTCCCTTCGACCTCACGATTTTCCTAATGAATATTATCTTGTTCCTTTGACATACATTACCGGATCACTTGCTGGGGACATACATGAATAGTGCACTTACAATCTCCCCCTTGGACTGTAACATTTCACGTTAAATAATAGTACGTTACGAATTAAAACGACAAGTTTTATTATTATTATTTTTAGTGATATTCTGAAGCCTAATACAATGATAATTATTCATACATATATATATGTATATAAAAGTTCATAATAATAATATCAACATTTTTATTTAAAACAAACTCAAAACCCAACATTTCCTTCTTTTTCCCCCACCTGAGCCCAATCCAGGTCTGACCCAACCCAACTGCAGGCCCAACAGAGACCCAGCCCATGGAACTAAGCCCACTACCCCCTTTTCAGCTTTATAAAAAAAATATATGTTAGGGACGGGGATCGAACCCGGGTCCCTAACCGGTTCAAACAAACACACACACACACACACACACACACTAACCAGTTGATCTAGCATACATCATTGTTTCAAACCCGACTTAATATAATTATATCTCGTTTTCAAAACATCTCAGTTGACTTGGAAAGTCAACTGAGAATCAAAGACTTACCAAAACCTCATCACTAACTCGTAATTGTTTTATAATTGGTAATGCATCGTGATAACCGGCCTATTCTTCATCAATTACACGTACAATTTCAATCAATTTGACCAAATTAATTGATTATACGCGTAGACCATTATAAACGAGTCAAACTTTCCAATTATACAACCTGGACACCATCACTATAAATTGGACGCTACACAGCAGTCACAACTCGCCGAAATTCATCTCTCAACCCCCAATTCTACTTAAAAACCTTCTGTGTTGATTATATGATCGTGTTTTGACTAAAAGCCTTGACTGGGCAATCGTGATCATTATATAATTGTAAGTACGATTATTGTGATGGGTTTTGTTATTCGGAACATACACAACATTAACCCCATGATTAATTGGGTTAATGTTGTGTGAATTGCTTGATTGTAGATTCTAGGGCTCGTAAGCCTGATTTGGGGATGAACATGATTTCAAGTATGTTATATGTTTTAAATAAACAGAAAACCAACACAACCACTGGTCTGGACCAAGTGGTTGTGTCTGGTGCCATATACACGAGCCACGCGGGTTCGAGTCCCGGCTGTGGCAAAGTTTTTATTCCTTATTTTGTTTTTACTATCAACACTAATTATATAATACTTATATTTTATAAATTCGTTTTAAATTATTAAAACTCTTTTATAAATTCTAAAAAAATTATTTTTAGATAATCTGATGTAAAAGTTTCACCCACAATTTTTAGTTTTCAAAAATTAATTTATTTAATATATATAATAATTAAATCAGTTATATTCTATTATATTTATAAAATTCCATTAAAATATCAAAACAAATTTATAAATTTCCACAAAAATTATTCTAAGTTTATATAATGATAAAATTTTCTGAAATGATTTTTAATTCTGAAAAATCATTTATTTAATATTTTTAATCAATTTTTGTCAGTTTTAATCATAATTAAATCATAATAAATCCAATTTTTAATATTTTTGCACCAAAATTTTATACAAATTATTTCTGGTTATTTAGAACAGAAATATAAATTTTAAACTAATAATTCTTTAATTTTAATATTTTTAAATATTAAAGTTAAATTTTGACAATTTGTTATAAATAGAATTAATATTCTATTTTAAATAAAATAATTTTGTAAAAATTATTTTTACACTTTAAACACATTATTGTGACCATCTTAAATTTAAATTTCATAAAAAGATTTTTGGTTATTTATTTACTAAATTTCTCTCAATTATCAAACATTTTAGTATTAACCAAACGAGCATTTATCCCCAAATTCGAAGCCCTAGAACTTATACAATTGTAGACTAGATAGACTTAGACATATTTATTACCTTATTATAGGGTGATACTTGACACTTTTGGGCAACACACTATTCTATTTTTCAAGAGATAACATTTTGCTAAGGTGAGTTTTACATAGCCCCTTTTCTATTTATCACCATTTTTGGGGTGAAACATGTTACAACATTATTTATGCAATTCACTCATCAATGTGTCTATGTGTATTTCTATGTTGCATTATGTCTTGAACATGACTAGGGTAAGCACAATTCTAGCATAAACATTCATCAGCCGACGGTATACATTGATAGATCTATTGGACTGACAATCCCACCCGGATACGTACCTCCTACAAAGGTAGCGTGGGTGTTTGTTACTGCAATATAAACGAGTGAACCATGAGCGTATGGGATGTACCACAATACAACAGTCACAATGGTTGATTATGCACTCGATTTACTTCTAGTATGTTTTCACATATGGACTAGATTGCCATGACACATGAATTGCACAACAGTTTTATTCAATTATCAAAACCTATGTAATTCTCACCAACTTTTGTTGACCCAAAATATTTTCAACTTAACATGTTTCAGGTTCTAATTGCTTGAAGATTTGAATTGATGCTTGAAGATGTTTGCATAATTTTATTCAATTTGATGTATGAATTCTTGTAGAACAATTGTATGTAATTTATCTAAATCATATAATGAGAATTATTATTTACCATGAGCTACTGAACAATCATCAATACGTGACATCCCGATGTTTCCGCCATCGGTTGGGGTGTTACAGATTGGTATCAGAGCCATGGTTATAGGGAATTAGGTTATTAGAGAAATAATCTAGTCTATAACCATAGGATTTAATCAGTACTTGCTTCTTTTACTTGCTATACTCTATCTCCCTCCTACTTCTTATCCCTACTTTCATCCCTACAAGAAGGTTGTTCTCCATCACTGGATCCACTCTTAGACTAATAAGGCAAAATCCTCAGGTTTAACCTGAACCACCTTGAGATCTCGTCGAAGTTCTAGGTTTTAATAACGAACACGTGCAATCTGGAAGGGTGAACGCCTGTATTCTGAGTCTTCTGTCTAGGATGGCATTGCGCATATATCCCAATCAGACGAGGGACCCGGATGCCTACCTGGGAATTCTCGGGATGAGTGTTCACTTATAGGCTAAAGCACGTCTTCATATGTTATTAGAATTTAGAGTCTTTGATAAGTCAACGTTTTCGTTTATTCGTTTTAATTAATGAATACATGATTACACTCCTTATATAATCTCATTCATTTCACTGTGTCTCTTACAGATCATGCCTCCACGTCGCAGTGCTCGTCTTAACAGTGGTAACAATCATGATGAAGGGAGTAGCAATCACAATCATAATCATGACACTAACCACAACAACAACAACAACAACAATAATGGTGTCGATGCTCAACTGGCTGCAATCATTTCTCAACAAATGGCGCAGCAAATCGCAACTCTGGTTCCCAACTTACTAGCTCAAGTCATCCAGATGAACAGCAACGGGAACGGCAACGGCAACGGGAATGGAAATGGAAACCACAACGGGAATGGGAATGGTCTTACAGCCTGCACTCTCAAGCACTTTAATTCCTGTAATCCCCCAAAGTTCAGTGGAGAAGAAGGAGCTACAGGACTCCTACAATGGTTTGAGGGTATTGAGAATACCTTCATTAACAGTGAATGCCCCGACAACTTTAAAGCCCGTTATGCCATGAGTGTTCTTCACAAACGAGCACTCACTTGGTGGAATGAAGAAAAACGCACTCGCGGAGCTGAAGCTGCACTAGCCTTAACTTGGGATCAAGCTAAAGACATTATGAAGGCAGAGTTCTGTCCTCGTAATGAAATTAAGAAGCTGGAAGATGAATTTCATGATCTTGCTCAAGACAGTGGGGAAAACCTTGCTTACAACACTCGTTTTCACGAACTTAGCTTACTGCTACCCCACAAAGTCACCCCTTTGCCCATTGCGATCGAAAAATACATTGGTGGGACCAGGCGCCTCGCTTAGGCCAAAGCGAGGCGTCTGGGTAATTAATTCGAGAGAGTATCAGGCTTAACGGTTAATCAGGGTTAATCAAACTATCAGCCGCCTCGCTTAGGCCTAAGCGAGGCGTTTGGAATAATAGTTTTCAGAGGAATCTGAAGCTTTATGTCTAATCAGGCAGTCAGGCGCCCCGCTTTGGCCAAAGCGAGACGCCTGACTGCTTGATTAGACATAAAGCTCCAGATTCCTCAAAACTATTATTCCAGACACCTCGCTTAGGCCTAAACGAGGCGGCTGGCTTAAGGGGTTAAAATAGAAGTTTGGGGGGGTTTAATTAGAACGACCCTTGTTTAAGCCTAACTTAATTTATGTTAACTTAGGTGTTCTCCAACATGTAGAGTTGACCTTTTGTTTACGTATAACATTCTCAATAGTTTCCTATCTCCACTTACTCACAATCAATCATAACCACATATTACATTAAAAATCATTCTAGTTTCTCTATTCTTCACTCACAACCACTTTCAACAAATATTAAAAAATAAATACAGTTTTTCTGTTTTCCCTAAAAAATTCCTAAATAACCCAAAATTTACGGATAAACAATAGATTCTCCATTTCTTTACTCACAACCACTTCCAACCAAAAAATAAACCACTACTATGAATACTCTAAGAAATCTCTACTTTGCTCTCTTTTTACTAAATCTTGCAAAAAAAAAAAATCATTATATATGATTCATTTACAAATGGTTTGTGCTTCATTGTCTTGTACATCATGCTAAGAAGTGTTTTGTGCTTCAAATGGTTGTACATCATTCTTTATAGGTTGTACCATGCTTTGTTTTTTACTTTTTACCCTAATAGTTTCATCTTTACATTAAACCTCTACTATTTTTACACTTTGAATTTTATCACGTGTATGTTAAACAGATTACTTTTACGTTTCAATCCAAATTTTTTGAGTTGACACGCCACAACATACGTATGTAGAAGCATGAGGACTAGGGGCGGACCTAGCTTGAAACTAGGTGCCGCGTCCGTTGATACTCAACTTCGCGCGCGTAGTGGAAATTTTTTTTTTTTACGATATTTGGAAAACGTTACTACTAAAATGAAAAAAAATGAAAAACGTTACTACTAAAATTAATTTCTAGATCCGCCACTGATGAGGACCATCATGAAGAAAAAGCTGATCAGTGTAATTCCTAATGGCCTTAATTTGGATGTTATATATGGTCAATGGCCTTTATGTAGAACATTAAGGTGATGGAAACCGACTGACTTTTAGTCTTAGTATTTTTGTAATGTTACTATAGATGGTCCAAGCCGTTGGCCGACCATTCACTACACAACAATCGAGCAACTACTGTACAGTTGAGAGTTGAGACTGACGTTGATTATGTGATTATGTGAAACTTAAAAATGTTGAAATCAGATGTGATTATGTGAAACTTCATCAGTGAAGTTATTGCTATTAGTTGTAACTTTAGTAATTGCAACCGTAGATTCTGTGATTTTAGTTATTAATCTTAGTGTCAATGATTTCCAGTCCAGCTGGTTTGAGGTAGGAGGGTTTACCTCTTCAAAGGGTTTCCGCCCGGGGTTGGTCACATGTTCGATTCTTGTCCATCGAAAAACGATACCCATTAAGGTTGAAAGGGTCCGGCGTGTGGGATGACTCGAACTTATGACCTTAAGGGTCATATTTGATTCATCATTTTGAATTAGTATTCCAGAGAAATTTAAATTGGATGCTCACAAATGGGATCCTTTAAAACGATAACCAATTTCATCGTATTACCCTGATTACAAAAAGATATTAGACGAGTATAATTCTTCTATTGGAGGGAGATCGGTTCTCATTTTTGCAGTGCTTGCTTTGTTACTTATCTCTTTTCTATTATGTGAGGAAAAAAATAGAAACTATTCGTTTTATAGGGTTGATGAAGAATCTCCCAAACACTTTGTTTTAACTTATTGAAGAAATTATAAGTCATAAGGAGGTGAAAAAATGAGAACCAAACATGCTCTTTTTGTGGGGTTATTAAAAACATCTGCGGTAATGAAATAGGTCGCATTTGATAAAGAGGGAAAAGGGTTTATCTCAGAATTATTACATATGTTTAATTTAATGAGTCAAATTATGAAGGGTTTATCTTTTATGTAAATTCCATCTTCATATAATTCATCAAGCACAAAGGAACAAATTTGCAACGAACTAACACAAACAAGGGAATTCATCTGTGTCCTTTCTTTACAGTTGAATTAAGCGAAAGCGCGAACAAGCCCATGTTCATGTTGTAGCCCGGTTCACTTACAAAAGCTTATAGCCCACCGAAGGATCAACTGATTGCAGATAGTTTTGGTGAAATAACCCAAGTGTAAAAATCTGACTTGTATCAATAAGAAGTTCAAATAAATGTCTGTCTGCCCTAAAATATTGAAGGTAATTAACCAGCACAGCAGGATTAGGGTATTATTACAAAAACCTGCTGCAACAATTGCAGATCAATTCAGATTTTCAAAAATCTGATATGCAACAAATGGAGAAAAAAACATTTTATTTTTCATTTGCTCAAATTGTACAGTTTGATAGAAGCTTCTGTAAAACAGATCATTTTTGTGCCGCTAGTTGACGGATAACATATGGAAGGATGCCACCATGATTGAAATATGCCAATTCTACCTGCATGAAAGCAAAAGTATAGATTAAGGGTATGTTCGGCTTCAGGGTATGGGTTCGATCATCTATGCTAGTGCAGCCATTATTCAGTAAACAGTTTGAATAAATGTGAACAAAAGAAAAAAAAAAAAAACCCCAATGGACAAAACTGGCCGAGCTGGATTAACTTGACATGCCACCACATTTTGTGGGTTTTCTTAAATGTCGTTAATAACTAGTGTATTAGATGCAAGTACGGTCACCATATTATTCGAAAGTAATGTAATCTTTTTGTAAGCATTTAGTATGGGTTAAATCAGGTCGGGCTAGGATGAAATGCCAACAGTTTATGTCAAAAAGATATTGTAATTTTCTTATAAAATATGAATGTTTTAAATATGATTATAACAAAACAAATAAAAAAAACATGCTATTAAAACAATAATCGTGCTTTTTAGAAGGAAAAAAAAAACAATTTATGAGGTTTTAACTTGAAAGCATTTGAGCATAGAGTTGCACAAAATCGGTTTGGGGGTCAAACTTACTGGATCAATTTTAAAATCAGTTCGAATCGTATCAAAGAAACCCAAAACCGGTTTCACACAAACGGGGTGGTCATATACATGAAATGCATGAAGTGCACAATTACCTCGGTGTCAAAACGGGCTGTACACGTGAATGATTTCCCACTATCGGTTTTGACAGTGACATCTTGACCGGGCCGGATCTCATTAATATTGCTTGGCAAGTCAATTGTGTATTGTTCATGACCGGTCAACTGTAATGAGTCAGCATCTTCACCAGCTTTGAAGCAAAGAGGTATAATACCCATTCCTACCAAGTTACTTCTATGGATCCTCTCAAAACTTTTTGCAATTACCGCTTTAACCCCCTATGGCATATTTTATTGACGGACCCGTTAGAAAGAGCTTTTAAATCAGAGAATGTAACAAAAGAATAAAATCAGGAAAGAAATACTTCGACTTACCAATAACATGGGACCTTTGGCAGCCCAATCTCGAGAGCTTCCACTTCCATATTCTGCACCGGCCAAAACAATTGTATCCTGACCAGCAGCCTTGTACCTCTGTAAAGGGGAATAGCGGTTATTAATCAAAAATAGATGTGGCACTGTGTAAAGGGTCAGACGGTTCGGGTGATGAGTCGAGAGTACGGGAACTTGCGTACAGATTCCCAAAACACTTTTCAAGAATTTTTAAATTTATAAAATAATTAAAGCCATGATGAATACAGAAATGGTATTGTTTCAATTATAATCTGAATTCTGAAAATATAAATTATTTCAGTCTTTATTATTTTATTTTTCATAGACCCTTCAATAATTTAGGAGTTTAATGCACTAAAATAAACTTACGCACTTTTTGACGCATTTTAGCCATTAAACCCATTTGATATGTTTCCCTTTAAGCCAACTTTTTACGTTACCCATTTGACCCATTAGATATGAACTATAACCAAATCGACCTGTCTCATAGAACAGCAACATACATGGGTTGGTGGCACTTTTTGATAATTACACTAAAAAAACAAACTAGTTCATTTCACGAAAAAAGAATAGCTATGCTAGCCTATATCAAAAACACTTTAGATACCAAACTAGACCATTTCAAAAAAGCAGAAAACCAACCTAGAGTTTAGACCATTTTGAAAAAAGATAATTATTAATTACCGAACCAGACCACCATTTCATGAGGTGGTTTTCCACGCCATCTTTTCTTACCAGCTACACTGGTTCCCTAACCACTAAATTACCAAACTAGCTCATTTTAAAAAGTGAATACACGTACAATTACAAGGTGTGTTATTATTGAGTGTAATTACCAAAACAGACCACAGACCTAAGTATGTTGCTACTATGTGGCATAAGCCCTAGTTAGAAACATATTAACGTACCAATTTATTGATATGGTTTCTTTTACGGTAAAATTAATTCACTATAATAATTAATAATAACAATCAGGTTGAAAATTACCGATGCTGCATCAAAAACTGAGAGTTTCTCTCCAGTTGGAATATGAACCGTCTGTGGGCCAACTTCTCCTTTCAATAGCTTGTTAACAATGCGTATATTAGCAAAAGTACCCCTGGCCATAATTTCATCGTTACCTCTTCGACTGCCATAAGAATTAAAGTCTTTGCGGTCAACACCACGGTCGATAAGAAACTTAGCAGCCGGGCTGTCTTTGTGAATGCTTCCTGCAGGTGAAATGTGATCTGTTGTGATGCTGTCACCAAAGTTGAGTAGGCAATAGGCATCCTTCACTCCATGGGCCCCAGGGGGGTCCATCGTCATGTTTTTAAAATATGGCGGTTGGTGAATGTAAGTGGAATTTGAATCCCAAGCGTATAGTTTAGATTCAGGGACGTCTAGGTCATTCCACATTGGATTTCCCTCGGTGACAGACTTGTAGGTACTCTTAAACATTTCCGGTAGAACACTTGATTGAACAGCCTGCACCAATTACATTGTCAGTCACTCGGTCTTTACATAAAATTCGCCAAGTAGAACATATCAACAGTTTTGACCACTTTACTTGAGATCAAGTCAACAGAGGGGGTTGAAACATGCGAATTTCCCAAATAGTATATTTACCATACCAATAAAACCTCTTACATCAAAATAATCAAGAAAACTAGATTATAACTGGAATAAAACATTGAAATTTTAGAGAAAAAGTGTTTCGCGTAAACACGACATGAAACTCATTTTGACCCATTACTAGAGGCGTAAACGAGCCAAGCCTCTTGAGAGCTACTTGAGATTGGCTCCGCTTAAAGCATCCAATCGAACCAAGCTTCACTTACCGAGCTCAAGTAGGCTCGAAAGCCTACTATTTAATAACTTTTCCCCGGTACAATAAATATGTATATACATAATTATTATATATAAAAGTATAATAACATAACTAAATAATATATTTTATGTTATATTCATATAAAAATTAAAATTATAAATATATATATTAAGAACTTTAAATATATATAAAAACAAGTCTAGCTCGAGCTTGAAAAACTACGCATGAATCGAGCTCAAACTTTAGAAAAAGAGTTTGAAATGCACTCGTAACATAAACAAGCCAAGCTCAAGGTTTGGTGAGCTCGGTCTCAACTCGGCTTGTTTACACCCATCTACCCATTACCCACCGAGACAATCAATTTTGACACCTAACAGCAGTAACTAATGATAAAGAACTATTACTATTACAGCCCAACCTAACCTGGTCCATTACACCTAGTGCCAAAAATATACCACGACACGTTCTTTTTGCAACCTAACAATTAGCAACTAGCCAAATACTTTACTGGATACTTACTTCTGCAATTTCCTCAGTACTGGGCCATATATCCCTGAAATAAACGTTCTTTCCATCCTTTCCGACTCCAATTGGTTCCTTCTCAAAATCAATATCAACCTGGCACATGAAGGTGACATTCAATAATATTATAATCAAAGGGAAGATCTCTCCACTCTCAGCGTGTCATGGATTTGGATAAACTGTTTAGCATTAAATAAAGTTTGAAATCTTACCGTGCCAGCAAGGGCATAGGCAACAACCAATGGAGGTGATGCAAGATAGTTTGCTCTTGTCAAAGCATGAACACGCCCCTCAAAGTTTCGGTTTCCGGAGAGAACCGCTGATGCAATAATATCTGCACACACATCAGCAGCAGGTTATTATAGACAATTAGATAGTCACCAAACCAAAGCAATAAAATGACGACGTTGCAGGGGGAGTAGTGCAAAAAGCATGCCGGTCGGGTCCAAAACACTTTTGTTCCAAATTTTCAATTTTTTTATTGAACAGTTTGTGTGCCAAATATGTTACCTAAAGGATATTCTATTTCACTGATGATCCATTATTTTAAAAATAAATGACAAAGGAAATGTAATGCATTAAAAATACACTTTGGGTGACTTTCAACCCGTTTGATCAGTTTGAAACATTTTCTCTCAAAACAAAGTTTATTACTTGACCCAGTAGAGATTAATACTAGCTCATATTGGCCCATTCATCAATAAATGGGTCGAAATCGCAAACGCTAGCAAATAACTTATTAATAGCTCGTTATAAAAGGTGAAAGCAAGAGTAACTATACCATTATCGGTAATGGCAGCACCAACTGATTCGTCTAACTCCCCTGAATTTCCAATGCATGTTGTGCATCCATATCCAACAATGTTGAACCCTTGTTCATTTAAATACTTCTGCAACCCACTGTATTATTTTTTTTGTAAAGGACCAAGGTTAGTTTTTTTACTTTTACGTTAAACAGAAAATGTATGAAAGAAGCAATTTTAGGGTGAATGAGTAATCATGTTCTTCCGCAATACAAGTCAATACCTTTGAAGCAAGTATTTTGTAACAACGCCAGAGCCTGGAGCAAGACTTGTTTTAACCCATGGTTTAACCTAGTCATTGAGTATTAGATGAAGAAATTAGGTTATATGGCACGATATACACGAGTTTATTACACCAAAATGTAATATACTCGCCTTTTGTCATTGTTTTGTACATTATAAACAACGTTTTTATGTTGCATGTACAATACTTTCAACTACTTACCCTTGTAAGTAACCTTCTATAGCAGGTAATATGGTATGTGGCTCGCAACCACGACAACACGTCATCAAACAAATTTGGTGCTAGTGCGCCACACCACCATTATACTTGCTATAGAAGGTAGATCAATATATAATATCCATGACTAACCTGTAGGCCCAGTTCACAAGCCTTTTTGGCAACAAGACCAGCCCCAAGCATAACGCTAGGGTTTGATGTATTTGTGCAACTTGTAATAGCAGCAATCACAACACTGCCATGTCTAAGTTCTGCTGGCTGTCCATGAAAATCGAACTTCGCAACTTTGTCTTGTACCTCTTTTGGTACCGCAAATCCCTGAAATTTGCAGTTTTTTACTTAAAAACATAGTGGCAACTAAACAAATGCTACATAACTATGTAATAATGTAATATCATAGCCATCTCATATTCTCATGTCAATGGTATTAAGAAATTTGTGCACGCAAAATGTTAAAGACTTAAGACTTAGATGTTCATGAAGTAAATTCACCTTGAATCCAACTTTATTATCAAGGCAAGAATGCCAATCTGCTTTCATTTCTTTCAAAGGGACTCGGTCATGAGGTCTACCAAAAGAAAATAAAGAATGGTGTGTTGAACATGGATGGCAAACAATGTAGAGAATATAGATTAATGGTAGTGTGAGACACACCTCTTTGGCCCTGAAATACATGGTTCCACTTCTGAAAGGTTTAACTCCAAATAAGATGAGTAGACTCTTTCTTGTTGTGGCTGAGTTAGAAATGGCATGGTTACATATTAGACTAAAACTGATAAGACAACTAGAAAAGTGGCAATAAAGAAAACAGCGTAATAAAGTGTCTTACCTCATTATAGTCAACAAACATATTGTTTGCACGCAAGTATGCTTCTATCATAGCAACCTGAAATTCACAGGAGCACATCCATCAAGATTGAAAATGGGGTAGGTTAGATTATGGGTTTGAGTAAAAACCTATAAGGTTGACCCGCCCATACTTTTTTGTCCTTTTTTGCAAAATGTTACCAATGACTAATGCATCAAGTACAATTAGATAACTGAAATTTAAAAATAATCACAAGATTTAGGAGGCTTTGAGCATTTGAGTGCACTTTAGACAACTTGATACCTATCATTTTTACTTTCACTCATATAGTCCATTATCAATAGACAAAACCCACATTTGACCCTTTTTCAGTGTCTACACAAATTAAAATGAACATACTGTATCATCACTTCGTCCAGTTAACTTGAGATACTGAAGAGTAACATGATCCACCGGGAAGAACCCCATTGTTGCACCATACTCGGGCGACATGTTGGCAATAGTGGCCCTGTCAGCTAGCGAAATTTTACCCACGCCGTCACCTAACAAAACAAAACAGACACATCAGTAAGTAAATGTCTTTTTTAACCTGCATCTGCAAACTACTACCAAATATACCCACCATGAAATTCAACAAATTTGCCTACAACACCATGCTTTCTTAACATTTGGGTGACGGTCAAAACCAAGTCAGTAGCTGTTACACCATCACGCAGTTTCCCTGATAACTTGAACCCAACAACACCAGGCAAAACCATGCTCATTGGCTGTGAATGTTAAAATACACTTTTAGAGATTTTATAAAAAATAAAAAAGTTATGAAATCGTCTTTCAAGAATATACATTCAAAAATAATCCAAACTAAACCATGGTAATTTGTTTATGATCTTACCTGCCCAAGCATTGCAGCCTCTGCTTCAATTCCACCAACTCCCCAACCAGCAACACCTAAACCGTCAATCATAGTAGTGTGAGAATCGGTACCAACAACACTATCAGGGTACAGCATTCCATCAGTGTTGAAAACAACGCGCCCAAGATATTCAAGGTTAACCTGAAATTTAAAAAGATAAATAATACTTAATACTGCTTCATCACTGTTAAATTTACTAATTAATTTAGAAAAAGGACAAAAAACATGCACATAAATGGATTGAAGTTAATCAAAAGATACTTCAATACATATAGAAGAATAAAAAATGAAAGGGCATTTCCTAGAGTAATTTTGTTTCACCAGCATCGTAATAAATGTGTAATGTTGTCCAACAACAGACTGGGTAAAGGATCAAAACGGATTCAGGTTTAAATGGATCCTTTCCATAACGGCTGAAAACAACAGGGTTGGTCTGGCAGCCCAACACTTTCTCTTCCATTTATATAGATAATGAATGCACTAATTACAATTACAAAAACAATATTATTTAAAAGATATATAATTGTTTCATTGAAGTTATTTAGAAGATTTTGTGCATTAAAAGAATATTTGGGCCGACTTTCAACACATTCATCCCATTACCCTTTTAGCTTTTTTTTTTATTCAGTTCGTTTGGAATAGTACACACTCCATACTGATCTATGGATAAGTAGATGGAATGAAATTGCAACCTATTCAATCGACAAACCCTATACCTGATGCACAATACCAGATCCAGGTGGAACCACAAGCATGTTTTGGAATGCTTTGGATCCCCACTTTAGGAAAGCAAATCTCTCCTTGTTTCTCTGAAATTCAAGCTCCATATTTGCTTTTACGGCATTTTCAGACCTAGTAACATCAACTTGAACCGAATGATCAACCACAAGATCCACAGGAACCTACACTAGGGTAATATAAATGAGAAACAAATGACCCCAAAAATATCGATATGTATATATTACATATGTATGTATGTTTGCATGCATATAGAGCCATGCGTACGGCGTACCAAAGGATTGATTTTGTCCGAATCCCCACCAAGGTTATTTATGGCATCACGCATACATGCAAGGTCTACTACAGCTGGCACACCAGTAAAATCCTGAAAAATAAACAAACATTACAATGTAACTTCTTCAATTGAAGACATAGAGTGAATCTCTATAAGTTCATTCATTACTGAGCCAGAAAGTTCAAAATGCATACTTGCAACAGAACACGGGCCGGCTTGAATGGAATCTCAACTTGCTTTGGAGCAGTCTTCTCCCAATCAATGATTTTCTCAACATCTTCCTTAGTGACTTGGAAATTGTCACAATTACGGATCGCTGATTCCAGAAGTATCCTAATTGAATATGGCAGCTTGTCTGATTTCCATACGAACAGAATTTTGATCAGTTAAAGGGTTTACAAGATGAATTGCCACTACATTATAGATTCTTAAATGATAGCATTCTATCAAACTTACCTATTCTTGGATCATTCAGAGCAGGCAGACTATAGAACTTTCCAAACTCTCCACCTCCAGGCTTTGGGAGACCAGTCAAAATCCCACTGAAAGCATTCTCCGAGGCTGCAGATGCATTTTAATAAACTAATCAACTCTAAAAGGTCATAGACAATCACAAATTTCAGGTAATGTAAATAAAGAACTCTAGAAACAAAGAAAGACAAAAAAACATGACAAGTCGCAAGATATAACTAAAGTTCAATTCCAGTTTGATACCTGCTTCTGTTCAAATCAATACCTATGTAATTGTAAACAAATTAGCACAACAACAAATCTTCTGTTCACAGCCACAGAAACTGCCATATCATTAAACCTGTAATATCGTCTACTCCATCAGCGCAATCTAAAAGCATATCTCTCCTATTTTTTAGCTAACAGTATAGCACTTGCATTTCTAAATCCCTAATGACTTCATACATCACAATCCTGATTTCTGCATAACGCGTAAGCTACTAGATAACAATCATAAACCTCTATTCAAATTACACAACTACGTAACTAAACATAACCTCAAAGATCACCACACCAATTACTATCAAACACTCCAGAAAATCACACAACATTGCCTCTTGCGCCTAAGCCCATTTTTCAGGCAAGGCAAGGCAAGGCAATTGCGATTCAATTCCCCAGGTGATGGTTTAGGCGCAAATTCCGAAGAGTTTCCAGCCAAATTATCTAATAATAAATTATAGCTACATTCCAGCCAGATTTCTACCTTTAGCTAAGGAAAACTACTTTTATCCACTAATATTTTAAATCTTTAATTAGATGACATTAAATTTTATATAATAGATTGTTTATTTTATTTGAAGAACAATATTATTTGTCTAATACATAATATCTTTTACATTTTTTTCTTTGTTCTCTTTTTTTTAATCTAAGACCCTCGTTTTTTTTTTTGTCCGCGCCTCAAAGTGCACCTTTGATAACTATGCACAAAACAACAACAATTCTTCGAATCAAAACCAACCGTAACACTTTCATTTCTAGAACACTAATAACTCAATACATCAAAATCCTGCTTCATCCATACGCTACACTACTCAACTACATAACTAAACATAACCTCAAAACATAACTATTTATTACATCGTCTTTTAACTTTTTAGTCGGTCAAAGTCAAACTATATAACATAATATCTATATCTATACTATATTATAAAGCATTTTCTAAGGACTTTTTAAATTTTAAGAGGTATAAGTCTAAATGCTTATGATACAACACATAAGACATAAAATAACTACTTTTTAAGGGTAAAAATGTCTTTTAAACACCATATTTAATTAAAAGAAAGTCAAGAGTCATGAGATGTTTATGAAATCACATGACATTCAATTTTATAATTACTTTAAACATATTAGATTGAAAACATATAAAAAACAATTCATGATGTTATATGTTTTGTTATAACCTTTTATATAGAGTTTGGTACTTTAAAAAACTTAGAGTTTTATAAACTTGATCATACTATATAATCGAGAAATCAATAGTTAAAGTTATGTTTTTAATCATGATGTAACGATTTGAATTCTGAAATTATTACGTTATATTCCTACACACGAACATGCCTAATTTGATCTAAACTATATGATGATCGGATTCAATAACCGAAGAAGAAAGCTTCTGTTTATAATGAATTTCAAACAAAGGTGTTCAGAAATATTAATGTAATAGTGGTTAGGTTCATAGTAGGTACGTTAGGTTAGTATGTGCTCTGCAAAAGAGTTTCGGTTACACAACCCACTAGTTATTAAAAATAAGCAAGTGAAAACGTAACTATTATTACTTTTTATATAATTATTATTATTATTATTATTATTATTATTATTATTATTATTATTATTATTATTATTATTATTATTATTATTATTACCGATAGTAGCGAGAGTGCGATGAAAGCGTTCCAGAACAGGAGAGGACGCAGCACTAGTCCTGATCTGCGAACACAACGTAGCCGGAGACCTCCAATTAACACCGTGACTCCACCGTGAACGGAGCTGTGACGATAACGGTGACGGTGACGGTGACGGAGACGGAGAGGGAGATTTAGTGGTGATTGAAGAGTGGAGGCGTGTGGTGGTTGAAGAACGAGAAGCTCGACGGAGAAGAGATGAAGTGTGAGGACCGGAGATATGCATGATGAATGATTGATATTATGATTGGATTACAGAAGCATGTATATATATATTTATAGAGATTGTTTGAAGGTGGTTATTGTTGTTGTTGTGTATATATGATGGATTGATTGATGGGTTAATGGTGTGTTATGAGAAGCGAGAATATTTGGGAAGGGGGCGTGTGGAAAAGGTGAGTTGTAGGGATATATAGAGGGTTGGGTTGTGTGTGTCAGTGTGTGTGGGTCATTTTGGAAAGTCAAATATACTTTTCAAACAACAATTCAAATTGAATTAGGGTGGTTATAATAAAAAGAAAATATAGAGTACAAAATAAATACATCAACAATCAAGTACAATAAATCTCACAAATAACAAAATTATTGGTAGGGTCTATGGATGATGGGATATATGTACACACACAACTACTTGTAACATCATAGACATGAAAAACAGTGCATTGACATCATAGACAGCTATACCACCATATACAACCTATAAACAAACCTACATGGAAGACAAAACATATGTAAAAGCCGCATAACGTAAAAGCAAAAGTAAGACCCTACCATACTCTTAAAAAGCATTTTTCCCATGTCCCAATAGTCCTTCACCTTAATTTTATGTCTCCATAAACCCCTGTCATGGGCCATATCCTCAGAGAGGTGCAACTCCCGCAAATCCTGTCTAACCCGCTCCTCCCAAGTCAATTTTGATTTGCCTTTACTTTTACTACCTTCCACAGTGAAACCTTCTACCACTCTAACTGGTTCAGCTGACTGTCTCCTCTTCACATGCCCAAACCATCTCAACCTCCCCTCTTTTATCTTATCCGAGATACTAGCTACCCCCAATCTATCCCTGAAAACCTCATTTCTTATCATGGTTCTGACACGATTAACCTATTTAACCTAACCACAGTTAAAACACGATTAACCTATTTTTCTTCTTCCCTGGTCTAAACTTTTAGAACATAAACCTAACCCATCCTCCTTTCTCAACTTCATCGATCGAGATCTGACCACCATCACCACCACCACCTACCGCCGATATATAATGTTTCTGGTTAAAGTGGTACGAACTACGAAGAAAATATGTGTAGAGGCAGATTAAAATTGGACCTGTTTTGGTCAAGAAGAAAGGGTTGTAATCAAGGAAGAACGAAGAATAAATCGCAAGATGTAGGAGTTTTTGTTGTGCGACAAGAAGGAAAGAAACAACGGTGCCACTTGTTCAGTTGTTGCCCAGCCGAGACAGAAGGAGAAGTAGGGGGTTATGTTGTTGCTTATTAGCTGAAAGGTTCTTTGGTTGGGCATTGAGCGTTGTGTTTATGTTTGTGTGAAGCAAAACAAAGGCAAGGAACTGATCTGATAAAAAGGAGCTGTGATATCAAGGGAGTTGTTGCATACATAGATTGAGAGTTATGAAGATCAACTGGCGCAAACAAAGAGTGAAAAGAGTAATGATGGTTGGGGAGATATTCAAGATCAAGTGAAGAGAGTAATGAGCACGATGAGAAAACGTCAATCATCACATAAAGTCGCTGAGATGGATGATAATAGTAATAATAAAGTGTGTCCAAAAGATTGAAGACAATGGAAGCATGTGCGTTTAAAATTTGTAAAGGGTGCGTTTAAAATTTTCAATGAGTGCGTCCAAACTTTTAATGAGTGCTTCTAAGATTTCAATGAGTGCTTCCAAATTTTTTAATGAGTGCTTCTAAATTTTTAATGAGTACTTCTAAATTTTCAATGAGTGCTTCCAAACTTTTTAATAAGTGTGTCCAAATTTTCAATGAGTGCTTCTAAATTTTCAATGAGTGCTTTCAAACTTTTTAATGAGTGCTTCTAAATTTTCAATGAGTGCTTCTAAATTTTTAATGAGTGCTTCCAAACTTTTTAATGAGTGCTTCTAAATTTTCAATGAGTGCTTCCAAACTTTTTAATAAGAGCGTCCAAATTTTCAATGAGTGCTTCTAAATTTTCAATGAGTGCTTCCAAACTTTTTAATGAGTGCTTCTAAATTTTCAATGAGTGTGTAACACCCCAACCGATGGCAGAAACATCGAGGTGTCACGTAGTGACGATTGTTCAATAGCTCATGGACTAGAAATGTAAATTTTGATACATTAAATGGAATAGTTTATTACATTGAAAGAAATACAACAATCAAAACTAGCAATCTAAACTAAAATACAGTAAATCTCAATCTAAGCCTAAGTTCCAAAAGCTTAGAAGTGATCTCATAAGAACCTAAAACATGTACGAAAATAATTTGGTCAATACAAAAATTGTATTGGTGAGCATACCCGTTTGATATATATAGTAAGGAAAAATTAGCAATTCATGGGTAATATAGTATTTGCAAAATGTAATAAGTGGTATCCGGGTCAAATCAACCCTGTGAAATGAAAGGAAATATATATAGTATGCGCTAGTAGTAATGAAATACATAGCAATGACAAGGACTCTCAACAGAGTCACAAGGGTATATACCATAGATCTATTCATTGAAATGCTAGGCCGCAACGGTTAATGATTTGACAAGTCATAGATACACGAAATGACACAAGCAAACACACATAAGAATTGCTATTTTAGTAAAGGAAATAGAACTTTCATAAGATAACATGATGATTGTAGTATGCTTTATATGTCAACACGTGCGTATACAAAATGTATACGTACACCATTTTAATGAAAAAATTAATTTAAAAAAATAATATTTGAAGAGGACTAGAGGTGAAGCTTCAAAATAGACAAAGGACTAAAATTGACAACTTGCTAAAAGACAAGGGTGACGGATGTCACAGTCTCCCCTACTTTAGAAAATTTCGTCTCGAAATTTCTTTCAAGTGGAGGTTACTATGAAACAAAAGGCGTTGTAAAAGTCAACTAGATTTTTAAAGATAATTTCATCATTTATGATTTGACAAAATTCAAAATGGTTGTCTAATATCCAAGGTAAAAGTTTCAAAATCTTTGACAGTTGACCCGAAGTTAGAAAGTTAAGAGTTTAAATGAGAAAGGTTTTGGGAATGTGTAACTGGTGAGGGAAAAGGCACTGATGAAGGAAGTCTCCCCTACTTTAGAAATGTTTCTGCCCGAACTTTATTAAAGACAAGCAACAGGATTTCGACTAACAGAGAGTGTAAGAGTATACAAAGTTTAAGGGTTTCTGAAGCGGTGGTCAACAAGAAAGGCTCCAACAAAACTAATTGAAACTTATGTAAAATGTTCTTATCGAAAATGCCAACTATTAATTAACGATCTAATGATGATGTAGTAATAGGTAAGTTCTTGGTCAGACTCCTAGTCCGTTCCCACAGTATCGTTTATGCTTATATATAGTGCGACACCCGCCAAATTCATTAGTCGAGTCCGTACAATTAACTGGTTTATTTCACTATGTGTTTAGAATAAGTGTATCGGTGTGCTTCATTATTTGAATGATTATGTGAAAATAAACTCTACTCGAACACCATGACCATCATAAGAATCAACAAAAGCATATGGATTTTATGAGACTAAAACTATATTTTTTAGCAAATACACATATGTGGAATAAATATTTAGTTCAATATTATACATTTACACATTTCACACACATGTATGATAGGCTAAATACAATATATATATATATATATATATTGTTGATGGGGACAAGACAATGAACTTGTATACACACATATGTATGCATATATATATAGATATATATATAAACATGTGTGTATTATAGATAAGACAAAATCTTATACACTAGAGACAATGACAACTCAAGCTACTAATCCTACATATATGTACACACACCACACTTGCTTCATTTTGATTGGATTATGGATAAGACAATTTGGAACCTTCTAATGTAAGACAAAAACTCTCAATTAAGCCTACATATAATTAGACATGTGCCAAAATCCAATCCTACACCTACATACATACATACATACATACATACGGCCACATGCACACACACATCAAAATATATTTCCTCATGTCCCTTTCACAATTAGATGACTCAAAGTTGCATGAAATTGGAAAGAACAACTAGGGATAGTCTCTCACTTACACACCTAAAGCCTTCCTAAACTACCTAGCACCAATCGGATTCTAGAAACAAGAAGGATCCATCACTATCACTAAGGAAAAAGACAAGGATCCTTCATGATTCATGAGATGCCATTATCAAACTATGACACCTTAACTTACACCAAAGAAGCATCTAATCCATTCTATCTTGAACCTATATACCTTACCATAACTAATCACCTACACAACAAAACAATCCGCCATGTGATCTTCTTGGACACCTCACGATTTCAACTAGGATAAGGAAAGGAGGATCCATGTTTTATGAAGTGTCACTATCTTTGCATACTACCTAAACTTGCACCACAATGGAACCTAAAACCTTTTCATCATAACACCTACAAGGAGTAGCTTACCACAAGTAAGATCCCCTAGCTTCTAATAATCGGCCCTCCTCTTAGGAAGGCATGAGCCGATGCCAACCATGAAGCTTACATGAATTTGGAAACTACCCTATAACTAGCTTTTCCTAATCAATGACAACCCACCATCTCAATGACCTATATAAAGAGAGTTCCATGATCATTCTACTTGCACCAACACTTACCCAAGAACCCATATAAGGTTCGATTTCCTCCTAACCTCTCTCTAAACCATAAGCGCCTCCCCCAAAGGCTAGCCATATGAAGCATCCTAAGGTCCCAAGGTTCGCTTGTAAACATCAAGACTCGAGGTAAGTTCTAACCTTCCTTAACCTCTAGTCCCTCGGCCCTATTGTGAACCCAATTCTAAGCTATTTTTGATCTTGATTAATCGGCCCCATGTAGTGTTAATAAATCGGTTAATATGTATTTAGTAATCGAGCTTCTAGAATCACAAATATTATGTGCACTTTATTTCACTTATATGTTCAATCATGTTATCTAGTGGTAAACAATTGGTCACACATTACATATGGAATCATGAAACATTTTTCGGATCAAACCTCACGTACATAAAACATGATCCACATCGAATGACACGGTTCACAAAAATGGGTGCCTGACTTGTATGATAAACGAGAACACACAACTGACTATGTCCTTAATAATCATAGGGTACTTTTTGTCGGAACAATAGTTACTTTTTCTGCTTTGCTAGACCACATATCCAGACATCAGGTGAGTTTCGTGGCCCCTTTTTCTGTTTTACAACTTCGAGGGAGAAACATGCTACAGGTCAACATATGTACATGACAACAATATGTGTTACATGAGTTAGACCTACAATTATCGCAGATCAACAAAAATTCCCCGGACAACTATAACCATTAGCTTAGCAATAAGCCGTGGATCATATGAATAGTACTATTTGAGTTGACACCCCCTTTCACTGTTAGTCGCGCTAACACATATGAATGCATATTATCCATACTCTACAATGTCTAGCGATAAGGCATTGGGGCGGGGTGAACATGAACGTCGTGGTTTGGTTATGGTGCTCATGGTAACTATATTCTGCATGGACAGAGACAACGAAACTTTCTGAGCAACAAAACTGTTTTATCGAGTCAACAAAACCTGCGGACTCACCAACTTTTTAGTTGACACTCGTAAGCATGTTTTTCAGGAAACCAAGTAAGGACGTTAAGGAGTCAAGTTTAGGACTGCATAAAGAAGACCTTGTTTTCTGGTTTCGACGTAGCGGTTTGAAACATTTGTTAGGATTTGTAATCTGTATTCGACTATGTGACTTATGTGTTTGTTAGAATAAATGACATTTAGTATTTTTCATGTAAACAATGTTTGTGATCACCATGTTCGTCTCACCTCGCGTTTCCGCCTTAGGCAGGGTCTGACATATAGGGTGTACCGCAGCTGACCCACCACACTCCCGATACTTTGGACTCATACTGATTGTCTACCAATAGCCCAAATAGAATTACACATCACCCTCATGTACCTGTAAACCCATGATTGCGTTCCGGACCGTAATCACCGATTTACCTTACACTAGGGTGTTATGCTTTTCCATAACCCTAACAAGAACTAAATGCGTGCAACCAATCTGTAATAGCTATTGTAAGGAAATAATGTTCAATCCTGACATGGTTAGAGGTCCTTCCCTTCTGGGTTTTCCCTTTAACGGTAATGATAATAACATGTAAGTATAAGACATGGTTAGAGGTTCTTCCCTTTCGGGTTCACCCTTAACCGGTAACTTCTGTTCACATCGTTGGCTCTAAACACCCATATTGATAAAATCCGAGAATTTCACCGTTCCTCTCGGATTAAAGAAATACTCTAATCCGAGTCGTACGTGGGCACTGGCTTAGATCTCATACGAGTTATCAACTAGTATGTTCATTGGCCATGATGATGAACAAAATAATGTAAAGTATAACGAGGTTTTGCTCAAAACAGGAAAGAAAATATGCATACCAAATATGCGTTCATGTAAGTATATAAATATAGCATAAAATTTCGATTGAAAGAATAGTATAATATAAATCGAGTAAATCGCACAGTTTGCACAAAATGAAAGTAAACGAGATAAATTAATGCTCAAAACCGGTGTTGTAAGAATAACTACTAATAATTAGTGCGAGAATAGTTGCGAATAACGCGTGAAAATAACCACCAATAAAAGAATAATACGAGAATAATAAGATAATGTGCGAACGTGACTATAAATAGAATGGTGTAAGAATAAAATAATGAAATTTACTGCAAATGAAAGTGCACGATACAGGTGTATAGCCTACTGACATGCGAGTTAAAATCTAGTAATTTTACGTATATGCCTTATACTATAAAAGACATTTAGCAACATTCGGATAAGAAGATATGTCCATTGTTTAAACCAAAAGTTTTGCGACTTGAAAGAGTACAAGTGTAAAAAGATAATTTTTTTAGTAACTGAAGAATCTTTTAGGTTCAAAACATGTTCACTTGAAAAGATTTCGTAGGTACACATTTTCATGTGTTTACGAGAAGTCGAGTTGAAAATTGTTTATAAAGTATATTATTAGTCGCAAGTTTCTTTTCCCGAAAACATATATTGAATCCGTTGTATGGAAACAAGGAGGTTTACATTTGACTTGTAAAATATGCAATACTAGTTTATAAAACGCCCGTTGAAACCGTGTCATGAAGTATGTGTAAATCTATTGTTTTTCAAAAGGCCAAGATTTAAAATGGCGTGAAGGTTGTGAATGATTCCAGATGCCTTGACGAATTTTGAAAAGTAAAATTTTTGTATTTAAACACTTCTTTAACTTGTGGGTTGAAAAGTAGAAATTTTTTTAATTGTTATGAAATGTTGAGAAAATCTAAGTGTTATCCGTTTAGAACTAGATAAACTTGAAGCCTTTTTTATTTGTCAAACTTTTACGAAATTTATACATTGAAAGATCGTTTGTTTGTAAGGATCGTTAAGGCATCTCTTTGGCTCATAGCGGGCTACTTGTTTCAAGGCACAAGGTGTATATAAAGTGTGTACACAAGCAAACACATATAAGAATTACTATTTTAGTAAAAGAAAATAGAACTTTCATAAGATAACATGATGATTGTAGTACGTTTTATATGTCAACACGTGCGTATACAAAATGCATACGTACACCATTTTAATGAAAAATTTAATTTAAAAAAATAATAATATTTGAAGAGGACTAGAGGTGAAGCTTCAAAATAGACAAAGGACTAAAATTGACAACTTGCTAAAAGACAAGGGTGACGAATGTCACAAAGTGCTTCCAAACTTTTTAATGAGTGCTTCTAAATTTTCAATGAGTGCTTCCAAACTTTTTAATGAGTGCGTTTAAATTTTGTACAATGAGTGCGTTTAAATTTTTGTTAGTGCGTTTAAAAGGCTCTGTTTTCACCAACTTTATCTTCTTCGTCTGCAACTTTTTTTAACCTAATTTTTATGTTTAATCATACTTAGTGAAACAAAATCGAAAGTATTTGACAACTATTACGAGTGTTTATTCATAATTGTATGTTTTTTCGTATGATTAAATCATCCCAGTGTAAATCTCCGTTTTTCTAATTTTTCCGTTTTCGTTCATTTGTAATCGAGTGTTTTTTTGTTATTTTGATTGTGTAATCATTCAGGAGATTAATCGATTTCAATTTTTGAAAATTTTTGTTTTCGATTGATTTTGTTGTTACGATTTGAAAAAATAAATTAGATGGGTTTTCATAAATTACCCTTGGTTAGTTTAACCCAAGTATGATTAGGGTTTTTAATCTGCATCCAACCATCCTGTTAATCTAATGGTTGAGATTGCTTCTTATGTTTTTTTACGTTAAGAAGCTTTGTACGTTATCTCTCCCCTATAATAACCCCCCCATTCTATTTCCACCCTCCTTAAAGCACCTCCCTTTGGTCAAAGCGAGGCGCTTTGGTTACTTTTTAATAACCTCGGTCTGAGGTTAGAAAAAGTTAATTTTTGAACCGAAGCGCCTCGCTTTGACCAAAGCGAGGCACTTCGAATCAAAATTTTATTTGGGGGTATTTTTTAGTGTTTTGAATTGGTTTTTTATTTTTTTTAATTTTATTTAATATAATTATTGTAAAAATTTTAAAAATTTTAAAAAACAAAATAATAACCACCAACTTGTATGGACTTTGATTTTAATGGTGTTGTCCTTAAAGATAGTGATACCCTTGCTGACTTATACATCGTCAACGGATCCACCTTCACAGGGAAAGATGGAAATATTTGTGAATAATACATTCATCAAAAATACCATATCTTTGTTAGTCACTCTCAAAAGGGAAATCGACTCTCACACTTATGCGTAGATCAAGGAGATTAATGAAGATATTCATCAAGACCTTTGGCAATGTAAAATCCAAGATCCAGGATGAGCTAGATATTCCTCATGATAAGCAGGAATTGTTCACCTTCCCATTGATTTCAAATATGTTGCCTTCATCGTTGACAGATATCTCTCTGAAAACAACTGAATTTTACTTGCTTGCCTGAACAGTTGTTTTACTAATTTCCGATTCTTGATAGTTTGATTATACTCGTGTTCAGCCTTTATATCAAACAGTCGGATCGGCGATTTTCTTTCAAGCAATTTAAAAACTCTTTTAGTAATTTTTAGGAAGTTGAGTAGTAAAAATCGTGTCCTTGGATTCGATACTTGGTACTTCCTCATTTCTATACTACATTCAATAGGTAAACTTGCTTATTATGTGAGTTTTAGAAAGTTAAGAAACTATCGTTTTATTTTATAATTTTAAAACTTGAAAGTGTCACTCACCAAAGTTTTCGGCTTAAACTCTTTCACCATCAAGTTTTTGGCACATTCACCGGGAACTTGTTATTTTTAAGAAAATAATTTTAAGTCACTGAAACTACACGCAATCAATCAATCTTCCATAAGTGGATGGACTTTTCTACTTGGGGGAGATGCTATATTTTGGGCATCTAAGAAGCAGACTTGCATAACTAACTCAACAATGTATAATGAATTTGTAGCATTAGCTGCCTGTAAAGAAGTTGAATGGATAAGAAACTTGATTTATGAGATTCCATTATGGGCTAAACCGATATCCCCGATATCTTATTAGTGTGATAGTGCTGCTACATTGGCTAAGGCTTATAGTCAAGTGTATAATGAGAAATGTAGACACTTAGGTGTCAGACACGACATGCTTCGTCAGCTCATCATGAATGGTGTGATATCGGTGGAGTTTGTGAGAACTCAACAGAATTTAGCCAATCATTTAACCAAAGGGTTATGTAGAGATCTTGTTCACAAGGCGGCTGTAGGGATGGAATTAAAGTCCACCTAAATTTCTCATGTTAAGATACCTAATTCCCATCTAATATGACATTAGATGCTGAATTCAATGTGGAAAGCTTAACATCTAGAAATTGGAACACGTTAGTAGCATCATCCCAGAGTATGTGTTCAAACCTGCAAGTAACAGAGGTTGAAGTTTATCTTCTAAATAGTTCTTTTGAAAAATTGCATATGCAGTTGCACGAATAAAAAGAACTACCTATATGGACATGAAGTTTAGTCGCTTCAAGAATCTAGGACTTGGCTTTGATATGTTCATTGAAGGATAGGACACAGGCTAGTAAAAATAGTGTCAAGTAAGAACATAAGAGTATGTAAACTTATGTGTATATTATCTTCATGTATTCATTATCAATAGAAAGGGCTCAATTTATATGCGACACCATAATGTTCGAATATTTAGAATGTGTAGTATACTAATATGAAATTCAATCGTCACGATATTTCATTTACGCATAAGTTTGTTTTCTGACGTAATTTTGTTTTCAAGTGAATCAAGGATTACACTAAAATGGAGGAGGAATGTTGGTGATTTTAGTGTCATCGGGCCATTTTGGGTAATCGGGATTCACTTAAGACCAAATGAGAAATTAAAATATACTATGATACAAGTTAGGAGGTACGGAATGCACACTTGATCAAGACTATTTTAATGCTGCTACTTAAAAGCTCCGACAGATTAAGTCAGTGACTATTACTGAGCAACAGACACAGTCCCACAGGTGGTTAAATAACTACCAATGGTAGTTATTGTGTAGAAACTTCCATAGGTGGTTAAATAACTTCTATAGGTGGTTATTATGTGGTGGTTAATTAACTTCTGTAGGTGGTTATTATGTGGAGGTTAATTAACTTTCATGGGTGTTTTTTTTGAACGGCCAACAAACGATGTCCTAACTACCCGGGGTACCCACAAATTGGTTACAAAAGCACCTCATACGCCCCTGGGTGAAGACACGTCTTTGGTGCCCGCCCACAGGTAGCGCTGAGTAGTCAGAACCCACCAAAACACCAATTCTGGGGAAAACCTGACCCCCACCCGCCCGAAAGCACGACAGTGAAAAATCAGTAAAACCCGGTGGGATCAAGGATTGAACATGACACCTCAAGAAGGTTAGGCTCTACCCATCATTTCCCATGCTACTCTACCACAAGGGTGGGGCTCCATGGGTAGTTATTGTGAGGAGGTTAATTAACTTCCGGGTGGTTATGATATGGTGGTTAATTAACTACCTTTTGATTCCTATAAATACGAGAGTTTGGTCGATCTTGAAGTACGATTCAAAAGATCTTTTTCTCAAGGCATCTCTGGTTCACGAATTCACTCTTAATCACATATTGTGTTCTTATTTCTCAATTTGAGTTGTATCTGATTGATTTTTTCGGGAGAAACCACCGAAATAATTCGATCTGAAAGTGACTACACGCCTTTCAGATCATCCGTTGTTCATCTAAATTCCCCAATACTCTCCATATGTGTTTAAGTTGCTTGATAAAAAAAATCTAATTTTAGAAACTAATTACCATAAATTAGTCGTTGTTTATATTTTAATTTTGTTATATAGCGAAAGTGATATATTCCAAAATTGTGTGAGCTGATATATTCCAAAATTGTGCGAGCCAACCAATAAGACAACTTGCTAAACTTACTATACAGATACAATGGATGTAAGTCAACGGATAATATTAAAAGTCAATAGTCTCTTCCCTTCTGGAAGTGACAATTTTCATTAATAGTTTATACACGAGGTCAAAATAGTTTAAACCTATACCCTTTGGTCTTCTTCGCGAGCCACTATCAATCCCAAAAGAGAAGTAAAAACATATAATAATAACGAGGGAGAGGTGGGAGGGTTTACCCCCGTCCGGGAGAGGTACACGGTTCGAATCCCAGGGCCAGAAAAAATGCACCCTTTAACGTTGAAAGGGCTTATGCCCTCAGGGACGATGCAGAAAGGGAATTCGAAACGGGGTACTGACAGTGGCGGATCCAGGATTTTTTTTCCAATGGGTTCGCTGTTTTAGTCAGTGGCGGATTGGACATAAAAATTTTCGGGTCGGCGGTTCGGGTTCGGGTCGGGTATCGACGTGTGGTTTTTTCAAACGGGTGTTTTTCCATGAGAACTCCAACTCCAACGTGTATCTTCGGCTCTTGCAAGTGATGATATGTTGGAAGTTCTAGGATGCCGTAGGGGGTCCCTTCTGTTTGTGTATCTTGGTATTAAGGTGGACGCTAACATGGCTCGGATTTGTAATTGGGACTCGGTTATTGAGGTGATAAAAAACAGGCTTGCTTCTTGAAAAGCGAGATGTTTATCTATTGGTGGGAGCTTAGTGTTAATCAAGTCGGTTCTCGGAAGCTTGCCTATATACTATTTGTCGTTATATAAAGCCCCTAAATTGGTTATTGATAAAATTGAAGCTATTATGAGAAAATTTCTATGGTCGGGGCCGAGTAGTGATCGAAAGATCCCATGGGTTTCCTGGGAAGTTATAACAGCCTCCAAAGAAGACGGCGGACTAGGCGTTTCAAAATTACAAGATATGAATGATGCCTTACTTTTAAAGTGGTCTTGGCGATTTAACAAGGAGGGTAATAGTTTGTGGAAACGGATAGTTTTGAATTGCAACGGTTCGTCTCGCACATGGTCCTCTATGCCATGTTCCTCTTCGGCTAGTGGTTGTTGGAAGAACATCGTCAAAGTGGGTGATAAGAAGTTGCCTAATGGCTGTTCGTTGCATTCATACTTTGTCAGCTCGGTTGGTATGGGTTCCACAGTTTCTTTTTGGGGTGATTGTTGGTTATGCGACAGTCCTCTTAGGCTCTTGTTCCCCAGTTTGTTTCGATTAGCTAGAAATAAATGGGCCATGGTTAGTAGCACATTAAATGTTCATGATGGCAGGAAAAATCTCACGTGGGACTGGAAATCTGAGCCGTCTTCTCAGGCTGAAATCGCGGAGTTTTTTTAGCTGTTGGAACTTTTATTTGAGTTTCAATGGAAACGGGGCTGCGACGTTTGGAGTTGGAAGGGAGACTCGAGCGATTTTTTCTCAGTTCGCTCGGCAAAGTCGCTTCTTTAAAAGGCCTATAATAAGGTTAGTTTTCCGTCTATAAATTGGAAAGTTTGGGTCCCTCTTAAATGCAAGATTATGGTTTGGAGGGCTATTCGGGATCGTCTTCCTACTTGCGTGGAGCTAATAAAACGGGGTGTTCAGCTACAAGAGGACCGTTGTGTTTTCTGTCAAACGGGTCAAGAAACGGTAATGCATTTGTTCACCGGGTGCATTTTCTCTTTTGAAGTTTGGAATAGACTCTTGGTTTGGTGTCGCTTGAGCCCATTTTACGCCTTCGACGTTATGGATGTTCTAAATATTGTGGATTCGCCATCCTTGACGCATGTGCAACGGCCTGTTCTCCTTGGTATTATTTTTACAACGCTATGGTCGATTTGGAATGAAAGGAGACCGAATGAAGTGTTTGAATGCGTCAAATCTACCTCATTCTTTTGGTTTCGTCATAGAACTAGAATCAAAGATTTCGATTGAAAAAAATGGGGTAATTAACCTTTGGACTTGATGTAATCGTTTGTTTTTTTGCCCCGAGGGTCCTTACTTTGAGGACGCTTGTGGTTGTTGTGAATAAAAGTTACCTTACAAAACAAACATCCTTCATTGGCAACAATACTCTCTAAAAATAGTAAACACATAGACTGATATCAAATTAAAATATCAATTTAATGAACAAAGATGTTAATTGATGTGTTATAGCTAGAAGATTCTTGAAGAACAGTTTAGGGTTTGATCAAAATCAAGGATTTAAGTCGACAAAATAATTGTTGCTTTTGACCTAAACCAGCCGTTATAACCTCACTATGCCAATTTTAATAACATTTATATACATTAAATGTTATAAAGCAAATTAGCGCTGTAAATAAGTTGAGCAGAGCCGAAGCCTGAGCCCGACTAGGCTTGAGATCGGCTCGGTTCGAGCCTACTATTTTGAGCTCGGGCTCGGCTCAAAACTAAAACCTAAAGCTCGAACTCGGCTCGTGGTAATTTGGAAACAATTTTAAACGAGCTAAAAGCTCAACTCGAGCTTGCTACGATAGCTTAAACAAGCAACAGCTCGGCTCGATGTCAACTCACCAATGTTATTAGTTAATACTGAACATGTTTAAAGGACATAATCGCATGAATAAAAAATAATATAACATTTGTTTGGGCTCATTTAGGCTCACGTGTAAAGCTCGAGCTCGGGTTCGATAACTAAACGAGTCATATTTCAAGCTCGAACTCGGGTTTGGCTCATTCGAGCTTTTTACTGATCCAATCCCGAGTAGATCTCAAGCCGCTACACCTCGTTTACACCACTAACACAAATTCAGTAGAAATTGTGGAAACAAACCTGTAACTAATCTTCTACTTCCAACTTCCATAGTTGCTTCATAAATTATACATCAGCTAAAAAAAATTAGGGAAAATGGATTTTAATACTCCCAACTATCGCCTATTGGCGGATAATACTCCTAACAATCACTTTGGCCATTAGCACTTCAAACTTTCAACTTGTTTACTTTAATCACTCCCAAACTAACTGAGGTCTAACCTGGTTAGTTTTTGTGACCAAAATGTAAAAACCAAAACTTCTATGTGGCCAAAATATAAAAACCTAAACTTAAGGGGCACTTTTTAAAATTTTTTATTTTAAATACCAACCACCCCCCCCCCAACCCATCTTCAACCTGTCTCCTTCTCTCTCTAAATCATCACCACCACCATTTACCACCAACCCAACCCAACCCACCCCCACCATTATCTGCCACCAACACCACTATCAACACACCCCACCACCACAGACCCAGAACCACCACCACAACCTAACTCGCCTGTCACAACCATCGAATTCTCAACATTCTCGAGTAAATAACACATGTGACGGTTTAAGCTGACTAGCTGCAACACAAAGACAAAAATTATTAAGCATTTAATAGTCCATAAATGCACACCACAAAAAAAAAAAAAATTCCCCGTGACGGTTTGAGCTAAGGCAAGGAGGACACCGGTGTGTGGGTATGGATTCAAACTTAGGAGCGCTATGTTAGGGTTGTACAATGATTTCCACTGAACTAAACCTTTCAAAAATAAAAAATTTCATGTGATTGTAGATCATTATGAAATAAGAACATAAAGCTCTGCTATAAATGAACAATAAAAGAAGTGCAAATACAAATGATATAGTAAAGGCCAATCCCCTTATGGTGTAGTGGCATTCTCCTAGCTTTCCATATGGAAGGTGGGGAGTTCGAGTCCTACCGGCACCAAAATGCTGCTGGTGGGCCGGGTTTTACCACAGTGGGCCTTCAGGCGGCGGGTTTTCCCCAGAACTGGTGTGAAATTTTGCATAACGAAAAGTACAAAAAAAACATATGATACGAAGTTAATAACATATGTTATATATAGTAAACGATAATTGTAATTAAATGTGTAATTATCTCTCCTCAATTATAGGAGATCACATGTATTATTTAAGGATTCCAAATAAATGAGAATTGACATGTTGAATCAATCTCTTTCGTGGTATCATCCTTGTTTTCCTAAACCTAGCTTCCGCCGCCCCATTCTTCCTCGATAATCCTCCTGTCCGATCTGCTGTACATCAGCGATCACTTCTGCCTCTTCTTATTCTCACACGCCTTCTAACCCTTACCCTACCATGGAATCCAAAACCCTTCATCCCGCCCTCACAGTTACCAATATCAAATCTCATGTCCCTCTTGTCCTTGAAAAAGATTCAACCCACTACATGACATGGAAAACCTTATTCAAGGTCCATTGTCAAGCCTATGAGGTACTTCCTCATCTTGCCCCGAAGCCGGCTGCTACTCCCTCCCCATCCGCCTCGGATCCTGAGTCCGCAGCTAAGGCTGAAACCGCTGCTCTGGCGGCTGAATCACTGTGGTCATGACTGGATGCCATTATGCTCCAGTGGATATACGCCACCATATCCCAACCCCTACTTCATGTCATCCTTAAACGCGGTCAGACCGCTTATGATGCCTGGATTGCCGTGGAAAGTGAGTTTAAAGGTATAAGTGATTGTGTTATGTGTAATAACAACTGCGGGGGTGCAACATCATACCCTTAACATGTGTTATACCTTTAGCATATGATGCCTGGATTATGTGTAATAACCAGACATGTGTTAACAGCAGACAATATGTACAAACCTTTGATGGCAACTTCACATTGTAATTAAATGTGTAATTATCTCTCCTCAATTATAGGAGATCACATGTATTATTTAAGGATTCCAAATCAATGAGAATTGACATGTTGAATCAATCTCTCTCAGAAGTAAATGCAAATAGGGATTCAACAAAACTGTGAAATAAATGTTAGAAATTGGTTTAAATTTGTATCATAAACAACAAAATAAAGCAACAAAATTGTGCCTAATCTTCGATGCTCCATAACTTCATTAAGAAGCCATGCTCTGTGATTAATGAACAATAAAAGAAAAGCATATACAAATAGTATAATGAAACAATTCTCACATAATCCTCTACAATGATTTTCAATTTTCATCTTAATGTAATCATAAACTCCAGTATTTCTACTTTAATATAACCATATAACCGAAATAACAATTTCAAACCAACAAGAAAAATAGAAAATCATTACCAAAATCATCGATCAATAACCGATTCAGGACCATCTAATGTCACACTGGTAGAGCTAGGGTTCAGAAAACAGAAGTCGGTCTGCAAATACTCAAATAGTATGATTAGACAAAAAATCAAATATACCATATATATCATGTTTTGAAGCTGATCAACATGATTTTCACATCATCCTCTAAAGAAGTAAGAAAACTTGCAACTAAGTGACTAACCTACAATGATTTACAATTTTCATCTTAATATGTAAAATACACTTCGGTATTTTTGCTTTTACATAATCATGTGATTCAATAACCACTTCAAATGACCACTGGTGAAGCTTGGAGATTGAATCGGCGGGGCCGAACTCATTTTTTCGATCGGTAGGGATCAGAAGATCAAATCGGTGGGGGCCGGACTTAATTCATGTAAAAATTACCTACGAAAATCAAAAAATTCCACTATTGCGCCAAAAAATGGCACGGGCCAGGGCACCCCCTGCCCTCACAAACCTTTGCCTCAAATCAATAAGCAACTAGAAACTCATTACTGAAAGCATCAATACCCGATTCAGGACCATCTAAACTAGGATTCAGTAATATATATATATATATATATATATATATATAATATAAAGCAAATGAAAAACACAGATTCAATAAAAGTTTTGGAAACAAACCTGTAAGTCTGTAACCAATCTTCTAACACCACAACTGCTTGCAACAATAACCATACCTAGTAAATTACACAAATAGCAAAGCTACAAGTAGAGTCAGGGGAGAGTGAAATCTAGGAAAACCTTACCTCTATATCTATGAACAGAGAGACTCCCGGCTCCAAACAAACAACAGATCAAGCAGAACTAACAAATATAGAAATAGAAACCTACCAATAGCAACCAATGATGGCTAGCCCAGCTGGTCTGAGGTGAGAGGGTTTAACACGCTTGCGTGGAGGTCCCGATTCGACCCTCACCACTTACAAAATATGCGATTAAGGCCTTCGGGGGTTATAATACCCGTGGATGCTTGGATTCAAACTTTAAAAGATACCAAATATCAAAGCACTTATTTGATAACATTCTTCATAATTTCAAATAGAACATCAACTACTGTAACAAATTAACATCACTATACAATCAATCAGTGCCCTGATAATAAAAAACCTAACGCGTTGCAACATTAAAACAGAATTATTAAGCATTTATAGTCCATACTTTTTTTTCTTACAATCATAACTCTTTCATTCCATAAAAGCGAAAATTACATCAAAATAACAGGCATACGGGCAACAAGCTGCGTTGCCGCCCCTTTCTGTATGGCAAACCCTATTATACTGAAAACGAACCCTTGCTCCCTAGGGTCGAGACATTGCAATGGATAACCCTTTGGACCCTGGTAAAAAACGGATAGCTTTCGGTGCCATAAATACAAAATTTAACCAAAAAAAAACAATGCAGTTAGTAATAGGCTTGTAAATGTAGTCAATGGTCAATAGAGAATTAGTCTCGAGTCACCGGTTCTTTACGAGCTTATACTGATGCAGATTGGGTGGGATGCCCAGACACGAGACGCTCTACTTCAGGTTACTGTGTTTATCTCGGTGACAGTCTCATTTTCTGGTCATCTAAACGACAGTCTACCATTAGCCGCTCCAGTGCAGAGGCTGAAACCATGGGGTTGCTAATGTTGTCGCTGAAATCTGCTGGCTGCGTAACCTTCTTTTAGAGCTACATCGCCCACTCACCCGTGCAACAATAGTTTATTGTGATAATGTTAGTGCTATCTATCTGTCAGGTAACCCGGTTCAACACCAACGCACTAAACATATCGAGCTTGACATTCATTTTGTTCGGGAACAGGTTCAAAAAGGCAACGTTCAAGTGGTACATGTTTCATCTCGCCATCAAATTGCTGACATCTTCACCAAAGGCTTGCCACGAGTCCTCTTCGATGACTTTCGATCCAGTCTAAGCATCGGTCCTCCCTTCGCTTCGACTGCGGGGGAGTAATAGACTTGTAAATGTAGTCAATGGTCAATAGAGAATTAGTCTCTAGTCAACCTTGTAAATGTAGTCAATGGTCAATAGAGAATTAGTCTCTAGTCAACCTTGTAAATGTAGTCAATGGTCAATGGAGAATTAGTCTCTCATCATTGTATTATAAATATACACTATGTGAAATGAAACAATCAAGGAATTACTCATTAACAGTTAGATCTAATTGCATTTCATGTAATTATCAATCATTATGAATTAAGAACAACATAATGCTGTGTGATAAATGAACAATAAAAGAAGCTCATATGCAAATAGTAAAACAAAACAATTAATTAATAACAACTTATATATCATATAATTTTGAATTCGATAAACATCATTTTAACATAATCAATCCTCTCATAACAAGTAAAACAAACATCTGTAGTTTTCTTTTACATAATAAGATCATCAATGAGCAATTACAAAACCATTACTAAAACCATCAGCAACCGGTTCAGGGCCATCTGATGTCACACCAGTTGAGCCAGGGTTTAACGAACAGATATCTCTAGCTGCCATAAGCTTCTTCCTGTGAAAACACTGCGGACCGTAGAACCTCATTAAGAAACATTGGTCAAGGGCAGTTGGTTGACCTAAAATATCTTCAGAAGGAGGAGAAGAAGAAGCAACGGGTGATGATGATAATAATAAGGATGATGGTAGAGTGATCGCGTGTCGAGTGCTAATCAAAAACTATATTAAAAACAACTCCTTAGCTACAAGGACTGCAGTATAGAGAGTAGGGTCGTCGAACCACGAGGAGTATGTGGTTAGTGTTAATAGCAATTTTTAATTATGCTAATAGAAAAACTAATAAAATTATGAAGATTAAACTAAGGTGTTGCTTTGCTTGCAAGAAAAGATTGATTAAGTGATTTGAATAAAAACAATAATAATGAAGAAGTAACTCCCTCTAAACTTCAGGTTCTAGGTTTCACACAGTTTTCAGTTTATAGATTGGGAACCACATAAACATAGTTCTGGAAATTAGTTAATTAACTGGTAGCACAAGTTCTTGTCATCAAATCCTATTATCTACCTAATTGTAAGCGTCAAGTCAACCCTCTTTATGTCACCCAACCCGCTACAAAGTTTTGTCATCAACCGAACAAGTTGTAAAGAAATGACTCAAAACACAAATCAATTGTTTCAATTAACTAATGCATCAATAATGTTAAGAAGTTTGTCATCACAAGCAAAACAATATCCAATACTGAAAATAAATAGAAAAAGTGTAAAACCTAATTGAACCATTCGTCTAGAGGAAGTCACAAAAGATTTAACCTAGAATCTTGCCCATTGCCACCTCTTCCTCTATTGTCTTTTTCGTGCGATCATCCTTGTATGCCTTTGGCTGCTTCTCTCCTTGTTCTTCGCCTGTGTCGACCTCCTAACACTGTGTTCCCGAGTTTCATTAAAGGATGGAAGAGAAAGGATCTCCCTCCTCTTCCATTCTCTCCAATTCCTTCCAAATTGGAAAGATTGAAAATCACACTAAAATCCTCTTTGTTATCCCTCTCATTCCCTCCCTTTTCATCTTATAAAAAACTCTGGAACACATTTTTCCCCACTTCCTTCCCAATCCCTTCTCTTCCATCCTATAATGAAACTCTGGAATAGAGTGTAAAAGGTGGGAGCCGTCCAAAACCCTCTGGCCTATTTTCTTTCCTTCCAAGATAATAATCCTTCCCCCAAAATATCTATTGGGCCTTGCAAAACATTAATTCACGTTCATTTGTTTTCGTTTTTTTTCTTTTATTTTATTATTATTATTATTATTATTATTATTATTATTATTATTATTATTATTAGCCCCCCCGACTCGAGTGTTCTTGGCTTATCCAAAGTTCCTCTTCCATGCTTCAACGTCCATGAACACCTATCTTAAGTGTTCGTGTTTCGATTAAAATTCTTTTGTTTTGAGCTCATTATCCACGAACACCTACAAAAATACATGCGCGCTAATAAATAACTAAGACCGACTAAAAGTACACAATAAAAGACTAAAATATATACAAACTAACATATTAACAAGGTGTTTTCACCAACACATCACACCTCCACACTTATCTTTTTTCGTCTCGAAAAAATTATATGTATACTCTGCTCAAGACATTATCACAGACTAGCACCCCAGTCGCTCCATCATACCTTAGCTAAGGTATAAAGTCATACCCCATTTATAGATCAGCACTGGATGTGTTAATTCAGCAAGTCAAATTGATTTCCATTTAAAAACAGAATTTACTCGACTAAGCCTAACATGCTTCCGGCTTTTATTTTCATGCAACACACCCCTCACAATGTTTCACTCCACTCGGTTTAGTATCTGGACTAGCATATAATGCGCTAGTATTATTCACTCAAAAACCAAGTATGTAACTCTATTAACATAGGCTTGTATAACAATCACACCTCAACTGTAGACAATGCACATATCTAAAGGACTTACGGGTTTTGGGCTTAGGGTAAAGGTAGGATAGATTTGGCTAGAACTGGCTTAAAATAAAATGGTGAAACCAACATGATTGACAACCCTTATTCACAATACTCGTAAGTAAGCACAACTTTGATCATAATTAACCATAACAAGCAACATCTATATTTTTTTTTCTTTTTTTTTTTTCGTTTTTTTTCACACATATTTTTTTTCTCTAACACGTAAACACAATCACTTATATCTTGAGAACTTCACAACTATGGACGATTGTTGTCAACGAGAATTGACATGTTGAATTCTAGCTCCGGCTATTATGTGTAATAACATATGTTTTCACACATATTTTTTTTCTTCATAATATGCCTCATACATAACCTATGGCATGATTCAGGGAAGACTTGCATGATCGCTTGCCTCATGGCTGGGTCCTGGTCAGTCAATACTAAGGTTGGTTGACTAGTGTGCGCTTTAAGAAATCCCTGAAGCAACCATTTGTACGACTCAACGGTTTCATTGAATAGCAACCCGGCACCAAAAGTCACACATTGCTTGTTGTGGTCAACCCCGGTGAATGGCACAAAAATTAGATTGTACCTACATATTGAATAGACCAAAAATATAGTCAGTATGTAAAAACGCTTGGATATGTGCATATGCATGTGTTAATCTGTTGTGTGGGTAGTAACACATGTTACCTGTTGGTATGGTATGTGGCGTCAAAGGCAACTACATCACCAAAAGCTTTATAATTCAGTTTCGAAATCTCGTCAACCCATATTACGGATCGCAATTGGCCATCAGAAACGGTGAAGTCAAAAAAGAATTCAGGCAAGTTATCAAAACGGTCGCGCAAACGATCAAGAACCAACTGTGCATCACGGTCGCCTATGAAAATCCTCAAATTCTTACTAAAGTTTTTGAAGTCGACAGGCGTACCGTTAACATTGTGTTGGCCCCCTTGATGGCTACAAGACACATGTGCGCCCTGACAGGCCCAATTCGATTCAAACTCATTTGGTGTATAAACTGTTTAGTAGCAAATGTAAGCTTCCTTGAAATCTTTGTTAGGTCACGATTCACATTGTCAACTAACTCATGATTGTTCACGTCGTTGAATGTGTGAAACACAAATTTTTCGGTTTTAGTAGAGAATGTCACTAACATATGAGCTTTACAATCACACTGAATGAAAGTTGTATTCCTGTGAAGCATTGCTTGCTCGGATAGTGTGTCAATTATCCTACCCTTCTGCGGTGTCCCAGCTTTGTTACACCGAAAGTATTTGTGTGTGGCGATACCCTTCCATACCTTAGTCTGGCCCTTTTTCATTGTGAAACCGGCCTGGTCGGCATAATCTTTGTACATCACCAAAGCTGCATCAAACGTATCAAATGATTGACCAACGGTAGGTATGTATTTCTGCACAACGTTTAGGATCCAAAACCTGGTTCCGTTGGGGGTTTCAATCAAGAAGTGCGGGGGGGGGGGGGGGGGGGGTCTTCAGTAACTCCTGCGGATAATATAAATTTGTTAACATGTGTTACTGACTAAAAAATCTGGCACTATGACACCGGATGATCTGTTGTCTGGTGTCGATTGATAAATGTGTTAACACGTGTTAAAAAATCATAGTTGAGATATTAAAACGTCTTAACATGTGTTAAAAAATCATAGTTGAGATATTAAAGTGTTAACATGGCTTAACATATCTTACCAGCCTTAGTAAAACCTTAGTAAACCGCCAAAAAGACAACATGTGTGCTGTTTAACACATGTTACTGACATTTGAGACAACCTTTGTGCCGTTAACACGTGTTAACAATATTAACACTTGTTAAATAACAAAAAAAAAAGACATAACTGTTAACATGTGTTACCAGCCACTCACAAAATAACAAGCTTTGTTATCACTTGTTAGTCCAAAAAACTACCAAGTATCAAATCTTACCAAAGAATCATAAATCTCTTATACTAAAAACATAACCATGTACAGGAGAAAAGGTAAAAAGACATTTATAATACTAACATAATAAAACATAGATTAAAAGCGTAAAAAAAAAACACCACCCCATGTGCAAAAAGGTCATTAGACGCATCTTAATTACAGAATGTAGTAGCATAAAACTCTTACAAAAAAGAATAACTTGACGTATAAAACTTTGTTAACACTTGTTAATAACAAAAAAAAAAAAAAAAAAACTCTTAACATGTAATGTGGCCCGATGTGGCTCGTGTTTTTATAATACAAACTACTAACTTTTATGCTAAAAATATAACATAAAACACAAAAAGAAAAAAACATATACCATAAAACAGACATTTAAGTTTTGTCTCTTCGTGCAAAGAAACATAGTTATGCTTTAAGTTTGGAAAGAAACATAATACAAGCTACTGACTTTTTATGGGAAACGTATACCATAAAACACAAAAAGAAGAGACATATAGCATAAAAAACACACACTTAAGTTTTATCTCTTCTTGGAAAGAAACATAATATTTCGTATTTTAAACATTACAAAAACTAAAAAAAAATACCTTTAACTTCATCACTTTCAGAACTGTTTCTTTCCAATGACAAAGGTTGTCCTGTACCGAACGCTAGATATGCCGACATACATTAACAAAACAGTAACAACAAAGATGTGTCAGAAAAAAAAGAAAAATTCCTAAAAATAAAAGGTGTGAGGGTGTTGTTTCATCTACAAACCTGTAACTGTGACATCGCCTGCAAAGTTGTTGAGAATCACACCACGTGGAGGAGATGCAAATGGAGGAACCATGTCTGAAGGTTAATCTTGAAGGTTAACATCCATGGAGTGAAAGAAAAATAGTAAGATTACGAAAAATAAAAGGTGTGAACGAGGTGTTTAATCTACGAACCTGCAACAGTTACATCGCCTGCAAAGTTGTTGAGAATCACACCACGTGGAGGAGATGAAAATGCAGGATCCATGTCTGAAGGTGGATCTTGAAGGTTAACATCCATGGAATAGGGAAAAGAAAAATATGGTAAAAGGATGAAGAAGATCTTGTTTTATAAAGTTGTTTGGTAAGAAAATCGTGAGGAAATGTGAGGTTGGTAAGAAAAGTAGATAGTATAAATTTGGGGAAATGTGAAAAAGCAAGTTCTGTGTACTTTATGGAAGATTGGGGAAAGATACCATATGCTAAATGACATTATTACCTCTCCTCTCAATAATATATTGATATTGAAACTTGATGATGTGGCTTCTTAGTAGTCACATATTGGGTTTTCATAGTTTACCATATAAGGAGAGTTTCTTGTTGATACTCATACTATATATGCTTAGGTTCTTGTACAAATCCATTTTTTTGTGAGAAGTGTGAGATCCAATATGGAAGTAACATGTGGCACAAGGTGTTTAGGCATTTTAGTAGTTTTTACATATTATTAAATAATGATTAAAATTATAATTTTATAGAGAGAGAGAGAATGGTTCTGGTCACCATCATCATCGTCATTACTAACGTCATAGTGTTTTAACAATCAACGTGTGGTGTTTTATGTTTAAGGTAGATTTTTATTTATTATTTATACAAGGTATGGTGTTTTATTATAGTCTTGTAGGTTGCTTTATCCAGAAGGTGTTTTACGTTCATACCCGTGTGTTTTATCACCATATTCTCAACTTTGTGTTTTAACAGTCCTGTGTGTTTTATCATCATCTTCTCCATAATTCAACGTGTTTTATCTTCATCATATACAATTAGTAACACATTAAAAAAAACACACTAGAATGTACTTTAAAACACAACTATACATACATTTAAAATGTGTTTTAAATTCAACCTTCGGCAAATGGCAAGAGTAAAGGCGGCTCAATATAACGTGAAGACAAATCCCAAAACGTTTATGCTTTCAAAATAGAAATGATTGTTACAAGTTGTTTTCAAATGGTGATATTCCATTATAAAGTTATATTTCTTTGGTTCCATTATAATTCATAAATGACACGACAAAAACATATCAACATTTTTTGCTAATCAGAAGTGAGTTGCGGCGCAACTTGTTGCCCTTTTACAAGTCATCTGCTCTAGATTTGTTTCTTTTTTATTGTCTTTTAGATAAACATAAACTTTTAATTAAAAACCAATAAGAATTACTTTTTATTGTTTATCGTGGAATGAATTATATTCAGTCGATGCTTTGATTTTGGGAAAATGGAGTAAGGTTAACTTGGAAAATACTCATCGGTTGCTGCGTATTTTTTTTTATCTATGTTCAGGTTTGGAGGAGTCGGAGGTGATTAACATGTCAAAAATGTTGAATTGTAGGGTTGTAAAGATGCCATTTTTGTATCTTGGTATCAAAGTCGGGGCAAATATGAATAAAGTGGTCAATTGGGATTCGGTAGTGGAGACGATTCGGAATAGATTGACTAGTTGGAAGGATAAACTTTTGTCCATAGGGGGACGCCTTACGCTTCTCAAATCGGTGTTGTCATCGCTCCCGGTTTATTATCTTTCTATTTTTAAAGCTGCTAACTCGGTTATTGATGTGATTGAAAAAATGATGAGAAAGTTTTTGTGGGTTGGGTGTAAGGAGGGTAGAGGGTTATATTGGGTCTCGTGGGAGGTGGTGACTCGGCCTATAAAGGATGGTGGTTTGGAAGTAGCGAATCTGTTAGATGTTAATAAGGCTCTTTTAGCTAAATGGGCGTTTAGATTTAAAACGGATATAGATGGTTTGTGGTGGAATGTGATTCAAAGTATTCATGGGGGTAGGAGCCGGTGGTTTTTTCTTCCTTTAAAAGCAGGTCTGACGGGATGCTGAAAAAATATAGTTCGGTTATTGGATGGTTTGTCGGTTGACGGGTTAAATTTCAAGTATTGTATCAGGGGTATAGTTGGTAAAGGTGATAGGCTGAGTTTTTGGAAAGATGTTTGGGTTGGTGATGTCCCTCTTCTGGTGAGATGGCCAAAGCTGTATGCCCAAGAGACTAATAAAAATGTGTTTGTGGGGAAAAGGGTTAAGATGGTGGGAGACAAGGCGATGTCTGATGATGCATGGACTTTTGATACAAACTCGGTGGAATCTATCTCCGAGGCCCAAGATGTGCATGCGGTTTTGGCTATGGTTAAATTGAGTGATAATAGTGATAAGTGGGTTTGGAGTCAGGATAGACATGGGGATTTTTCGGTTACTTCGGTAAAGAGTTGGCTTAGAACGAAACGTTATGTGCCCCCGGTTCAATTTATGAAGTGGGAGTCGTGGCTTCCTCACAAGATAAATGTTTTTACTTGGAGTTTGGAGTTGGATTGTTTGCCGACCCGTATTGCGTTGCGGAAAAGAGGGATACAACTTCCGGACGCGTGCTGTCCTTTTTGCGATACTGTGCAGGAATCGGCTCAACACATTTTTCTGAACTGCATCATTTCCATTTTTTTTTTGGTGCAAGATTTGGTTGTGGTGCAGGGTTAATGGGTGTGCGATTGGGTCGATACAAGATCTGCTGCGGATGGATTTTATTCAGTTAAAGACAAAGTGGGAAAAGAAGGTGTATAGGGGTATTATTATGGCTACTTGTCAGATGATTTGGAATGCACGAAAGAAAAGGATTTTCGAGAATGTGACGCCAAAAGTTGTGGAGATAGTAGCGGGAGTGAAGACGTTATCTTTCTTTTGGCTTAAACATCGTTCTAGGTTTTCGGGTCTTTTTAGAATGATTGGGGAAGATACCCATTGTATATGATGTAATATTTGGGCGGTCCTCGCTTTGAGGCCTTGTGATGCAGAAGCATCCATACTATCTTTTCTTTATTTAAATTATGAATTTCATATTTATCTTTATTTAGTTTCCTATTTTAATTGTAATTCCCAACTATATAATGGGTTCTAAGGTTTATTGTTTCATTAGTTTTGATTGAATTTTAATTGAAAAAGAACTTTGTTCTTGGAACCTATGGTTCGTTTATCGTCTTTGATTACTATTTGTTCTTGAGCCATTTGATCGCTTACGAAACTGCATCAGGTGGTATCAGAGCTTTGGTTCTCAAATGGCGCGACATGGAGGTGAATACTTGTTTGCTCGTAGAGTCGCCGACAGAGGCAACGACATCAATGTTTTCTATTCACGTGCTCGTGGAGAAGATCGACGCCCTACTCGCCGAGTCGCCGACCGAGGCAGCGATGGAGTCTATCATGACCCACGAGATATCGAAGAGATCAAACGACTCCGAAAACGAGTCTGAGATCTTGAAGATATCAGACCGCTCCGACAATGAGTCCGAGATCTTGAGTTACAACGGGAGAGACGTGTTAAGGAAACTGAATCGAGACACATTGTCCGGGACGATGTGACCGAGGAAGAGGAGTATCCTTTCAACCGTCACCTACCCCGGTTTAACGAACCAATCTATCAAGAGTGTTTAGAGGAAGAGGAGGATCCTTTCGGGGGGTGTAATCCTATCTACAACTCTCCACCACAGTATGATGTCGGAGAGGATGCAGGGAATGATGGTTTGATGATTGATATTAGGGATTTTTTATCGGGTAAAAAGTTTGTTGAATGTGCTGATGGATTAGGTGCAGATGATGCGGAGGTTACTAGTGGCGTAAGGGTGGCTACAGGTGAAGAATCGGATATGGAAATTCCAGCAAATAAGCCAATATTTACGGAGGAGTTGGAGACTTTGGGATCTACCATTGATTTGAAATTTCAAAAAAGAAGGTAATATCTTATTTGCCAAATATAAATCTTCCGATGGAATTAAAATAATATTATCAAATGTTGAGGTTTTTAAAAAAGAAAGATATATCTATATCTATACATATAATAAACCAAGACCATTTTAACGACATGGCACTCAAAGAGGGTATTCTCTTCATTGAGTATGCCATGTGTCATCTCATGTGGCAAGACCTTTATTTTAGGAAAATAATAATTTAAAATTTAAAAACAAAATTAGATTTTTATCTCTAATGTTTCCTCCCATAACTTTTAAACAATATCTTTTATATACAAGATTTTTTAAAGAAAAAAATTATGACATTGCACTCAAACAGGTATTCTCTTCATTGAATATACCATGTGTCATCTCATGTGGCAAGACCTTTATTTTAGGAAAATAATAATTTAAAATTTAAAAACAAAATTAGATTTTTATCTCTAATGTTTCCTCTCATAACTTTTAAACGTTAATATCTTTTATATAAAAGATTTTTTAAAGAAAAAAATTACACCAAATTAACGAGCGTTTTATTATCTTTCCAACAGGTACCATAGTGCTATATAAAAAACAGAGAAAAAAGCGACTATTTTAAACGGAGAAAAAAACGACTATTTTTTTGTGTGGTTTTGTTCATACAGGAAAAACACAAAGTGTTCAGGTCATTCATTAATCATGTATAGGCAAGTCATTAGTTATGTTCAAACCAGTAAATATGAATTTTATTTACAACATGTGTTAGCATTGGAGTTGTACATTGTTTTAGGTTAGGTTTTAATATTAGAGTTATACATTGTTTAAGGTTATGCACTAACATTGGAGATACATTGTTAATTGTTTTAGGTTAAGTGCTACCCGAAGCTTTCCTGCATGTAAATGTAAAACGCATCAGTCTATTTCAGATGTAAAATTGATATTTCAAATTAGATTTCTCAACCCGGGACGCTCCCGGGATATAATCTAGTATATATATATATATATATATATATATATATTGCAAAGGGATTAATACTACATGTCATACTCTTATGCAATCTCTCCTTTGAGAGATGCCACATAGGATGTGATGTGGCAACTCTAAACTAATTAAAAAAAGGAAAAATGGATTTTAATACTCCCAACTATCGCCTATTGGCGGATAATACTCCCAACTATCACTTTGGCCATTAGCACTCCAAACTTTCAACTTGTTGGCCATTATCACTCCCAAACTAACTGGGGTCTAACCCAGTTAGTGTTTGTGGCCAAAATGTAAAAACCTAAACTTAAGGGACCATTTTAAAACTTTTTATTATTATTATTATTATCTATATCTATATATATTAACAGAGAGAGAGGGAGTTCAGAGAGAGAGAGAGAGAGAGAGAGAGAGAGAGAGAGAGAGAGAAAGAGAGAGAGAGAGAGAGAGAGAGAGGCGGAGAGAGAGTGAGACTCACCACCACCATCTGCCGCCACCCCACCACCACCCTGCCACCACCACCACCACCATCTGCCATCAGCCTCAGCCCACCACCACCTTTTTTCTTCTTCTTCTTTGACAGACACCCACCCCTTTCTATGACCTGCAACCACCACCTTTCACCAACCTTTTGATTTTTAAGAAGCAGAAGGGCACGGAAATCGAGGAGTATAAAGCTTCAAATATGGTGGTCAAAAATTAGGGTTTCGGCGAGGTGTTACCCGAAGAAGATGATCGGCGAGGTGTTACCCGAAGAAGATGACCAGCGGAGAAGCCTCCTCCACGGTGGCGATTGATCGGAGGATCGTGACGGTGGTCCGCCTCCTCTAGGGTGTCTGTATGGTTGTGAATCGTTAGGGTTGTGGTTGTATCGATCTCCTCCTCTGTATCTGTCCATGATTGAATGATATGATAATAATAATTTCAAGGAATTGAAGGAAACCCTAGAAATATATGTATGAGAATTTGGGGTAAATTGTGGAATTAAGGGTTTGAGATTGGGAAATTATAGTTGAGCTGCGGTGAAGGTGGTGGTAGGTGGATTAAGGTGATGTTTGGGTGGTGGTTTCCGGTGAAGGTAGTGGTAGGTGGATGAAGGTGAACGGTGATGGTAGGTGGATGAAGGTGAAGGGTGGTGGTGGTTTCCGGTGGAAGGTAGTGGTGGTTTCCAGTGAGGATGGTGGTGGTGGTTTAGAGAGAGAGGGGGAAGGGGGGGGGGGGTCTATTGCAGAATATGAGGGGGGGGGGGGGGATTTTATACGTTAAAGGTTTAATTTCAAAAATGTCCCTTAAGTTTTGTTTTTTACATTTTGGCCACAAACACTAACTGGGTTAGACCCCAGTTAGTTTGGGAGTGATAAAATCCAACAAGTTGAAAGTTTGGAGTGCTAATGGCCAAAGTGATAGTTGGGAGTATTATCCGCCAACAGGCAATAGTTGGGAGTATTAAAATCCATTTTTCCTTAAAAAAAAAGAAATAAATATGATCTAACCTAATCTATTATAATCTTTAACCTAATCTATTAAATACCTAATCTACTAAATCTAAATATTAAACCATTATTATTTTATCTCTCGTGTTTTCTCCCATAACTTTTAAAGGTTAATATCTTTTATATACGAGATTTTTTAAAGAAAAAAATTACACCAAATTAACGAGCGTTTTATTATCTTTCCAACGAGTACCATAGTGCTATATAAAAATCGGAGAAAAAATTACTATTTTTTGTAACCCGACAGGTATTGTGTCGGGTTTGGGACTAGTTTAAAAAAAATTGTGGGTTTGGGTCGGGTCTGGGATTAGGTGATACCCGACCCGATTACCCGAAACAACATACCCAAATACCCGATCATATACCCATGAATTTTTTAACGCATCACATAACCCTTAGACTAATGTGTTCAGTGGCGAAGCTTGACCCGAAGGTTCGGGGGGTCAGAAGTCGCCGGAGGGTCGGAAGTCACTAGTTTCGGGGGGTCGAAACCCTATATTTCCAAAATTTTCTATACGAATACTATATAGTCGGAAATTCTGCATGAAAATTCGGGGGGGTCGGCCGCCCCCGCCCGCCCCAATAAAGCTTCGCCAGTGAATGTGTTCGATATTTCAATAATTAACTTTTTTTTTTCTTATTTCATGTTAGTTCTTTTTAGAATGATCGATTACAAACTTCTGAATTCATTTGTAATGGCACTAGATTTATACCCTGGCGTAGAGATTTGTTTTTTTTTATATTTGAATATGATAACTTATGGCAGAGATTTGTTTAAAATAATAATAATAATAATATATTTTATTATGTTATATTAGATATTTCAACCCGGGACGCTCCCGGGATAAAAACTAGTTATCTATATATTTAACGGTGATGAAAGAAATAGCGTTTCTACGCTAACGTGAGCCGCCTTCATTATTAAATATATAATAATAACATTTAACGTCCACCTTATCCACCGTACACACGGGTAATTTCGTAATTTCGCCGGTGCACAAACCGACAAAAACCCAGATTTTACGTTTCTACCCCCGGCAACCTCACTGAAATTACGGGGCCAACAACGGTCAGCCACAACGCTTCTCCAGTGACGGGTGACCACGTGCTTACAACCGAAAACAGCCATCTTTCTCTTCCATTTTCCAGGCGCGAAGGCTAGGTTCTAAGGTGCCGGTAATGACCGTGCGTTGTGTTGGTGGTTTAACTCCAGCTGGTGTCGACATGGAGTTTGACTACCTGACATGGAGTAGGTGGTGATAATGGGTGCGCGGTTAAGCGGACGAGATGGTGAGTTGGTCGCCGGAATACGTTCGGCTGTCGGGAACCGAACTATTGCAACGGAGGTGGCGGTGATGCTGTGATAGTGGCTAGGTTGGTATTGTGTTGTGTTGGTGGTGATTAGGAGAGAAGGGGGTTAATTAGGTGATTGTTGTTGAAGAGTGGCCATGGATGACCAAGGAGTTTCTTTGGAGACAGAGAGAAATGGGTGGAGGGTTAGGTTAGATAACAGTGTGTGGAGATAGGAATAAAATAAAGTAGGCAAAGTGAACACATGTTGGTATTTTCATACGATTAATGTTTTGCCCATTATATTATTTTAACGGATGTATTATATTGGTGGGTTTTTCATCCACAAAAATTTGGGTATTTGTTATTTTTTAGTTCTTTACAGACAAAAAAATTATATCTTAATAGTGTCGGTATAAATACGAGTCAGTTTACGTTTTGACTTAAACTTCTTTTTCCTTTTGAAAATTTGAGTTTACCTATTTTCGAATTGATAATAATGTATACATAATCACGTCGCATATCGATGAAAATTTGATATACTTTTCCATATAATTTTGAGTTTGTCTATGTTTCGACATAAAATTGGTGTTTGTTTTCGTGTTTTATTTCGTAGGTTTCGTACGTATGATATAACAGTGTAAACCCCGCCGCACGCCGCAGTAGCGCGCGGCGGGTTAAAAGCTAGTTGATTTGAAGTATGGAGGTATTGGGGCAATACAATATGCGGTGGACTTTACCAACTTTGGAATTTGCATAAGTCCCAACCATTCTACACGTGGAATGCATGAGAAAGACTTGAATAATGGATCAAAAGTTGTGAGACTACAAGAAAAAGCTAATGACAGGTTAAGTTCTAGTATGGGCCTCCATTTTAACTTGGGCATGGCATCGGAAGAAGAGAATAGTGGGCATCTGCATGCAACAACTTCAAAATTAAGGGTTGCTAAGCATGGTGGGCCAACTATTTTAGTGAGCCAAGTTCGACTCAATTTTAGTGAGCCAACTATTTATTATACATTGATGACACAAGAGAACAAGACACAGTCCAGTGTGCCGTTTGACCCGGGTGGTATACGTTCGGAACCGAGCGACAAGGCCCATGAAGTTAAGTTGTTTAGGCGAGTCGTGATATATGAGAACCGGGTTGATGTTCCTTTTGATCCAGGTGGTTTTGGTCTGAAGGCAAAACTCGAGGACGAGTTTTTTGAAGAGGGAGAGTATGATGTAGGAGCATTCATATTATCTTTTCTTTATTTAAATTTTGAATTTCATATTTATCTTTATTTAGTTTCCTATTTGAATTGTAATTCCCAACTATATAATGGGTTTTAAGGTTTATTGTTTCATTAGAGGGTGTTTGAGATTGCGTTTTGAATCTGATTTTTAGATTATTGCGTTTTGAAAACGCTGATAATCAGTTTTTAGTGTTTGGATTGCGTTTTGAAAACGCAGATAATCAGTTTTTTAGGCTACCAAAACGCAATAATCTATAAGCAGCTCCACCCTTGCTTTTCCAAAACGCATAATCTGTTTTAAATAATCAATCCCAAACACCCCCTTAGTTTTGATTAAATTTTAATTGAAAAAGAACTTTATTCTTGGAACCTATGGTTCGTTTATCATCTTTGATTACTATTTGTTCTTGAGCCATTTGATCGCTTCCGAAACTGCATCACCTTGTCCATGTTTTTTTAATGAAATTTTCTTTTCAAAAAAAAATAAAATATATATTCAGTCCCTAAAAAAAAGTTCACTTATTAATTAAAGGCAACAGAATCACAAGATTGTCATTAACGTGGAAGAACATTTATAAATCGGCCGCACACGTTAATGAGCTAAAAGTTGGGCTTGTTCAAAATATTAAATTAGTGGGCAAACACTTGGGCCCAGGAAAATTGCTTGGAGCCCATAGTCTGTGTAGTATTGTAAATTGTAATATTGTATTTGTTAAAATTTTATAGTTTCTCTTATGAAATCAGTTTAAAATAATTAATATTATTTATATAAGTTATTTACTAAGAATCGCATAGGTTCCTTCCTATGTCGACTAACATGGCTACATGAAAACTTTAGGTTTTGCAACTCTCCAATGCGCTTTTCAAATCCTGACTTAAAAATCTAACTCCGTAAGCGATTAGAAGCCAAGCACAATCCTAATTGAAGCTCGTCTATTGAGCCCGCCAAATTTTATTAGACTTAAGTCTAAACGTGCCTACTACTTATGTAAACATAATAATATTTATGCTTATATATCATGCAATATATAATTACATAATAAATATTATTTATAACAAATATAAGTATATATAAGGCTCCTAACGAACCAACTTGAACTCAAGTTTTCTTGAGTTAAACAAGTTGAACATGATAACAGGCCATATGTCAGATGGTTGGTAAGCGTTGAATCGGCTTACTGTCATACTATACGTGAAATTGTAGACAACCGAATTGCTAGAAGACCAAACATGGTACAAAGGCAGGCCATAACTTTGTCATTTTCAATTGTCTTCATGTTCCTGGTTCATATGCCTCCCTTGTAATTATAATGTTACATTAAACTTCTCCTTAGTGCATGATTTCAAGGACATGCTGCTTAATAATAAGTTAAACAATTGTGTGGTTGTATCTATAACTAATTTAGTACGTAATGTTTTTTTTATAAACATCTTCAAAGTAATTAGTGAGAAGTTTAATAACCTGAATTAATATCTAGTTTAAGTATGAGGTTAATGTTAGGGATGGTCAGCTAATCGCATACAAAAGGGCAATGTTTTCAAAATCAGAGGATCGGTCGGACTAAGAAAGAGGTAACCTGACTTGGCCGATTTAATCCATTTGTTCAATATATAAACACTATTTTTTTTTTTACTATGATCAAGATCAATGAGGCAATACTAAAACCCTATTTGTTATTTTTATATTTTCTTGTAATTTGGTTTATGTATTTGCGTGGTCCAAACTTTTTGGGATGTGAAAGATTTACCGAGTTACAAATCACATGATTCTTGGAACATCAAAACTCTTTTGGCTTAAAAATGGGATCACATGAATAGGTTGTTCTAAGATTGTCTTTGACTACACTAAAAGTGAGTTGCAATGTCACTAATTTGAAGCAAGGTATCCTATTTCCCTAAAATCACTCCTTGATGTGTATATCTAGTCTTATAGAGTAAGATGTTAAAAGTTAAAAGTTTACACATAAAAATGATATTGTAACTTATTATCTTAATGAGTTATTATAATTATTGTAACATACAAATATAAAATTTCTGAGCCATTAGTACTTATTATATTAAATCATTATCATGATCATACTCAGTTAATCCCATCTATAGCAAAGCTAAGGTAGGGTCTGAGGAGGGTAAGATGTAGACAGTCTTACCTTTACCCCTATGAATAGAAAGGCTGCTTCCAGTGAAACCCACGGCTCGATGTGGTTTGGTATCAAGCCTTGGACATAAGGCACACAACACTTAGCAATCGGGACAAACCCGATCGGTACATGTACCCCTTTGTCTTTTGGCTATCCACGCCACTACATGATGCATGATTAACCGTCCGTCGTTTTTAACGTTATTTTCACGAAATTAGTAAAATAATGTTAAACATAGTGCAACTTTACTTTTGCCCCCAAGGGTTACACATATATACATTATATGCGCACACCGTAAATGGGGTGTTACTTGTTATATCAAATATGGTAGATAAGTTATACGTGAAAAAGATGACACAGATACATGAAGGATAACATCTTGTATTTATATTTATACATCATTTTAATTTAAGTATAAAAATCACCTCCCACACTATTTTTTTTATATATAATCATTTATGTGATGAACTTAAAGATTTTCATATTGGCACATCAACTTTTAAAACTTGACTTTTATTATACTAGGTTACCTCTATTATAGGTAACTGATATAACTTTAATATCATGTATAATTAAATCTACCAAAATGTATTTCATTTGCAATAAAATGTTGAACATAAGAAATCGATGTCACATCACAATTTATTATTTTCAATATTCAGACATAAATTTATTAATACAATCGTTGAAGTTGACAACAAGGTTTACGACCCTATGGTTTGGTGTTACTAACCTGAAGTCTAAAATTAAATGGTCAGGGGTTGAATTCCACTAACTGCAAATTAAGAGAGCAAGCTTGGTCATTAAAAAAAGGAAGTTTAGACGTAACGTAGCAATTTGAGTCAATCTAACCCCAGGAACAAACCCCCCCCCCCCCCCCCCCCCACCCCCCCTAATTTTTTGTACGGATGATGTTTTTTAAACATGATTGATGAATAGAGATCACTCGATATATTACACAATGAGAAATCAAAGTCATATCATAATTTATTGTTTTGATTGGTTATATATCAAAACATAAGTTTATTGATATGAACCTGTAAAAGTTTACTACATGAAATTGTAGACATGTTGTAGCAACAGCAAATCCAACCATTTTTACGCACTTTTCATGATTACACACTAAATATTTTTTGTTAGGGTTATCTTATTAGGACATCAAAAATTAATTGGGACTTGAACCCATGACCTTAGAGAAATAGAGAGAGGCCTTTACCAATATTAACTCCATATTATTATCACTTGACAACTTTAATGCCTAACATTTGAGTCCGTCCGTTAATTAGGTTCACTACGTATATTAATGTAGCAAACATGTACTAAAACATTATCATACAATAAAAAACATCCATTTTATAAACTTTAAAATAACAAAACGAATAATTGAGATAACATAATGAAGTTTAAACTAATATCAATTCGTGACTGTCATCACGTGGAATGACAAAATAAGTACACTTTTTGCGAATCTAGTGAGGGGTTAACCTCACTGGCTCCGAACTCCTTGCAGGGATATAATATCATACACGTCCACGTGTCACCTAAGCAAAAATATATATATATATTTAAAAAATTAATGGACGGTGGCAGATGAGGTTAGGTTTCCTGCATATGAATTTCTGATCCATCTCATCTGCACCAGGCCGACAAATGGCGTTGTCTTCAACAATAATTTGGGATATTTTTTTTATAGTTTTGTAAAAAAAATATATATATTAGATTGATTTAAAGGTTTTCATAGGTTGAAGTAGCAAGCAATCTGACACGTAGTGTTGCTGTTGCAAACTTTTAGGTGCCATCTACCAAGATCATGCTTTTGGTAAATTTGGGTGGTTGATTATTTTTTTATTTCCAAAAAAGAAAGAAAAATTTGGATAATGGAGTAATATTAAAGAAATATAAGATAAAAGAGGTAGTTTTTTTAGGCGAATTTTACGCTTGTGAGACTTGAACTCATTGAATTTAAGATCTTACATTTAAGTGTATTACTCTAGTTTATGTTTTTTTTTTATATATAATCTATAGTTTTGTATTTTAAACATGTTTTATTAATTGAAATATTGTATTTAATGCGAAATTGTTTATATATTACTAGATTATACATCGGGAACGCCCCGGGGTTGTAGATCTTGTAATTTCTCGTTAGATCCGTTCGTTTATAGTTTTAATAATAACTAATCTTGTCAAAACCATGTTCACAAGTTACCACATGTCACCTTATATGTTACCTCATGTTAACACATGTTAAAGTTCTTATGTAAAAAGGATGGTTAACACATGTTTTAGGATTCTTAGGGTAAAAGAGTAGTTAACACATGTTCAGTTCTATTAACATATGTTTCATAAAACCCAAGAATTTGTACAAGTGTATGTTTGTGTTCAAGAGTCGAGTTTTTGTCTTATACTCGACACGATACATACACGCGTACACTTATGTGTATGTACGCGAGTATGTATGTGTGCATATACTTGTATACGCGTGTGTATATATAAAATGTATTGATTCAAGTTTTGTAAGTCTTTATCATCCATAACAAAGTGTGTTAATGTATGTTATAGTTCAGGTGAACACTATCGACTAGAAAGGAAAAGAGTTAGAGTTTGTTTTGACATACCACGAAGAAGGAATCGAAAAGAAAGTGAAAAGGGTCGAGCCGTAGCCGTTTGATTCCAATCTAGAGCCTCTAAACACTTGAACTTGATGAATTGAGGGTTGTTATGGTGTGTTGCGATCGTGAAAGGGTCAGGTGGGGGCTGTTTGGTTCGGTCGGGAGCAAAAGAAGGAGAGGAAGAGAGTTGGTTGTTTAAGAGTTGTAAGGTTTTGAAGGTGTGGTGTGACAAACAAAAGGGATTCGGCCCTTACTTATAATCCAAGAGAGGGAGAGAGAGATGCGTGGGAGGTAAGGATATCTTTGGATGGTCAAACATCATGGGGTACAAAAGGTAATTGTCATTTTGGTCTAAATGGTTGACTCTAGGTCCTAGCCAAAGCATGCCTTTTCCTTCGATTTTGGGAATTAAATTAGGATGGAAATGGAAGTCAAATGTGCATTGATCAATGGGGTACAATGGTAAGGGTTCTTGTTGGTGAAAGCTTGGACTTATGGTGTTTTGTTTGATATTGTTTGTGTGTATGACAACATAGATCTACTAAACTCACTCACATATATGTATGCATGTCGTGTGTGTATATGTGTATGTATAACATTTATTTGTTTGTGTAAGCATCCATTGTTTCACATAAACACACACACACACACATATATATATATGCATTGTATTGGTTTTGTTTGATTATACACACACACACGCACACACACACACATATATATATATGTTGTAGCCTGTAGGTATGTATGTATATATAATAGAGTTTTATTTTAATCTCCCATGTATATGCACGTGTGTCATTTGTGTATGTGTGTTTATATATGATATATTTATTTAACTCCATATTTATACACACATGTGATTCAAATACATGCATGTCTAAGTGGGGTTTTATACATGACAAAACTCTATGAGACAACATGTCGGATATTCATAAAATGTCTTATAAATATTCGTGTTTCGTATGGAATTGAATAGTTTCCGAATTGGATATTATCACGTGTAGTCTTCTTTTGATTGTACGTAATAATTAGACATTTTGTTGCTCTCTGTTGAGCGGGTTATTAGTTTGATTGCTTGTTTTCAATTGTTTCAGGTTAATCAGGTGTTGCATGAGTAAATGGACATTGTTGGAAAATGTAATGGATTCCTGAAATTGTTTGGGCTTTGCTAGACTCGGGATGACATAGTTAATGTAATAATGTCTAATGCATGAATAAAATGACAGTTTTAAAGGGTTTGTTTGGATCTTGACATGGATCTTGACCTGGAAATCGACGGGTGTCACATTCTCCCCTTGTTTTTGGAATTTCGTCCGCGAAATTGAGTTGAGTCCTTGGATTTAGAAGCTTCCGGGAAAACAGCGGGATACTTGCGTTTCATCTGGTCCTCACGTTCCCAAGTGAATTCGGGTCTGCATTTGGAATTCCATCTAATTTAACAAGTTTGATTCGACTCTGTCTCAACTTTTGGACTTGCCTATCCGCCACTTCGATTGGCTCCTCAATGAAGTGGAGTTGATCATCGATGTGAATTTCTTTGGGATGAATGATTAGTGGCTCTTCGGATATACACTTCTTGAGATTTGACACGTGGAAAGTGTCATGAACACCACTTAGCTCTTGTGGCAACTTGAGCTTATAGACCACTGGACCAATCCTAGCTAGGATTTCGAATGGGCCTATGTATCTCGGGTTAAGCTTGCCACGTTTGTCAAAACGGGGTACACCTTTCCAAGGTCAGACTTTCAAGAGCACTTTGTCGCCAACTTGAAATTCTAGTGGCTTGCGTCTTCGGTCAGCAAAGCTCTTCTGTCGGTCGCGGGCAACTTTCAAACGATCTCAGATCTGGAAAATCTTGTCAGCTGTTTTTTGAATCAGCTCGGGTCCAATCAAGTGTTTGTCTCCAACTTATGCCCAAGACAATGGAGATCTACATTTTCGTCCGTATAAAGCCTCGAACGGAGCGGCCTTGATACTGGTGTGGTACCTGTTGTTGTAGAAAAACTCAACCAACGGTAGATGTGTCTCCTAATTTCCACCAAAATCGATCACACAAGCTCGAAGCATGTCTTCAAGAGTTTGAATTGTTCGTTTGTTCTGGCCATCCGTTTGTAGGTGATAAGCTGTACTCTTGTCCAAACTAGTACCTAAAGCTTCTTGAAGTGATTGCCAAAATCTTGAGGTGAATCGACTATCACAGTCAAAAATGATTCCCATGCCTAGTCACAATCTCCTTGATGTACAACTTTGCCAATTTCTCCATTTTGTCAGTTTCCTTGATCGGCAGGAAGTGTGCAGACTTAGTCAGTCGGTCAATGATTACCCAAATCGTATCATGACCATTGGACATCTTAGGCAGCTCCGTGATGAAATCCATGGAGATTTGTTCCCACTTCCAGATGGGAATCTCGTGCCATTGTAGCATACCAGACGACTTTTCGTATTCGGCTTTAACCTTCGAACACGTGAGACATCGGCTGACATATGTTACAATATCACCCTTTAGGTTAGGCCACTAATAGAATTTTCACGTCCTTGTACATCTTGTCGGCTCCAGGGTGAACCGAGTACCTGCACTTATGTGCCTCCTCAAGAACCAAATCTCGTAGTCCTCCAAAACGTGGTACCCAAATCTGGTTTGCGAAGTATAGCGTTCCGTTAGACCTTGGCTCCAAGAGTGCGACCATTCCATGCAAAGATTCATCCTTCAAATTCTCGATCTTGAGAGCTTCGTGTTGAGCTTCGTGAATGCGAGTTGTGAGATTGGTGTGAATCGTTAAACCTAGCGCGCAAACACGCATGGTTTTGACACGTTCCGTCCGACTTAAGGCATCGACCACAACGTTTGCTTTACCCGAATGGTACTTCATATCACAATCGTAATCGTTCAGTGGTTCCACCCATCTGCTTTGCCTCATGTTCAGATACTTCTGGTTGAAGATGTGTTGCAGGCTCTTGTGATTCGTAAAGATGGTGCACTTAGTGCCATACAAGTAATGCCTCCAGATCTTGAGGGCAAAGATTACCACACCTAGTTCCAAGTCATGCGTACTGTAGTTCTTCTCGTGGACCTTGAGCTAACGAGAAGCGTAGGCGATAACCTTGTTCCTGTACATGAGTACACATCCAAGTCCTTGATGTGAGGCATCGCAACAAACTACAAAATCATTTGTACCCTCAGGGAGTGAAAGAATCGGTGCACTACACAGCTTGTGCTTCAGAACCTGAAATGCCTCCCATTGCTTAACTCCCCAATCGAACTTCTTATCCTTCTATGTCAAGACTGTAAGAGGTTGGGCTATCTTCGAGAAATTCTCAATGAACCAACGATAGTAACCCGCTAAACCCAAAAATTTCCGTACCTCGGTTGGGGTTCTGGGTGCTTCCCAATCCTTAATCGCCTCTATCTTGGTTGGGTTGACCTATATGCCCTTCTCGTTCACAACGTGACCAAGGAAGTGAACCTCTCGAATCCAAAACTTGCATTTAGAGAACTTAACAAACAACTTCTCATTCTTGAGCAACTCTAAAATCAACTTGAGATGATGTTCGTGCTCGTCCTTTGTTCGCGAATAAATCAAGATGTCATCGATAAAAACAATCACAAATTTCTCCAAATAGGGCTTGCAAGAGCGATTCATCAAATCCATAAACACGACCGGTTCATTCGTCAAACCAAAAGGCATAACCAAAAACTCATAATGTCTATATCGAGTTCTAAATGCAGTCTTGGGTATATCCTCCTCTTGAATGCGTAGTTGATGGTACCCCCGATATGAGATCAATCTTCGAGTAGTAACTGGAACATTGCAATTGATCGAACAGATCATCAATCCTTGGTAGAGGATACTTGTTCTTGATGGTCAGCTTGTTTAGTTCTGGATAGTCAATGCACATCCTAAAACTACCGTCTTTCTTCTTCACAAACAAAACTGCGGCTCCCCATGGGGAAAAGCTAGGACGAATGAAACCATTGTCTAACAATTCCTGCAATTGGTTAGACAATTCCTGCATCTCTGATGGGGCTAGACTAAGTCAATGCGAAACTCGACTTGTCTTGGTGGTAGCAGCCCAGGCAAGTCTCCGGGAAAGACTTCTGGATAGTCTCGCACTAGAGGGATGTCCTTGACTTTCCGATCTTTAACTTTCTTCTCCACAACGTGTGCCAGAAACGCGACACAACCTTTCCTCAAGCACTTATGCGCCTTCATGCAACAGATTATTCGAAGCGTAGATCCACCATGATATCCTCTGACTGAGAGTGTTTCACCATTGGACAATTGGATTTAAACCAATTTCTTGTGACAAACTATCTCCGCACAGTTCCTGGACAGCCAATCCATACCAACCACGATATTGAAACTACCTAGCTGGATCGGTAGTAGATCGATGCTAAACGTGTGATTGCCTAAACTCAACATACTACCCCTAACAACGTCTTCAGATGAAATTAACTTACCATTAGCCAACTCTATGGTATAGTGTGTGTCCAACCTACTTGTTTCTAACCCGAGAGATTTCTTAAAGTCGGTTGACACGAAGCTAAAATCGGCGCCTAAATCAAAAAGTACCGTATCAAAATGGTTGTTATGGAGAAACGTACCAGTGACCATATTAGGATCATCGCGTGCTTCGTTGGCTCCCAGAACAAATGCTCGACCGCGAGCTTGATCCTTTTCATTGGGACATTCTTTGCGACAATGACTGATTGTGCCACATTCAAAGCACTCATTCTTGGCATTAGGAGTGTTAGTAGCCTTGGCCTTGCAGTGTGCGGTCTGGTGGCCTCTTCAATTCAGTTCTGGCACAAGATGCTCTCAAAAGTACCGACATGATGGTAATTGCATTTGCTGCAGTAGGGGTAGGGCTAGTTGTATTTCTTCTTGGGCTCAGCAACAGTGGTTGCAGCAAATACCTTCACGGTGTCCTGTTTTTTTTGTGAGAGGGGTTGGAGTTCTTACCCTTCCTGTAAGCGGTGTGTGTGTATGTGCATTGTATAGGTTTTGTTTGATTATAAACACACACACATATATATAAATATGTCGTATGTATGTATGTATATATAATAGAGTTTTGTTTTGATCTCCCATGTATATGCATGTGTGTCGTGTGTATATGTGTGTTTATATATGATATGTTTTTTTTAACTCAATCATATTTATACACACATGTGATTCAAATACATATATATATATATATATATCTAAGTGGGGTTTTATTCTTGTTTCAAGATAACATATATGTATATGTGTAGTAAAAACATAGTTTTGAATGCAAAAATATCATGTGGAAATCCATACATATGTTTGTACTTATGTTAAAACTCAAATTTACATATGTTTTCTAGAAAGCATTTGATCCATGACAAAACTCTATGAGACAATATGTTGGATATTCATAAAATTTGTTATAAATATTCGTGTTTCGTGTGGAATTGAATAGTTTCCGAATTGGATATTGTCGCGTGTAGTATTGTTTTTATTGTACATAATAATTGGACATTTTGTTGCTCTCTGTTGAAGAATTATACGGTATGAGCTTCCTCAACCTCGATTCAGTTTTTTTCTCCAGTTTTTTTTAAATATTGGTTATCTAATGTTCGAATTCCATGTTTGCAGTTGGTTGTCGACATTTGTTTTCAATCAAGTTGCATCATGGTGGTGTGTTTTCAAAGTTTCCAGGACGGATGTATGAAAGAGGCTTGGAAGACATTGTAGACATGTTAGACATAGATAAGTTTTCTGTTCACACAATGGATGGTATTTTGGAACAACTAGGTTATGATGCCAGGTGTGTTAGGTACTACCACTATTTAATTCCTAATGGTGAGTTAGATTTTGGACTAAGAGCCTTAGGTAGTGATGCTGATGTCCTAGGTTTTGCAAAATATGTATTAGACCAACAAAATAGGATGATGACTGTATATGTGGAACATGGCCAAACAACCGTACACACCTATTTCTGTTCACCAAGTAAGGTTATAATTGAGGAGATAACTGATGAAGAGATGTTGGCAATCCCTGATATTACCACAATTAAGAAGAGACTATGTTTGGGTTGGACAAATGATGAACCTGATATGGGGGTTAATGTTGTAAATGATCAAGTAAATGTTACTTTAGATGATCCAAACTTTGATCCATTTTTTGGTGAAAAAGCTGATATGGGGGGTAATGGAAAAGAACATGATTTGAATGATCAAGTTAATGATATGGGGGGTAATGGTAAAGAGCATGATGAAGACAGCTCTGCTGATGAAGATTACTTGAATCCTCAAGATGGTATAGATGGTAGTGGGAGTGAGAGTGAGAGTGAAAGTGGTAGTGGAGATGAAAGTGAGAGTGACAATGAGTTTAAGTTAGATGATGCTGATATTGTGGATGATTATGAGGTTGACATGACAGATTTCAGATTGCATACTCATGCAGATGTAGAAAACTATCACCCTAATGATCAACTAGACAATTTAGTGATGAATGATGAAATTATTAACAATGATGACTATGATAGTGGTATTGATTCTGATGGTGCTATTGATTCTAGGAAAAGGAAGTTGAGGATGATGAGAAAAGAAAAAGGCAAAGATTCCATATTCTGTGAAGGACATGTGTTTGGGACAAAAGAAGAAGTTAAAAAAATGATAAAACTACATGTTGTTGAAACTAGGAGACAAATTAGGATTATTAAGGATGACAATGATAGGGTTAGGGCAGTGTGTTGGGGGGAAAGTGAAGATGGTGGGGCCTACTTTAAAAAAGTGTTAGGTGGTGGAATTGATAAGAACCAAGTGGGTGGTAATGAGGCAAGTGGAAGTAAAGGACCAGGGGTGAAACATGTTGCTGGTAGAGGGAAAAAAGCACCAACAAATTGCCATAAATGCCCTTGGGTGTTGTTACTTTCAAGGGACAAAAATTCCGGATCTTGGTTTATCAGAACATTGGATACTCAACATAAGTGTCTCCAAAGCAGGTCCATTTATGCTTGCACAGCTACCTAAGATCACAGTGAAAGCAGTTCAAGGCCAGTTCCAAAGGAAGTTTGAGGTTGGCATATCTCAGATGAAAGCATTTAGGGCCAAGAAAAAAGCTATGGAACAGATTCATGGAGATTTCAGTTCACAATATGGAATGTTAAGGGATTATCTTGAAGAATTGATGAGAACAAATCCTGGTACCACAGTTAAACTAGATGTTGTACCACACACAGATCCAAAATCTAATCATACAAGGTTTAAGAAGGTCTGCATATGTCTAGGGTCTTTGAAACATGGATTTAAGGCAATTGGGAGGGATCTGTTGGGATTGGATGGGGCATTCCTCAAAGGACCATTCCCTGGTCACTTATTAACTGCAGTTGGTCTTGACCTAAACAATGGGATATACCCAGTCTCATATGCAGTTGTAGAGTCTGAAACACTTAACAGTTGGACATGGTTTCTGGAATGCCTTGCTAATGATCTGGAGTTGGATAGGAGATCAACCTTCACTTTCATTACTGATAGGCAGAAGGTTAGTGATTTAATGGCCTTATTGTCTTTTTTGTTAATTGCTTAATGTGTTTAATCATTGCCTTTTGTTGTGTTATAATAATAGGGTGTCACACCTGCTATAAAGAAGGTATTACCAGCAGCTGAGCATAGATATTGTCTTAGACATATTTAGGAAAACATGAGACAAATTTATAAAGGGCAGATTTACAAGGATGCAGTATGGAAAGCAGCTAGAAACACAACTGTTGTTCATTTCATGAGGGCAATGGATGAGTTGAAAGCCATAAACAAGGATGCACATCTATGGTTTTCTAAAATTCCAGCAGTACATTGGTCAAGCTCCCACTTCAATGTTAAGTAAATATTTAGAATATTTCTATATTTAGAATTACAATACAATGTAGATGGTAATACCTTGATTGATTGGGGAGGCATATATGACGGAGGAAGATCTACTACAGGTTATATATTATATCTTGGATCCAACATCATCTCCTGACGTTCATCAAGACAAAAAACGGTCTCACGCTCATCCACTAAAGCAGAATACAAAGCACTAGCAAACGCCGCATCTGAAATCTCATGGGTTGAAAATCTTCTCCAAGAACTCGGTCTCCGCATGGCACGTACACCATCTCTTTTCTGTGACAACACCGGTGCCACCTACCTTTGTGCCAACCCGGTGTACCATTCCCGCATGAAACATGTTGCCCTCGATTACCACTTTGTTCGTGAACAAGTCAATGCCGGTCACTTAAAGGTCTTTCACATTAGCTCAAAGGATCAACTAGCTGATGTCCTTACCAAACCACTTCCACGATCACCGTTTCTTTCCTTTCGATCCAAGATTGGAGTCTCCAATGGAGCCTCCATCTTGCGGGGGCGTATTAACCATACATGACTTTTGCCATGATTCATGCCTTGTAATTATTGTATTTATTTTAGTCTTTGGTCAATGTCAATAGCTTAGTCTTAGAAAATTATTTCTTAGTCTTTGGTCAAGGTCAGGGACGAAGGATAAGAAGGGCCAGGGGTGGCCCTGGCCCCCCTATTTTCTGGCGCAGTGCTTTGCCACCGGCCAAGGTCAATAGCTTAGTCTTAGGAAGTTATTTCTTAGTTTTTGGTCAAGGTCAATAGCTTGTTTCCCTTCTAAACTGAAGCTTCGAGTTTGTATATATTGTATGTCATTCAATAAGAATATAATACCTTTACTCATAAAAAAAAAAAACTCATACTTGATATATTTATGCTATAAATAATCTCTTAAATATTATGGGAAACTTATATTGTCCTTTAAGTTTTTAGAGTTTCGTTGTTGGTAAAAGACGATATTGCCTTTGAGCTAAATGTTAAAATGTAGATGAAAAAGGTGAAGGGAAAAAATATACTATTCTAAAAGGGTCACCGTAAAAGATGAATACTATTCTTGGATGATATTGATGTTTACATGTGGTGGTTTATGTATATATTCCATTTAATGATTCGATGGCTACGGCTTTGTAAATATTCTCTTTTATCCATTGCAAAATAAATGGTTAGATAGTTCGAATATCTGTTCATTTTTTTTATACAGAATTAGAAAGAAGAGAGACTGTATACACTGATCTTATCAGTTATCACAGAGAACAAATAAAGGTCATAAATGTCTACTGATTTTTTTTTTTTTTTAATATGAACCAATTTAACTATACGTTTATGTGTATAAGCCATTTGTAGTTTACACCAGTGTAAATGTTTGCGCATTACAACGGATGTCGCGATTAATAGTGTTAATTTACTCTCTATGGATATTTGTATTCTGTATTTTAAAAAACAAAACAATTTACATGATTGCCAGTAGAGGTTAACGATAATGGTTGGGGTGGTATATTTTTGTGGATGAGTGTTGTAATAATCAAACATTTCACTTGATTTATGTATGAAAAGTACCTATTGACCACAACAACATGAACATCCATAGATATTTTTTTTTTAAATTTACCAACTTTTAAATAAATTTTGTTTCTATGGGATTTGGTAGTATCGGAAGAATGAATTTGTGAATATTAGAAGGACGAATAGAACCGGTTCATACCGGCCGATACAACCGATTGAACTGCCTGGTATACCCGGTTAAACCGCCCAATATGGCCCGTTGAACCGTTTGTCAGCCTAATCCGGTATGGTAAAAAAATGATTTTTAAAAGACCAGGTGTTGACATGTATCATGTAACATCCGGCCCCTCTCACCACCAATATTGTTCGCTTTGCCTCGATGGGTCGCCCATCCAGAGCTCACGGATTTGTTTTTGGTTGCCCATTGGAGACTTCCCAGGAGGTCACCCATCCTGATACTGCTCCCACCTGAGCACGCTTAACTGTGGAGTTCTCCTCTCATCCACTAACATTAAGCCCCAAAACGCATTGGTTATTTAAGAGGCAAGACATTACTTATGAACCAAGGATCTATCCTGGCCACGGCCGATGTGGGATTTTCCCAGGGTGTCACATATCAGGAAAACATTTTTGGGGGACAATCATGGACTTATTCTTGATTTGATGAATATATGCTAGCAATTGCAACTTTTTTTTATTAGTTTGGATACGCCACCCGAAAAAATAGACGAAATGCTTAACGGTCTAATAATAAATAAACCCTTGGTTGCGGTTCGCCACCGATCTAGGACATGAGTCTTAGATAGTTACCACAACCCTAAGCATACATTCATTAAAGTTGCTATGACTTTATCAACCTTCTGGTATAGTCATATAATAAAAATATGAGCTGATTTTTGCAAGCCAAAACTCACAAAAAGCAAATCAAAATACTATATATACTCATAGATATAATGAGTCGTTTTGCCTAAAAAAAAACAATTTAACAATATGCACGCCTCCTGCAACTTTTTTTGTCGGCCTTTTGATTATAACCATACTAAATTTACAAAGTGATACTATTACAGTCCAAATCTTTGAATAAAACGTTAAAGAAGGATTTATGCATCGAAGTTTGACTTTGGACAAGCTGGATAAAGAAATAATCGTTCGCAACTAATGTTAGAAGGAAACAAGAACTAGAAGAGCAGTGTAACGTTTTAGAGTGCCCGGAGTGGGGGCGGGAAGAGGGGGAACACCGCCGCCACTATAGCGTGGAAGGGGCGGGAAGGGGGAGGGCGGGGGCATTTGGCCTGGCGTGGGGCGGGTGTTAGTGCCACATGGCACCATCTCATTGGCCCATCTTATATTATTTGACCGCTTAAAAAAAAGAAATTTTCAAAAGTTACCGTTGGGTAACGGTTTAAAAAATAATAATTTTTATTTTATATATATATATATATATATATATATATATATATAACAATACCCTCTTCTACACAAACACACCCTCTTTTTTTTCATAAAATCCTCTCCAAACTATCATATTTTTTAAAAAAAAATTTGCAAGATGTCGGACGACTCTTCGAGTTCAGATGATATGTTTGATCAACTCGCTTTGGATGACTTGGGCGAAGGTGCCGCAGAGTTGTTAATGGCGAGCGTTCAGAAAGTCGTTCAAGCTATAGCGGACGACGAATGGACCTCCGAACCACCCAAGCGTATAAAGTATATAGTTCGTGAACGACAAACCGCAAATGAGTCATTTTCGGTTCATGTATTTTTTTTAAAGTGCCTTTATGTTTTTTAATTTTCATGTATTTTTATTAGTTCGTGTATTTTTTTATTTACTTTGTAGTTTATTAAATGAATTTATATTTATGTTTTTATAAAATTGTGTTTTTTTTATTTATTAAAAAAGAAAATAAAAAACAAAAAAAATGTAAAAGCAAGGCCACATGTCACTTCCCCTCCCCCCCCCCCCCTCTTCCCCCCTTCCACTCCCCACAATCCCCCCCCCCCCCCCCCCCCCACAGTGATCCTACAAGTGTCACATGACGCTTCATCCCCCTCTTCCCCGCCACTCCAAGTAGTCTTAGGAGAACACTTGTTGAAATTGAAATACAAAAGAGAATGAAGGTCAAGAGAGGATATAATAGTCACCAAACACTGACCAGTTAGGTGTCTTTTAGTTTTGATTTATTTCAAGCAAAAAAAATAGAATTTTACTTATCCAAAATTTTCAACATAGTTTAAGATAAATACAAAAGAGTAAAGTGCACGGATGGTCCCTGTGATTTACCTAAATTTAAACTCTGCTCCTCAACCTTTCGAAATTACACGTATGGGATCTGTGGTTTGTATTTTGTTGCATCGGTGGTCCCTGACTTGGATGGGGTTAAGTTTTTCAGTTAAGTGCATATAAAATTACTAAATTACCCCTCTTTAATAAAATAAAAAAAATATTATAAACACTTTTTATATCTCCTTCTTCTTCTCCCTTAAGTCTCAACCCCCACCGCACCTATCTGCCACAACCCACCCACCACCACCACCACCATATTCCCCCAACCACCACTACTACCATCTTTCCCCAAACATCACCAACAATCATTTAGCACCACCATCTGTCAACAAAACCCTCCACCAAAACCGCCATCTGTCAAGAAAGAGAGAGAGAGAGAGGGGGATGGAGGGAGGGAGAGAGGGAGAGAGAGAGACACTCTTCTCCGGTCACCTCTATCACCTCCGGTGACCGGAAAATGCTTACAATGGCGAGGTGGTCGTTGTGTTTAAAACCCACAAAAGCTTCATTATTCACACATCTGTATAAACACTGATCTAATTGGGTAATGGTACAGTAATGTTGGTAAGCATCAACCGTAAGTAATTGGGTTTGTGTTTAAAACCCACAAAAGCCTAATTATTTCAGCCCAATTAGGCTTTGAAGATAAGATCAGCACAGGTGATTGATTCGGGCAGGCTAGGTGGCGTAGGCTGCTCAGGGGAATAGCCCGATTGGAGAAGGAAAAGAGCCTTCTCATATGAAGATAAGATCTTTTGTATCAAGAAGTCTCTTATTTCAGGTGAATGCAGATGAACCCTTAGATGGTTAGCCATTTGTATCCCTTGAGATAGCTCATGAATGACTATCTTCTCTTCATAAACACAAGCACTGCTCATGTCTTTTAATTTGTCTTTGAAGTTCAGTAGCTTGTATGATTCATGTGTAATGAAAGGAGGTGGTGGTGTTGGTGGCTTGAAGGGGGTGGTGATGGAGTTGATTTGCACAGGTGATTGGTGAAGGAGAAAGGGAGTTTTATTTTTTTATAGGGTGAGGGTATTTTGGTCATTTTACATGACTTAACTGGCAAAATTTAACGACGTTAGCTGGTAGGGACCAAAATGTTATAAAATGTCAACATTGGGGACCATTGAAAATATATGAGAGCATACGTGAAATTTGGGCAAACCACATGAACCATTCGTGCACTTTACTCAATACAAAATTACACAACCATCACCCATTGCTAAATGAAGTTTATATTAAGATGAGACTACATATGCCATAAAGTTATCTATATGGCAGCTTTGAAATGAAGGCAAACGATGAAGATGACTTATTAGAAATAATGCCTGTTTGTTTTTGTTCTATCACTCAACACGTTAAAATATAAATTTTGCATAACAGGTAAAGTAATAGTTGATGAACGCTTTGAAGAGAAAAGGGGCAAGTTTAGACAAGTTTTTTTTAAGACATTAGAAGGTAAGGATACATATACACTTCATGGACACTTAAAAGTCTTAACATTCAACATTCAATTGAGATTTATTGTGTTTTATGAGTGTGGGTTACATCTTGAGATGTAAATAAAGTATGTATTAGATGCATATACAGTTGGCATTATATGTTGTACATGAGGGGCATAAAGGGGAATAAAATAGGGGAATTGGATTTTAATAATCTAAACTATTTGAAATTGGTCATTGACACCCCCAATTAAAAAATTGGTCATATATAACCTGAACTATTAACATCTTGGATTTTAACACCCACTAACGGTTAAGTCACTAACGTCGTTGGCGGACTGGCTGACGTGGCACCAGTTGCTGACGTGGCATGCTGATGTGTCAATCCACGTGTGCATTTCATTTAAAAAAAAAAAAACAGATCTTATAGATCTCTTCTTCCCCACAATACCTTCATCGATCAAAATTTGTGGGTTTTAATAACCTAAACACACCTTCACAAACATCCCATGTAGAGCTGTAAACGAACCAAACGAACACGAACACGAACACGGCCTTGTTCATGTTCGTTTGTTAAGGATATAACGTGTTCACGAACTGTTCATGAACACTTACCGAACGAGATTTCTATTTGTGTTCGTTTGTATTTATTTGCTAAATTTAGGTGTCGGACAAAAACGAACATAAACAAACACAAATGAACGTAAACGAACAAAAATAGGCATTACTGAACAAAAAAGAACACAAACTAACACATTAAATTCTGAAAATTAGCATCTTTCATTGCTAGCATTGTCCGCCCAAAATATACTAATCAAATTACCCGATACGTGACATAATCTTGATCACATAATGTCTTATAAAAACACAGATGTATCATATTAAACTTGAAATCCTCGCTTATTCCACAAAAAATAACAGTTAATTAAAATAGTTAAAGTAATATTAACATGTGATACACTAATATATATTTTAAATAATCTACCACTGGAAAATTTGAAGTACTTCAATTAAATATAAAAAATTAAAAACTGTAATGAACTATCGAACACAATTCAAACAAACATAAATGAACGAACGCGGCCTCTATTCATGTTCGTTTGTTTAACTTAACGAACGTAATTTATTGTTTGTGTTCGTTCATTTATTAAACGAATGAACACAAACGAACTTCCCGCCGAACAATTCACAAACTGTTCGTCAAACGTTTGGTTTGTTTACAGCCCTAATCCCATGTCTCTGAATAATAACCGTCTTCCATTTCCACATCGGCGGCCTTCCATCCACCTTCCTCTTCTCTCCTATAAAACCTCCATATTGTTCTCCATTTGACCCTTCCTAATCCCTTTATAAAAAAACCCTAATCTTTCACCTACCTACAGTACCTTCATCGATCGTATCAATCATACTATTCGTTACCTAATTTAGCTACATTTTATCTGAAATTAACGATTTGTACCCCCCCCCCCCCTCTTTCTCTACAACCATATCCCTTCTTCAACTCAATCGTACTGTTCGTTACCTAATTTAGCTACGGTGGTGGGTGGTGGTTGTAGAGAGAGAGAGAGAGAGAGAGAGAGAGAGCTACAGTGGTGGTTGTAGAGAGAGAGAGAGAGAGAGAGAGAGAGAGAGAGAGAGTTACGGTGGTTGTTGGCTGTAGAGAGAGGTTATTTCTTCAAATGGATTCATATCAGATCTATGTTTTATTATGATGATGATGATGCTGATATGGATTTTTTAGATTTGTTTGTTTTTATGATGATGATAATATGGGTTCACATCAAATGAGTTCATACTATCAGATCTGGTTTTGTTGTTGTTGTTGTTGCTAAATGAAATGCACATGTGGATTGATACATCAGCATGCCACGTCAGCCAACCCACTAACGGCGTTAGTGACTTAACCGTTAGTGGGTGTTAAAATTCAATATGTTAATAGTTCAGGTTATATGTGGCCAATTTTTTAGTTGGTGGTGCCATCGGCCAATTTTGAATAATTTAGGTTATTAAAATCCAATTCCCCAATAAAATAACAAAAAATTTGAGATTTGTGAAGGGATTTTTAACTCACATATAAAATGGAATGAAATGACATTTCTTCGTCTGATTCTTCGAGGAAAGGCGATTTGATTATGGTCGAGCATTTATGGGCTAGACGTCCTGATCATCTTGTACTAGATTAGTTTTATTTGTTGGTTTGTATTCTTCTTATTAATATTAATCTAACATTTTCTATTAATTTTACTTTTGTATTAATATTGCATTATACAGATTTAGAAAGCATACAAAATAATTTTTTTTTTTTTGGATAAAGTCATTGCTCACCTTGAGCCACAACATGATTAAGTGAGTGAGTTGTAGCTTTATCAACATGCACGTAGCTTTATCAACATGCACGTCAGCACCCAGTTAACATAATATAATAGGATAAAGTGTGTGCTCACCTTAAGCCACAACAGATAAGACTATGTGCTATTGCTCACCTTTAGTACAAACTCTATTATCTCACATCGCGACCACTGGACGCTGGCATGACACCGGATAAAGGAAGCTGCTCGCTCACCTGACCCTGTCGTGGTTCACCTTGACCTCTCACGCTAGCAGTCCTTAAAAGAGCCATTGCTCCCCCCCCCCTCCCCCCCCCCCCCCCCCCACGGGCACATTCACGCCAGCTCGCTCACAGCCTCCCTCACCCTACCCCATTATCGTGTTCGTGAGCCCATGACTTGTATGCTCACTCACGCACCACAACATATAATCTAATCTTAAATTTGAGTTTTGCTCAAGCTAATTCAATTATATGGGGTCAGCCCTCAATAACATGCTTTTAGGTTGATAATTAATTGTAGTGGTGACTGAAGATTAATGACAACTAATAATCCACGTACTTGTTCAATCATGTCAATAACAAAATAGTAACATAAAAATTGTAAATAATTTGATCAACAATAATTATTATGGTTACAACGGCTTTTAATACGGTTCTTAAGCTATACAGCAACTAGCAGCTGCTAAAAAAAATATAGTTACTAACAAATCTTTGTATAATCATAAAATATATTCACAAGAGATGATAAGAATAGTAAAGATACTCATAAATAGTAATTTTTAATAACACAAAAAAAATATGTTAAAAAAAAAAGAGATGATATGATTACAGAATAAATATATTCCATAATCCATATAATGATTATAAAGATACTCATAAAAACAAAATCACTTGTTCTTCTATTGTCTCCATTAACCGTTGAACACCTATCGATTGTAAAGACTCAATTCAAATCTCCATTAAGCCGATATCACGTAGTTTACAAGCACTTCAACTGTTTATTTTTTTTTTTAAGAAATAAATTAACTATCAACCATTTTATTAATAAGGAACTATAACAAATTATAGAAGAATGACAGGTAGACGGGCAACAAGTTGTGCTGCTACCCCCTTTTAAATTGTAAAACCTACTCTGTTAAAAATAAACCCTTGGTTCCTTGAGGTTGAAGAGTTACTGTGAACAACCTTTTGTACTTGAACCAGAAAACGGATTGCCTCAACTGCGAGAGATCCAAATGTATAGAAGGCAAATGACACAAACACATGTTGATTTAATTCTCAAAACAAATTGTTTCATGCTTATTAACCTTCTTAGACTTCGGCCTCAAAACCGCTTGTCCCGGCACAAACACAGTTTCCTAAAGTCCTACTATGGGAGACACTCCGGTGAGATCGACACAAACATGTTTGTCACCCGTCCAAATGAAAACGAGAATATCCACTAGACATAGGGTGTACTTTCCTTTAAACGAAGATCCCAGCTCTCCATAAGCAAGGCTGTAAGGAGACACAAGAAGGAATGGATGGTCACATGGAAAGCACGTGTCAGGACTGGAAACGTGATGTGGGCCCATAGTTAGGGGAAGCATCCACATGAAAGTGTTTATTCCATTTTCCATTGCATGTGGATATTGTAAGGAACGGTTGGGAAATGATAGAGTGCGGATGGGTGTAGCGTAAGAGAGGTGGGGAAGCAACCCCTCTCCCCTTTTGTTTGTCAGGGTATGCTTAAACCTCACGTGCCACTTGTCGTTCCGCTTCGCTGGGACGTCACGTGCCATTTTTTATTATTATATTTGCTTTTTTTTTTTTTTTGAACGGTTATTATATTTGCTTTTTAGTAATAAGGTTTGAAAATAGTACTTGAACTTGTGTGAACATTGCCCTTTAGATCTTCGGTGAATATGTCATATGTGGATCCGTATGTGTTTTATATTGATAACAAACCAGTAAAGAAACATGTATCAGTGACGATTTTAGTAATACTGATACCAATACTGATGTTTAATCAAAATAAGTCCAGTTCATCACAGTAATGAAAAATAGTTGATTGTTCACAAAAAAAAACCCTGTAATATAATCGAAAGAAGAAACGTTAGTGTAATGTTGTTTAAAGGAAAAAAATCATATTTTTTTTAGCTACTAAAATATATGATTATGTGATTCACTCTTCATTTAGAGGGTGTTTGGGATTGCGTTTTAAATATGATTTTTAGATTATTGTGTTTTGAAAACGTAGATAATTAGTTTTTAGTGTTTGTGATTGCGTTTTGAAAACACAAATAATCAGTTTTTTAGGCTATCAAAACGCAATAATCTATAAGCAGCTCCACCACTGCTTTTCCAAAACACATAATCTGTTTTGAATAATCAATCCCAAACACCCCTCTGGTTTAAGTGTGCTTATATAATCTATGCAGAATGGTAGGGAACAAAATCAACAAGGCGAGTCACAAAATCTACAATGAATGCTAGGGCGCATAATCAACAAAGCGGGTCACATCATTTACAAGGAATGGTCGAGCATAGATTTGACATAGAGGTCACTGAATCAATAAAATGAAATTATTAATATACATTAATACGAATAAAATAAATAATAGAGCTTTTATCCACACGGGTATCTAGTTGTACAAGTATGTGATGAATCACATGAATTATTGTTAGAAAAAACAGTCTAGCTCAAATGTATGTGTATGTTATTTATGGTAAATGTCAATAAAATACAATAGTGGAGTATTAACACTACATAATATGGTTTTTCTTTTATCTTATTTATCCACTAGATTATCTCTTTAAAGTTCTCGCGATAGCAAAATCTAATATAAAGTGACAAAATGTGTATATCGTAAAAGTAATAAGTCGTTTTTTTAGGAATTTTTTTTTGTACGTATGCACTGTTTTATTTTTCTAGTTAAGACTGTACATGAAAGGTATATGTTAGATATATACATGTTTATGAAACTTGTATGTGTATCAATATTTATATGCTTTCAAAGCTTTTTTTTTAACATTACACAATCCAATAGCTATGCACATTACATACTTTTTTATATAAAAGCGTCATATATAAAAGTTTTTAGCGTTTAAAAATTGTATAAGAAGAAGTGCATGTGCCATGCACATGAGAGAGAAAGATTTTTGGAAGAAAATCAAGGAATGGAAAGGCCTCACATAGTGCCATGTTGAAGAAACAAGTATAATTACCTGGAAGATAGGTAATTATGGTGGAGAACTTGTGGTCATCGCAGGGTATAATCCTTTGCACACGGTCATTAACTCGAATTGACCTACAAGAAGACAAGAGGGTCGTGCGAAGGGAGTCGACTACTAGGCAATCGAAATCGACTCCAACGTATAGACACAAAAACGGTGTTGGCTTACTAGTGTAACATAACATGTCCATACAAAGAATGGGTGACTGTCTTTATATAAGACATTCATGGGTCAAACATTGCTAACCCTTAACCCGTCATGGGCCTGGGTCCAGGCCCGAGTTAAGGGCTTGCCTCCCTTCAGCCCAATATATTAGTATATGAACACATGATAATTAATGCTGATGTGAGAGAAAGAGTGTATCGCCCTGTTATAGAGCTACGTGGGGCGACTAGAGTGGCTGCAGGTGGGTACTTTATCTGACGGGCGGCATGGTTTGACTTGTGGAGGCGTCTGACCAGTTGCAGGGCGACGTGTGGTGTACAATAATCCTGACAGTTCTGTACACGACATGGCTTCAGCATGTTCAACATGGAAGCTATCACGTCATTGTACCTGGGTAGGGTGGTTGGTCCAACCCTGACACACGTCGTTCTCTTATATACGATGTTGCTGGTTTGTCCCGCACGTGTGCCAACATGCATAGGGTCTTTATTATTGCTGACGTTCTTCTACGCTACAGGGAACTTGCGCAACAGGATGTTCATGCGCATGGAGTACTCCACGAGATTTTAGTAGTTAGTTGTTTTATGGGATAGGGTTAACCTCGTATATGCGAGGATTTGGGACCCTATCCCTTCACAGGTGGCATACCCCTTTTTGTTTATCATATATATATATATATATATATATATATATATATATATATGTGAAGCTTCATAACGATTTTATGTACTTGACTCTTCTTTGATTAGTCACTTTAGAAATATGATTTTGTTACATTTTCTATACTATATTATAAAGCATCAGTGGAGGATACCCGCAAAATTTAAGTAAATACAACATTTATTGCTTATAGTACAATGCTTGTTGAAGTCATTTAGGGGGTAAACTTGTCTTTCTACCTATATATTAAATTGTTGAAGAAATTAATTTAAACATAATTATAAACTTGATGAAGAAATTAACAATAACGTGGTAACTCTTTATATTCATAACCTCCATGTACGTCTTTATTACGTTTGTATCAATGTTATAGTCTTATAAATAGTTGTCATGTATTTGGTATCTAAATAATGTGGTAACTCTTCACATACATAACTTACATATCTTTCAATGTTTATAGCCTTATAAATAGTGGTTTTTTATTTGGTATATGAAATATATCAATGAATAAAGTTATCTCTTCCTTCATTATTTCTTTACATACATGATGTCTAGAGTCTTCTTTTCATGTTTATATAACTTGTTTGTTGGTTGCTACTAGATTGTTATTTTCCAAGACGTTATTAACAATTTTCAATTCATGCTTTTTTTCTTGGTCCGGAGACGCATTATACAACTTTATTGATTTGATTATACATGTTGGTTATACATGCAAAGAATACGTGTTGGTTAAATCTTGGGTATCAACCCATTTTTCACAAATGGGTTAAATAGATATTTATTTAACAACTAAAAACCACTTAACTTGTTTGTTTCATTAAAAGTTACTCATAGAGTTTTATAAACATATAAAAACAATATTACTAGTAATGACAACATGATATAATTTTTTGTCGTCTTCTCAACCAAGTTTAGTAGTTTGTTATCTAAATTAATAGTTTGTTTGTTTATATTTATTTTCTACAAATCCAAGAACCAACTTAAAAATAAAATTTATTAACAATATATTTACCAGATCTAGAACAACTTTAAAATCAAATACTACACAATATATCATGAGAGGATCGATAAACTAACAGTAACGAGTATTGCGCTACAAACAGTCTGTTCACAGCAACGCGCAGGTTCTCACTAGTATATGAATATATATATGAATTTTAGTGTTACTAATTTTAAAAGTTCATATGATTACATGCATGTGTCCATCTAGACCGTTGACCTGAAGCTTCCTCCGGGCCACCTAAGGTGTTCTTTAGGTTTCTAGTGTGTTCATCATGATCTTTTTATTTCTCTTAAGTGATTCATGGTGTTAGACAAGATCACATCTAAGATGTTACACAAATAGTATAACTCATCTCATATCATGGATATGGCTTGCTTTATAAAGGGAGAGACATTTTAAGAATAAATAATTTCTAAGGATCATGGTAAATGGAGATTGGGCATGACTTAATAATAGCATGCAATGGGTATGACATCATCAACATTGTTTATTCAGACACATGAGTAGTATATTGTTCATACAACATGTTGCTACAACAAATAACTGCCTAACGATAGTTCTGAGTCACAAGGGAGGTTCAAGGGTTCAAGGGTTCTACTTTGCCTAACGCAGGTCGTGGTGTCCTTCTACGTTGCAAACGTAGAAGGAGGTTCAAGGTTATTTTTCTTGTTTTAGATGCTTTAAGGTTCTGGTTTGAGATGTACTCGAAACCAGAAATAGAAGTTCTAGAGATCCGAGTGGAGAGAAATATTCTTCCACGTGCAAGACCAAAAGAATTAGAAGAGTGAAGTGAGAGTGATTGTGATGGTGTGTCCAGAGCTGAGGAATCAGCCTCTGATTTATAGAGAAAGGAGATCTCCCTAAGGAGAAAGCATCTTGCCTTGAGCCTTGTTGCAACTAAAGGACATCCCACAAATGGTAAGTGGCTGCTATGGACCTGCGGTCTGTTGGCTGATGTTACTCCATCAGCTTATCTGTCTTGATCGATGAAAAAGATGACGGGACAAGTCATCTTTTTGACTTAGGATGCTCCTGGTTGTCCGAAGCCTTGTAGGCTTCAACCCTTTAAGCATTTGTTTAGTAATGTTGTATATTTATGTTTGCTTTAGGCTACCCACGTCATTAGCCCCCCAAGTCAGAAGGTTTGATGAGGTAGCTTGAAAGCTTCTGACTGTTTTCCTAGTTTATCCTTTGCTTGAAAGGTTTGAGGGTTCGCTGTGATTTAGGCGGTTATTACTCAGCAGTTTCAATGTTGATTGGACTGTTGATGTGACATCTGGCAGTTCGCTCAGACTAATTACTGCATGTCATTATTATTACGGTTTTTTGAATTAAATAACCGTTTGATTTTTTCTTTTTTAAACCTTTTGTACTTCATTTTTTACTTTACCTTTTTCTTTTCTTCATCTTCATCCTCTCAAACACTTCATCCATCTTAGGGTTTCGTGATTTTTCACCACAGCAGGTTAGTTTTTCTTCTTCTTGCTTTGTTTACTGATCATCCTTTTGAGCATAATGGGCGCTAAAAAGGACATGGCCGTTACGTTTTCAACTCTTTCTCAGAAAGAGGTAGAAGCGTTTTGTGCCGAATGGGATATTGATTTGTCATTCAAACCTGTGGCTCCTGGTAAAAAACTCTCTGTTTCCGAGTGTCCGACTGGTTCTATTGCTTTGTACTGTCGTCATTTTGAATTTGCAAACCTTCGTTATCCTTTTTCTGTATTTTTGTTGAATGTTCTTGAGTATTATAGGGTTTCCCTTGGTCAGATCCACCCAGATGGTGTTGGCCGTGTTTTACACTTTGAATGTCTTTGTAGAGCCCTAGGGTATGATCCCACTCTATTGATGTTCAGGTGATTTTTTCGCCTTGCCAAGAATGGTGACTGGTTCACCTTCGAGGGGTCATCAGTGGAGACTAACCTTCTTTCTTCCCATGTTACGACGGTTGGTCAATGGAAGAATAGGTTCTTTTGGGTGTCTGAATCTATTTTCCCTTTTAAGCCTGTGTGGAGGCATCCTGAGGCCGTTCTTAATGAAGGGGAACCCTCAGAGTCTGAACTAGATGATACCTTCCTAACGACTCTTAGAGCCTGTTCTTCAAGGCTTCGTCCATTTGCTGAACCCTTCTTAGTATTATCCGGTGTTAGCACTCGTTGGGACAAGCCGGGTAGAGATCCTGTTGTGATGAAGGATGGTCAGGGTATGAATTTTGTTTATTGTTGATTTCTTTTGCTTTCTTTGTTTCTTCCTTATGTGTTCTGTTTTTTGCAGTTATGTCGGCTCTTGACTTTATCAAAGGTGATGATGCTTCGGGCGTTGTATTTTCTGATGCTGAAGCAGCAGATGGGGAAGATGCACTGACCAAATATTAGAAAGGGAGGTATGATGGGACCAACTATGTTGCTGTCCCTAATGTGAAGGATTTTGCTAAAGCCAGTTCTTCCAAGGCTTCAACAAGGAGGTCAAGCAGGCAGCTTTTGAAGGCTGCTAAGCCTGCTGATCCTTCTGAAGCAGTGACGGTTAGTGATGATATTGAGGATTCTGAAGATGAGCAAGATCAGACCATGGATGATGTTTCTGTGGATGCTGTCGTTAAGAAAGGTAAGGGTAAAAAGGTGAAGGTTGGAGTGGTGAAAGAAACAGATGTGTCAGCTAGCTTTGATGAGGAAGGTCTGTATGTTCCTAGGTGGAATGTGAAGTCTAGTGACAGCTTTAAGTCTTCGGCTATTTGTGAGGAGGTTCTTGCACACTTTGCTACTCCTGGTGCCAAGGCTTGTCTTGAGGGTTTGGATGATGATGCTCTGCTGGCAAAGATGATGGTGGGTACTTGTAACCTTGCTGCTATGCTTCCAGAGGGGATTAGTAGGTTTAGGAAGGTTATGGGTAAGTATAGTGACTTTGCCAAGAAGAAGAGGGAGATGAAACAGTCCATTGCTGACATGAAGAAGGATGCTGAGGAGTATGCTAAGAAGGAGGTTACTTTGATTTCCCTTATTGATGAACTGAAGAAAGGGCATGAGGCTGAGATGGCAAGGCATGAAGCTGCTATTCTTAAGGTGGAGGCAGATCAATTGGCTTTGGAAGCAGAGAAAAAGACTTTTGAAAGTGAAAAGAAGGGGTTGGAGGCTTCCCTTGCTGCTGCCCAAAGTGATAACAAATGGCTGATTGAAGAAGGATTTCAGCAAGTCGTTACCTACCTTCTTCATTCCACCGAATTCAACTCTGCCCTTGGGGAGGTATATACCAAGCTTTTGACCCATGGTAAGCATGCTGGTTTTGTTGCAGGGTTTAAAGCTCATGAGTCTGGCCAAGTTTTGGAAGAATCTCCCTTTTATCAGCCTGACTCCTTGGATGTTTTTAAGGAGACTGTCCTTAAGATGGAACACTCCAGCTATCCTTATGTTGCACAAGTCTCTTCCTACTATGGAAAACCCTTGAAGGAGCTGAAAGAATTGAAGCCTGCTGGTTTAAACGAAGTTGTTTCTGCAAAGGTGCTTCAATCTGTTTCAAGGAAGAGGGCACATTCTGGTGATAGTGAAGAGACGTTGGATGTGGCTGAAACATTTTCCAAGGATGCTAGTGTTGAAGCTTCTGAAGCTGGACTTGTGGAGAAGGTTCCAAAGAAAGGAAAGAAGGCAAAGAAGGCGAAGGTGGTCAAGGTAGTGAATGAGGATGAAGCTTCTAAGCCTTCGGAGTCTGGTGGTGATGTCTGAACTTCCCATTCGTAGCTTTCTTAGCATCTTGGTTTGTTAAAACAATTAACTTTGTGTTTGTGTTTCTAAGTACTTTTTATCTTTTGTTGGAACCTTCAATGGTTCCTTGGTAGTTATGGGTTGTAGCCCTTTGAACAATTATGCTACTTGTTGGCTTTGTTAAAAGCCTTTAAATGTTAAGTCTTTGTGGCTGGTGATTAAGTTTTATTGTTGTTTTTCTGTTGTCATTTATGTTTGTCTTTGCTGTTTGGGAATGTTTATCCGGTAGCACCTTCGAAGGTTGAATGCTGCAGTCATTCATCCTTAAGGTAGTCTAGGCAAACATGTCACCATCTATCCTATATACAACACTTAATCAAGTGTTTTCGATATATTTTCGTAAGTTTGTTTTCTAAACTTAAGGAACGATTGGTGTAGGTTGTTCAAACCTGTCTATGAGATTCTTAAAAGTGTTTTTTGTTTATCTCATGGAGTAGGATTGATTTAGGAACTCACCCCTTATATAGGTCCGTTTATCCCTCAAACCTATTGAGCGATATGGCCTGGGAGCTCATCCCCTTACATGGTCTCTACCATGGAGTTTCTTGCAAGGTTCTCAACCTGAACTTAGGATAGAAAGACAAAGTTTCTAAAAGAGGATCAAATGATCCTTTCATTCATTAGATGGGATAACATTACATCATTTGGAAAAGAACAACATTTTGCTACAACTTAAACAAAGAACTTTTTGAGGTTCTTGCCATTCCAGTGACGGGGGAGTTTTTTGCCTTCCATGCTTGCCAGTTTATAGGATCCCCCTTTGTGGGATTCTAGGATAGTGTATGGGCCTTCCCACTTGGGTCCTAGCTTCCCTTGACTTTCCTTCTTGCTTGCTTCGTTGTTTCTCAAAACCAGGTCGCCGGGCTTGAATCGTTCGTGCTTAACTCTGGCGTTGTAGTAGGACTCCATCTTTTGTTTGTATTAAGCTTCACGGATTGCTGCTGAGTCCCTTGCTTCTTCCAGGAGATCTAGGTTAAGCAGTGATTCTTGTTCATTTGCCTGGACATCGATATGAAAGGTTCTTGGTGTGGTGATTCCGATTTCAGCAGGTATTACTGCTTCAGATCCAAAGGTAAGGCTGTAAGGCGTTTGCTTGTCTTCTCAGTGGTTCGAATTGCCCAGAGAACGCTCGGCAGTTCTTCCAACCAGTTTCTTCCTTGTCTGCCTAGTCTAGCCTTGATCCCTTCAACCACACTCCTATTCATTCTTTCGACTTGACCGTTCGACTGGGGGTAGGCCACAGAACTGAAGACTTGGGTTATCCGGTACTCCTTGCACCAAGCACTGAATGGTTTCTCTGCAAATTGCTTGCCGTTGTCCGTCACAAGCACCCCAGGTAGGCCATACCGGCAAATGATGTTTTCCCAAACGAAGTCAATTATCTTTTTCCCGGATATTTTCCCCAAGGGCTTCACTTCTGGCCATTTTGTGAAGTAATCTACTGCCACCAATAAGAATTTAACCATGCTTGGGACTTTTGGGAACTGGGGCGTGAAGTTGGCAGGCTTCACATTTTTTCAGCTGTTCTGATGCATCACGATGCATGGAGGGCCAGAAATATCCCAGGTTCATAAGTTTTGCCACAACTGACCTTGGACCACAGTGGGCTCCGCAGATTCCTTCATGAACTTCCTTAATCAGGTATTTGCTCTGTTCGGGTCCGACACATCGGAGCAGTGGAGCTAGATACCCTTTTTTTTGTAAAGCATCTCATCTTGTATGGTATACTGCTTCGATTTGTTTCGGATCCTTTCAGCTTCAACAGGGTCCTGTGGTAGTTCTCCCTTTTGAAGGAACCTTACAAACGGAGTCATCCAGTTTGGTTCATTTTCAGTGATGACGTCTTGGACTTCCAACTCTGATATGGCAGGATGCTTGATTACCTCAACCAATACCTTCTTAGTGAGGTGAGCAAAGGTTAACGAGGCGAGCTTGCTTAGCGCGTCAGCCTTTTTGTTGTGAGACCTTGGAACTTGCTTGATTTTGCATTGTTGGAAAGTGTTCATGATTTCCTTGGCTTTCTCTTTGTATTTTTTCATGTTGGGTTCTTTGGCAATGTAGCTATCGTTCAATTGGCTAGAGACCAGTAGTGAATCGGTGAACACTTGAAGCTTATGAACCATCATCTTTTTTGCAAGCTTGAGTCCTGCGATCAGAGCTTCATATTCGGCTTCGTTGTTTGTTGTCTGAAATTCCAAACGAAGGGCATATGTGAATTCTAACCCTTCAGGACTGATTAATATAAGACCAGCTCCCGAGCCTTCAACGCTGGAAGCTCCATCTGTGTAAAGCTTCCAGGCTTCAGGATCGAGAGGTTCGTCCATGGTCATGTTAACCTCAGCAGTTTCTACCCTTGGAATTTCAGCAATGAAATCAGCAAGTATTTGTGCTTTTATTGCTTTTCTCGGGACGTAGGTGATTTTGTGTTCACCTAGCTCAACGGCCCACTTGGCCAGTCGTCCCGAGGTTTCAGGCCTTTCAAGCACATTCTTGATTGGTTGGTCAGTGACTACTTGAATAGGATGTGCTTGAAAGTACCTTCGGAGTCTTCTGGCCGTTTGTACCAGGGCCAAGGCTAATTTTTCCAAAGGAGGGTACTTGACCTCTGCTAACTTTAAGGTTTTACTGAAGAAATAAACGAGTACCTGGGCTTTTTCTCTTTCGATAGTGAGAACAGCGCTGAAGGCTTCTTCAGTGACTGAAAGATAGACAGAGATCGTTTCCCCTGCTTCAGGTGCTGCAATGGTGGGAAGGGAAGCCAAGTAATGTTTCATAGCGTTGAAGGCTTCTTCTGCTTCTTCTGTCCACCTGAAGTTCTTTTTGTCAGCACAACCTTTGAGGGTCTTGAAGAAAGGAAGGGATTTTTCAGCAAGTTTCGACACGAAACGTTTTAAGGCGGCAAGCTTGCCGTTCAAGCTTTCCACTTCTTTCTTGGTTTGTGGTGACTTCATTTTGAGGATGGCTTGAACCTTGTTCGGGTTAGCTTTTATGCTTTGTTTTCCTACAACATGTCCCAAGAATTTCCCTTCTTCAAAACCGAATGAACACTTGATGGGATTTAGTTTCATGTTGATCTTCTTGAGATTGTTGAAGGTTTCTTGTATATCTTCAAGCATTTCATCCTCAGTCTTGCTTTTGATAACCAAATCATCCACGTATGCTTCCATGTTCCTACCAATTTGTTCGGTAAAGGCTTTGTCAACCAACCTTTGATAGGTGGCACCTGCATTTTTTAAGCCGAAGGGCATCTTTTTATAACAAAAGATACCCTTGTCAGTATGGAAAGCAGTCTTTTCTTCATCTTCCTCCTTCATTTGTATTTGGTGATAACCTTTATAGGCATCCAAAAAGCATTTGAAGGGGAAACCTGTTGAAGGGTTAGCTTGTAAGCATGCATTATGTGAAAAGAAACAAATTTGGGAGGTGTTGAATAACTTAAAAGTTGTTTTTAGGTTCAAAGGTAACCTGTCAACGGGTCAACTTTCAAATCCACCTCCGGTAAAGGATAGCAATCCTTTGGGCAAGCTTTATTGAGGTCTTTGAAGTCTATGCACATCCTCCATGAGTCGTCAGGTTTCTTAACCATAACTGGGTTTGCAACCCAGGATTGGTATTTGACCTCTCGGAGAGTGATACCTCCTCTTCCTCGCCATAGTCTAGACGGAGGCGGACTCCTTTATCCCTTTCCTTCATGACGTACTGGTTCAAAAGGGATCTAAGCTGCAGGAAGTTTCTTTCCACTCCTTCAGGGGTAAGATCTATACGTTGGGGAGTCTGTGCAAGATCAGGGAGAGAAGAAAACACCCCTGAACGAGTGGGAGGTGGAGTCTGTAAGCTTGTTGTCCCATGATGTGCAGGTGGGGACTGAGTTCTAGCTGGAGTGCCTCCTGGAGTGGAAAAAGACACAGATCTGGCTGGAGAAGTCTGATCTGTGCTTGGAGAGATCTGGTTGACTTCCTCTTGGGACTCAGGGTCAGACATGGAGAGAGTCGGAGCTACACAACTGATTTTTGTAAAGACAATGGCGTAGCCCCACGGTGGGCGCCAACTTGTTGCTACAACAAATAACTGCCTAACGATAGTTCCGAGTCACAAGGGAGGTTCAAGGGTTCAAGGGTTCTACTTTGCCTAACGCAGGTCGTGGTGTCCTTCTACGTTGCAAACGTAGAAGGAGGTTCAAGGTTATTTTTCTTGTTTTAGATGCTTTAAGGTTCTGGTTTGAGATGTACTCGAAACCAGAAATAGAAGTTCTAGAGATCCGAGTGGAGAGAAATATTCTTCCACGTGCAAGACCAAAAGAATTAGAAGAGTGAAGTGAGAGTGATTGTGATGGTGTGTCCAGAGCTGAGGAATCAGCCTCTGATTTATAGAGAAAGGAGATCTCCCTAAGGAGAAAGCATCTTGTCTTGAGCCTTGTTGCAACTAAAGGACATCCCACAAATGGTAAGTGGCTGCTATGGACCTGCGGTCTGTTGGCTGATGTTACTCCATCAGCTTATCTGTCTTGATCGATGAAAAAGATGACGGGACAAGTCATCTTTTTGACTTAGGATGCTCCTGGTTGTCTGAAGCCTTGTAGGCTTCAACCCTTTAAGCATTTGTTTAGTAATGTTGTATATTTATGTTAGTAAGATCACATCTAAGATGTTACACAAATAGTATAACTCATCTCATATCATGGATATGGCTTGCTTTATAAAGGGAGAGACATTTTAAGAATAAATAATTTCTAAGGATCATGGTAAATGGAGATTGGGCATGACTTAATAATAGCATGCAATGGGTATGACATCATCAACATTGTTTATTCAGACACATGAGTAGTATATTGTTCATACAACATGTCACGAAGTGGGTTAGGACAAGCAGAAAGTGTCATTCAAGCTAGAATGAAACAAAGCCAAGCTAGAATGTAACAAAGCCGTCTGACTTGCTTGATGTTTAAGTATTGCTATAAAGTACAAAAAAAAGATATATATTTTTTGGTTACTAAATTAGTTATAATTAACAAGAGAAAGCTAAATTGCAGGATGGTGCTCAGTTCCCGAGTTTACTTTAAGAGGGAAAAGAAAAGAAAATAACTGAAGGAAAGGAAGGGAAAGGAAAAGAAAGGATACGTATCATTTCCTTCCGTTTCCTTCCAAATCAGAAGGAAAACTAAACTAAAGGATTTGGCCTAGTTTTCCTTCCATTTCATTTATTAAATGAAACTCGGGAACACAACATGTTTTGTTTTCCTTTTTTTCCTTCATTAAATGAAACTCGAAAAAACAAGAAAGTTTTCATTTCCTTCCAAATACTTTCTTTTCTCTTATTAAGTGAACTTGGAAACACAGGTTGAAGCATCCCTCCCCTCAAAGAGCTTCGCCCCTGGCATCGACCGTATTTTCCCTGACTAAACTTTCAATTCTTTACCATATGCATATTTAAAGCACTATCCTTCCAACAGTTTGGACTTCCAAAATACAAACTTAAATACACATAATACATTCATATATTATTGAGTGAACATATAAACCATCTTTTATCTAAGACCATTATACAAAAGAAGACCACAATCTAAAGGGAAAACTAACAACCCATCTTTTGTAAATTGGTTATCTTATCCCTTTCAACTTTTAATAAGGGATACATATTTGGTAATCCTGCCAATAAAAACCTTGATCAAGGATCCAGGAGCAAGCAGGCATATGGTGAAGTGATGAAGTTAACCATATAAATCACTACACATTGTTGCATTTATAATTTTGCATGGTAATGTTGTTCTCTTCCGTTGCCATTAGCTTTTATTTACTTGTATCCCCCCCCCCCCCCTCCCTATTTTTTTTCATAGTGTAATCTTTACCGGAAAATTCTAAAAATTTTATATGTATTGAACCCGGCCCCCAAATTTTATTAAAAACACATGCCTAACATTGTATACGTACGGGATTTTAATGTCACCTTCTTGTATGGGGGCATCCTATGTTAGCGACAACGCATCCTAACGTCACTCCTTTGTTGGGTTGGGTGCGTGTTACATCATTGGTATGACTTCCTAACGTAATCCCATCTATGAGTGTTTTCTTCTATTAGCTAGGGTGTTCACTAGTTTGGTTTTCAGATTATCCGGTTACAAGATACTTTCATGCAAACCAAAACCAAACTGGATTCGAATTCGCCTCAATTTTGGTTTCAGTCGACCAAATAAATCGAAAAAGGGGACTTATGTTCTTTTATGAATAAAGATTCTATCTTATATTCTTATGCTAAATCACCTCGATATTTACATGTGAAATCTAGCTTAGTGTTTATCTATTATTTAAATATCCAACCGTTTGTTCTATATAACTTACTAAGTTTATTGTTTTGTTAACCCAAGGCAAAGATGGATGGATATACAACGGTTAGTGCACTGATTGTACCCATGATAGATCTGAACATTTAAAAATTTAAAATAAAACAAATGATTTTTCTGTTAAAAAATAAAGACGAATGATGAATCTAACAGGTATACGTAACATGGAGATTCATGTGGTGCTATACTCATAAAAGTATCTCTAGCTTAATAAACATGTACTTTTGTACAAACTTTACCAAAGTGATCCATACAACATTAGCTATTGTGTGTGTATAAGAACATACATACATATACATATATAGATACATACACACACATATAGGGTTGGGATCTGTTGAGAACTTGACGTAAAATACGAAAAAATATTTTTTTTTTTGCACACTGCTGTAAAAGCACGTAAGCCCCGCTTAAAAAAATACATGAATTTACGCCGAATTACACCGACGTAAAGGATTTTTAACCCATGTAAGTATATTAATATTTTATTCAATATTTTATTGTTGTTTAATTTTGGACCACATATTCATTTTTTATTAAAATAAGTGTATGGTTATAAAGTGAGTTCTTATGGTTCTCATAACTCAAAAGAGTTCTCAAATGATCCTAATCCTACATATATATATATATATATATATATATATATATATAAGGGAGGATAGGCAGGGGCGAAGCTTATTGAGGTCTGGGGGTGCCCTAGCCCCGTCGATTTTTGGCTAAGTAATGTTTTTTTTTCCATAAGCATTGTATTTTTTTGAGTCCGGCCCCAAGGATTTGAAATCTTTTTGGGTCTTGTGACTTTCGGCCCCCACCGTCCAAAAGTTCAAGCTTCACCACTAAGGATAGGGCTTTCCACGAGCCGACCCAAGTGGACTTTTGCTCGGCTTGGCTCGTTTACAACCAAGCCAAAAACTGAGCAGGCATTTTTCAAGCACACATTTTTCGAGCGAGCGTCGAACGGTGAGTGATTCGGACAACCATGAATTTGGGATGTTTTGTTCAATGTTAGTGTTGGTGGGTTTCCATTGAGGTCCAACCCCCTGAGGATGACACTAAGCATGGGGTCTGATTGTCTAAGGATGAGACTCGGGTTTAGCTGATGAGGATGAGCATGCTACAAAGAACAATTGGCGCATTATGGTGTAGGTTGATAGTGGGAGACGATTGAGACCGAACGACTAATGGGAAGAAGAAGTCAAGATTGTCGGTTCAGGTCTTAGGATTTTACTATTAAACTTAGTGTTATATTATCATTGCTTTGATTAGGCTAGTAAGTTTAAGTATAGATATATATTTACTATTTGAGTCTCTATGTTATAGTGGTTTTAACTGGTCGAATCTAGAACAAAAATATTTAACTACCTGAGCATTTGACTTTTCCAAAATTAACTATCTGAGTCCAAATTGCTGACAATGTCCACTCTGTCTATTAACTCCCCCACGTGTGGGGCATTTTCATCCTTTCAACCCATTTTTAACCCTTTTACTCTTTTAAATCAGTCTATCTTTCTCAAACCCTAACAATTCTCTTCAAATTCACAATTATCTTACGAAGTTCGATTACAATCTTCTAATCCAAGCATCAAAATCTTTGTTCAAGCATGATAGATTTTAATTGTGGTATGTTCGTGGTCCAAGCGTTCATTTTGATCCTTATGAAGAATACAGTATGTTTGTGTGATTTTTTTTAATATAACCTCACTACTAGAAAAATGGGCTATTGTCACCATATTTTCGGTCACATAACGGTAGTAGTTGCTCTGTAGCCACCATTTTGCAACCGAAAATGCGGTAGCAAAAACACCCGTGTCTGTTGCCCTAATGCCACCAAATAGCTACCACTTTTGTATTTTGCCACCATATTTTTGTCACCACAAATACGGTTAAAATGATTGTTACCGCTCCTACAATGTTTTAAGGTCTTTTGCTACCGTTTTTGTACCATTTAGCCACCGATATTGCCACCATTTAGACACCATTTTTATTGAAAATTTACACATTTTTTTGTAACCATTTTGGTGCCATTTAATCTGCAACCATTTGGTCACCGCTTTCATTGAGAATTTACTACCATTTAGCCACTACTTTCATTGAAAATTTGCTACCACTTAACCACCACTTTCATTGAAAATTTGCTACCATTTAGCCCCCACTTTCATTAAAAATTCGCAACCATTTAGCCGCCACTTTCATTGAAAATTTTCTACCATTTAGCCACCACTTTCATTGAAAGTTTGCTACCATTTAACTTTGCTCCAGGTTTTTTTTCCTGCTTTATTAATTCAATTACATTTCAAGAAAACTATATTATATAAAACAGTGAAATAAAACAAAATCTGAAATTATATAAAACAAATTTGTTACGGTTTTTTCAATTTTAAAATAATATAAAAGACTCTAATAGCAACACCAACTAAAACATCAAATAACCGAAATTATCCATGAAAAACTTCAAAACATTCATGTCTTTATAGCCTATTTCCGACGCGTAGCTGTTAGTTAACATAGCTTCAATTTGTGTCATTCTATTGAGCATAGTCTCTTTATCCGCATTATCTTTTTCTTTTTCAGCCACCAAGTCCGTAATAATTCCTTCATACCTTTCTTTGTCTCATCTTTTTTCTTAATAAGCTATTTGATAACTAAGTTCAACTTTTCAATCTATAAAGCAAGCAATGAATAAAATCAAAAAGTTGTGATTACAATTCTAGTGAGTTACAATTCTAGTGCTAGAAGCTAAATAACATGTTCGGATATATTTGCATACTATTACCAAGAATAAAATTTTACTTAAACAATCAGCAGAGATTGTCTAATCAACTCAATAAGAAATTCCTAAACATTCCCAATAAATTAAAGACATCAAATCTAAAAATAAAAAAGCAAACACAAACCAAACAAATTCAATACTCATGGGAAATAATTCAAATGCATAAATGTAGACAAAGAAGTCAAGTATTTGTGAAAAATTAGGGTGAAAGAACAACCTGGATATAGCCGCAATTTCTTTATCTTTTGATTGGTGGTAAAGATGTACTGTACTTGCTTTAATCTACACATCTATATCTATATATATATATATATATATATATATATTGCAAAGGGATTAATCCTACATGTCATACTCTTATGCAATCTCTCATTTGAGAGATGCCACATAGGATGTGATTTGGCAACTCTAGACCAATTAAAAAAAAGAAATAAATATGGTTTAAATATGGTTTAACCTAATCTATTAAATACATAATCTACTAATTATTTTCTCTCTCATGTTTCCCCCCATAACTTTTAAACGTTAATATCTTTTATATACGAGATTTTTTAAAGAAAAAAATTACACCAAATTAACGAGCGTTTTATTATCTTTCCAACGAGTACCATAGTGCTATATAAAAACGGAGAAAAAAAAAACGACTACGTTTTGTAACCCGACTGGTATTGTGTCAGGTTTGGGATTAGTTTAAAAAAATTGTGGGGTTGGGTCGGGCCTGGGATTAGGTGATACCCGACCCAATTACCCGAAACCACATACCTAAATACCCGAACTATATACCCGATCATATACCCATGAATTTTTTAACGCATCACATAACCCTTAGACTAATGCGTTCGATATTTCAATAAATAACTTTTTTTCCTTATTTCATGTTAGTTCTTTTAAGAATGATCGATTACAAACTTCCGAATTCATTTGACATTATATAATATTTTGTAATGACACTAGATTTATACCCCGGTGCAGAGATTCATTTTCTTTATATTAGACTATGATAACTTATGACAGATATTTGTTTAAAATAAATAATAATAATAATAATATTCATTAATCATATATTGGCAAGTCATTAATTATGTTGTCATATTAGATATTTTATTATGTCATATTAGATATTTCAACCCGGGACGCTCCCGGGATAAAAACTAGTAAACAAATAATTAATATCCAAAATTTGAGATCAATGGCAGTAACAAAAGCCATAACCAAAGTAAGAAGTTTGAACACGTCATTGGTTATATTGCACCAACTTAAGATGCTATAATTGACGAAACAAATGCTCAAAGACCATGACATCTAGTTCATTATGTGGGAGACAAAAAATTTTTTACCACATTAACTTATTCTAAATTGTAATAGGTTAACAAAAACAACAAACTCATATCTTTTTAAAGGAGCACATCGGTCATCTCGATACAATACGAATCTAGGATCGATCTACTTCAATAGGGAATAAAGTCATAAACTATCTAAAACTAATTGACCATGTCAAATGTGTTTATCCAAATCTAAAAAATGCCTAGGATTTAGACAACTTGAAGATTCATAATTACAATAAAGTCTTGTACTTAGCATATGATTTACTGAAATCTACTATTATGGTCATGAATCTCAAACAATAGACTAATAAGAAAACATACACTTGATAATAGAAATCGATGTACCTATACGGGCTCTGAACAGCAACCGGGATCCTTAACTTGCGAGTCAGCGGTCTCCAAGGCTTGTTCATCAACTCCAAATATTCAACATGATCAATATCTTTACCATAGCATTCCCATAGCTATAAGTCCCACTAGTTTCAAACAACCATCTATTATGATCAAAGTCTCCCGTCTGACTTCTCATAAGCCCTAACGTCGTCGATTTCATAAACGACAACCTCTTCTCTATTCTCAACATCCCTGCATGCGGCGGCAGTGGAAGCGGCCTGCCATCACCACCACTATTGTTATTATTCTCCAACTCATCCACATCAGTCTTCATACACAGCTCCTTACAACCTGGACATATCCCATCACCCGTCTTGATAGCATCCAAATAACAATCCCTACAAATCTTGAAATCACATTCACAAGGAAGAATATCTACACCCTCTCACCACTCATAACCTTAGCATCACACCAGAGAGTTAAGATATGCCAACTTTTATTACAAGTACCGGTGTTCGTGCCTTCGTGGTCTGGTTCGGTTGGTTTTGTTGAAAAATTTGAACCGATGTGCTAATTAGGTTTTGGAAAAAGCCAATTCACATCCAATTTGGCTCGGTTTTGGTGATTCAAGCAGTCTAAACTGTTTTCAAACACCCTAACTACAAGCTAAAAAATCAATGGTGCATTGCGGAAACAACAATAAGTGTTTAACTTTATCTCCCACAGGAAAATCTTATAAGGTATTCAATTCAAGAACCAAGATTGTTGAAGAAACACTGAATGTCAAGTTCAATGAGTCAAAACATACACTCATTCCAGCACATCCTGCTAAACTCTTTAGCCTTGACAGCTTTGATTTTAGACCTGAAAAGACTGTAATCACTTCATCTAAACCCACTTATTATGGTGATCAAGGGTTTGATGATGGTCCTCCTTCATGAACTCAAAATGCAGTCTGCAAATCAACTCCCAACCCTTCAGAAGTTTCTCAAACTTCCGATTCAACAAACCAAAACACTACTGATGCAGAAGCACAAACTTCTGATTCAGCTCCTAAAACTATTGAAACTGTCCAAACAGCTGAATTAGACATCATTAATCTCAGTGGCGTGTTTGAAGAAGTTCAAGAGCCTATTGTTCAAACACAAGAACAAGTGATAGAAATCAGAGATCATCCATTGGAACAAATCCTGGGTGATATAGCTTCAGGGGTACTTACAAGAAACCAGCTTTCCAACTTTTGCTTTTTCTCTGCATTCATTTCTCAGTTGGAACCAAAGAAATACCAGGAAGCCATCAAAGACAACAATTGGGTTAAAGCTCTGCAGGATGAGTTGCTGCAATTCAAGAAGCAATAGGTCTGGGAAATTTTTCCCTTACCTCCTAACAAGCTACCAATTGGAACAAGATGGGTTTTCATGAACAAACAAGATGAAATTGGTTTAATCATCAAGAACATGGAAAGACTGGTGGTCCAAGGTTTTTCCCAAGAAGAGGGAATTGATTATGATGAAACCTTTGCACCAGTAGCAAGGCTTGAAGCCATCATGTTATATTTTTGGCTTATGTTATTTCCAACAAAATCAAAGTTTTTCAAATGGATGTAAAAAGTGCATTTTTATATGGCAAAATAAAAGAGGGAGTGTATGTTTGTCAACCACCTGGGTTTGAGGATCCTGCTCATCCTGATTGGGTGTACAAACTTGACAAGGCTCTATATGGGCTAAAACAGGTGCCAAGAGCTTGGTATGACACACTTTCCACATTTTTATTGAAAAATCACTTCACAAGAGGCTCCATTGATAACACATTTTTCATAAAGCATGTTGGAAATCACCTCCTCCTTGTTCAAATTTATGTTTATGATATCATTTTTGGTTAAACAAACACCAAATTGTGTGATGCATTCTAAATTTGAGATGAGTACCATGGAAGAACTGTAGTATTTTTTGGGACTGCAGATCAAACAACAAACAAATGGAACTTTTATACATCAATCAAAATATGTTAAAGAATTATTGAACAAATTTTCTTTATGTCACACCCCGCCTAAGGCGGAAACACGGGGTGCAACTGAAATGATTTCCAAGCACAAAAGTCACACGAGCATTATTTGAATAAAACAGGAATTACCATTTAAACATTTAAGTCTTACAAAAAACATAACATTAATTGTTTGAGTTAGAAACCATTGTATAAAGTGTTTAGGTCAAAACATCACAACAATAGTTCAAAAGATGGTATCCCTTAAATGCTCGCACGCGACCTTCCCAAGTTCCATGCTTCATGTTAATTTCCTGAAAAACATGCATGTAAAAATATAGGTCAACACAAAGTTGGTGAGTTCACGGGTTTTATGTAAATGGACATGTAATCCAAATCCGACTAAATTACTGCCTAGCTAGGGCAATAATTAATATGTGATCGGACATGAGCCCATAACCAAACCTTGACATGTTGTGCCTCGCCCATTGTACACTCAAGACAATGAATAAATGTGAAATACTAGCACTCTTTTGATATCTGCCATCTGGTCAGAGCGTCTGACCAAGAGTGGGGGTGTCAACCCAATAGATCTATTCTGGTGTTTCATGGCTAAACCGATAGCTAATGGTTATGGTGAAATGTATGACACGAGGGCTTAATGGATCCTGAACCTTACTGTCTCATGTTCACATAATAGTCATGTATGAAACTGAAAACTGTACGCATGTTTTCCCTCGGGAAAATGTAAAACAGTAAAAAGGGACAGTGAAACTCACCTTGTGGTGTGTCTGGGAATGAACAAATGAGTCTGAGCTAGAGAGATCGACCTACGTGCCCTATGTAAAAAGAGGCATTTTAGATCTATGTTACTTGTATTGTTTACAAGTTGTTCCATTATTGTGTTTGTCCTTGTAACTTAACCGTTTAAGTTAAACGTGTCTTTGATGTAGGGAGTTGTGTATTTAACATCTAGTTCCCCAAAAGGTACAATGTTTATCTTTTAAACGTTTAATATTAGGGTTTCTAGGTGTAACTTTCCCCCTAATATTAACCTCATGCTTAGTGTTGCTAGTTTTACCATGTTTATATATTCTAGTGACCTTGGTGAAAAATAGCATTATTTCTAGTGAAAGTAACACTTTTATTTGTAAAACATGTATTATTATGTACTTTGGTGAGTGTATGTGCTCATATGTGGTTGGCTTTAACAATTTTAAGTAAGCACAAGCGTACATCCGCAAAATCCATGTACCTTTAGTTCATTATTTTCATAAATCTAATAACTTTTGTGAAAATAATATCATCTTATGTTAAACATAAATTTTCTCAAAAACATAAGCATTTTTGTAAGTCTTATTTATAGATATATTCTTTTCTATGTGACTTACAATTTACCAAACCATGTTTCATGTTAGTGAGTTAAAAACTATACTAGTTTCTTTAAAAAACTTTCGACCTATGGGGCACATACATAGATATATGTTCGGCCATGGTGTGTAAACACATACATTTTTCTTGTACAAGTTTCGGCCCTTGTGTGTGTGCATGCACACCTATTTTTAGTCCATAATGTGTATTCCATCACTCATTTTAGTTGTCCATTCTAGTTATCTTACAAGACTCACATATGTTATGAACATTACTTGTAAATAAATGATAATGTAGCATGAAAACATAAGTATTAAGTTTAGTTTTTATACCTCTTAGTGAATGTTGGGTCTGCTGACCTGGAGAAGAACAGATGATTGAAAAGCCAAAATACACTACTCAGTTGATCCTTAGAAATAAACAACATTTACAAGATACTTCTCCCAAAAGACTGTTGACCCTAACATCTGCTGTACTCAACAACTGTTGGAAACAACTGCTGCTGCAAAGGACTGCTGGATAAACAACTGCTAGAGAACAACTGCTGACTAAAGGTCTGATGAAGAACAACTGCTGACTAAAGTGCTGAAGACTAAAGGTCTATTGGAGCCAACAACACTTAGGCTCCAACAGATGATACAAGACCATCAGAGTTTTCCTCAACAGCAGTTTACCTTACAGTGTTTTACAATGTAACAGTAGTTTGTATTTAACAGATGTTTTATGTTGTTATTCTATTAGAGGTCACTGTCTTAGGTGACGTCAGCTTAGATCATCAGTTGTTTAGATTTGTCTATAAATAAAACAGTGGCTGTACTGTTCTATTCATCACTCGAAACATTCTCTCAGACAAACAATCACAGAGTGATCAGGCTGAGGGGGAGTACTTGTAATATTGTAATCTTTCAATTAATGAAAACATTCGATTAAACACAATTATTCTCTTGTTTTGATTCATAGTTTATCATTCTGCTGCACTCTCCATTTATAGTTCACTTCATTCTTCTCATCTTTACTTAAACAAATCAAAACAATCAAACTCAGATCCTAACAATTGGTATCAGAGCTTGGTCAATTAAATTCGATCTAACAAATCAATTTAATATAAACAGATCAGCTCACAATTATTGATATCGTTTGTTTGTCGGATTGAAAACAGAGTAATAGTTTATTTTCGATTCAACCGTTTGTAAACAGACTTTGTTTTTGAAAAATCAGAGAATGGCTTCAATCAATCACGATCCACACAACACTGGTACGAACAACAAGCCACTGATGCTTGTCAGATCTGAATACAATATCTGGCAACGTCGAATGAGCCATGTTCTAGCTCAACAGAACACTGGGTGTTGGAAGTCGGTTATCTTCGGACCACATGTTCAGATGGTGCCGAGTACTGAAGATCCCAAGGTTCAGGAGCCTAAGAAACTTGAAAACTACTCCGACCAGGATTTTCAGAAAATTGAGTTAGATGCTAAGGCCTTTAGTATTGTGGCCATGGCTCTACCCAACGATATATATGCTGGGCTGTTACACTGTAACAGTGCAAAGGAGTTGTGGGATGCACTTAAAGAACAATTTGGTGGGACTGAAGAGGTTATTGAAAACAACCGTGAAATACTTAACCAACACTATGAAACATTCAGTCATGTTAATAAAAAGAAAATTTTGCTTTACCCAATGTTCCTGATGCATTGTATAATAAAGGAACTTGGTGAAGAGGTACTTGTGGGTAAAACTTCAAAATTAAACCATTTAACCTCACAAGTATTCTCCAGGCATAACAAACTGGCTTCCATGCCATAAGATGACCAAGGGGAACAAGAAACAGTCCCCATGGAACCCACATCTTCCAAACCCATTTCCATAAAGACCAAAAAGCCCAAGAAGCAAAAATCCAAACCCACCAACCCAAAAAGAAAAGCACCTCAAGAGGTTGAGATGCCTGAGGCTACTAATGTGCAATCTGCACATGAAATAGGTGTAACTAAAACTTCCTCTCAGTTACATCCAACTCCACCATCACCCAAAAGAGCCAAACCTATTTCTATCCAGTTTTCAAGGAAGAAACTAAAAAAGACCAAAACTACTTAACCTCTTCCAGAAACTACTAAACCCATTAAAACTACTGATCCCAAATCAACTGAACCTGAACACTCACACACAACAGTAGAAATTGCACACTTTCTCTCTGGGCTGAAAGAAAATATCCCATCAGATAGTGTCATTCCCCAATCACCACATAAAAAAGGGAACAAACTACTCATATGGTCATTGATGTGGATATTATCAGCCCTATCCCAAGAGATGAGGAGGGGCCAAGGTTTCTAAGCCCAAACTTTAGGTACATATAAGGCTGCCAATACTCTTTTACCACCCCTTGGTGGATCTGAGGCCAATGGTAACATAATTAAGACCTCATATGTGGCAACTGTTGATCAAGGCTCTAAGCCTGAGGCAGGAAATCCCCAGAACCAAGAAAAGGGGGTACATAAGACTACTAGGTTGGGCCTAGCTCATGATAAAACTAACGAAGTCATCAGGGATTCAGATGATTCCATTAACCTGGATGATGATTCACACATTCTACAAAATGAATTGACGGCTGACTCTGAAGGTCCTGAATCTAATGTCTCCACACTCAAAGAGTTGGCCACATAAGATCAGGTTAAAGACCACTTAAACCCGTATTCCCCAAAAGTGGCATCCCCAGTCTTAACTAAAAGTGATCTCCCAAAAACACCCCCTCCACACTCACAAAAGCCTACACAAACTTCTGGTGCTACAAGCATAGACCTGAACGAGCGATGCAGACCAGATGGTCCTTTGTACCAGTTGATCCATCACCTCATTTCTTCACAACTCCAAACCTTCGCAACTGCTATGGAGTTGAAAAACAAAACTCAATTGGAAATGATAAATAATGCCATTGATTTGAAGATGAGGGAGTTTTCAAGAAGAGTAGAACATAACAGAAGACAACTGGAGCATCTATCTAGTGTTACACCTCCTGCTCCTTGGTTTTCAGAAGTGGATGAAGCCAAAAAGAGGGAGATGACAGCTAAAGGCAAAGGACCAGAAAAGATCTCTCTTGAAGCTTCTAAAAAGGCAAGAGAAGCTCAACAACTCAAGGATGCCCAAAAAGAAATTTTTCAAAACAGACAAGGAATTGCCCTAAAAGAAAGACATGATTGGAAAGAAAAACAAGAAATGCTTCTTAAAGAAAAAGCTCTGAAAGCTTCCCAAGGCCTAGAAACAACTGCTGAAGAGCAACCCAAAAGTACTGAAGACAATCCTTCAATAGTTGGTACTCAGACCAACACTTCAGCAGTTGCAACTCAAGCAACAGGTAAACCTTCTACAAAAACTGAACCACTTCCAACCTAAATTCTTGTGCCTATACCTGCAACTGCAACTATTCTATACCCTTCACTAATTGCATTCTCATCAGAAGAAATGGAGAAGAGTTTATTTGCAGCCCAAAGAAAAGCTAAGGAAGATGAGATTTGGAACAACATAGAAGAAAGGGAAGATCTGAGCTTCAATGACAAACTTCCGACCTATGAAACCAAACTTAGAGAGTTAGATGAAGAAGAAAGGATTGTTGAGGAACAAATCTAAATTGTTGAGGAAGACAAGAAACAACGGCTGATTAGCTGGATTGTGAAAAACAGCAAGACAAAAAGATACTCTCTTAGAGATCTTTCAACTTCAGAACTTGAACACAGAGCAAGACGAGTTTCAGATAGACAAAATGCTGAAAAAGAAAAGAAGATGAAAAGAGCTCAAATTATTGAAGAACTGGCAGCAAATGACTATGGTTCAAAAGCTCAATTGTCAAGATGGAAAGAAGCTGATCTCCATGACACATGCACGAGATTCAAAGCCTTGCAGAAATCCAATCCTGAAAAGTTTAAACCTTCAGAAGTTTCTTAAACTTCTGATCCTGCAAGGAAACCCTCAACAAAGCCTGCTACCAAGAAGCAAAAGAAATCAGACGAACATATCAGGACAGATTTCAAGATGATCATACTTGAAGGCAATCAAATAGTAGATCAAGACATATCTTGGGAAGAAAAGCCTCTGATTACACAACATAGGTATCCTGCTATATTTGCCTATCAACTGACCTAAACTATGACAGAACAAAAACAAACCAAGGTGATCACTGAACATCACATTCACTACTAGAAAAATACCCCTTTCTTGACGCGCATTGCGCGTCATAAAAGGGTGTTTATGACACACAGAAAAGTGTCAAGGAAGAACATGTCAAGAAAGGTTTATGACATGCAGGCGTGTGTCATCTTTTAATGACACGCGTTTATGACACTCCTTTACGACACGCTTTTTTGACACGCATTTATGACACACTCTTTAATGACACTCTTTCATGACATGCATTTACGACACACCTTTATGACACTAATTTTGCGTGTCATGTTTTTTTTTACCTAAAAAAAATTCTGCAAAATAACTAATAAATCTGGATTTATATTTATATTTATAATAACAAAATCAATAAATTTCAAAATAAAATTGCATATATTATATATACCACAAAAAAATTACAATTAGCATTTGTCGAATCCTACCACTAGTTACAAAAATATTGTGTCAATACATTACATTAGTCTAGACTAAACGTACGGATAACTTGAAAATGAAGGTTGCGGCATAACTAGACCACTCTTCACGAATGGCATTAATATCCGCATCCGTGTTAGCATCTACTCCTCCCCCAACCTAAGACAACAGCGGGTACCACGGCTGCGTCGTAGAGTATCATCGCTGCATCGGTCGACTTATTGCTTAGAGTGCCACTGACGTAATACCTGAAAAGGAACAAAATTGATTAGTTTTATCTGTGTACCAAAAAGAATACTTGAGGAAAGCATACAGATTTCTGCATAAATGATTAACCCATCTAATTCATTGATGAGTCAACATACTACAAACATAAGTATACACTTAACATATTCATATAGAGCTACAACTAGATAGAATCATACAAATGCACATCACAGACCAAATTGTCATGCTTCTTTCTCTTGTATACATTTAACATATTCATATAGAGCTATACCTAGATAGAATCATACAAATGAACATCACTAACAGCAGGAACACACGAATCCATCATATAAACTATCGTTTTAATCGGCCGCGCGTTGCGCCGACATCAATCCGATTTGGAAAATACGTTGCACTTTAAATCCCAGGGAACATACTAATTATGTTGTATTCTACAATGGCAAAACAGCCCTGAGAAAATCAATAAACAAAACATCTACCATCATTACTATGAATAGGCACAAGTTACAAATTTATCAACACTTTAGACTGAATTTATAAAGTCAAACCAAGTTGGCAGGATAATGAAAAGCACCCCAAGAAAAACAACTTTTATCATTGGAAAAAACATTCCTAATTTTCTAAAGTCAGACTAAGTTGGAGCATAGTGAAATCACCAAAAAAATAAAACAATCCAAGGGAACATACAAGTCTGGTGATTTATTCAAACTTTGTATAAACAACGAATTCGTATTTGCTCGTCTTGCTTTCCAGTCCTTGCAAGTCAACCGATGTAATCTGTAAGACGAATATATATTTAAATATGTTAATAAACAACGAATTTTGCCCTTCGTGGCGACAAAAACATATTGCTGCTGGAAAGAGAAAAAAAAACAAACTATCAGTATAAATACTAACCTCTGCGCACTTGAGGATAAAAATATCATCTATGAAAGCAAACCCTAATGGTGATAAAATCTTGAGCGGCACATGTGGGGGTCAGAGTGATCCGTACATGAGTTAGTGAAAGCAAACCCTAAATGCAAGAATATACGAATGAGGTTATACAATCAACACATACCTGTAGCAGACTATGAAATAAAGACAACATACCCGTTATCCGAGTTTGACCAGCCTTTACTGAATTGGGTCGCTCATGCCCACTGTTCCCGTCATCCTAAAGGTCGAATATGCCCCGTAAACGATTCCAAATCATCACCATCAGTCTCCAGCTCTACAAAATCATCAACAGTTTAAAAATTACATAAAGATCTAATAATAACACAACAAACCCCTCTTTTATATAATATTTATTAAGCATCTATAAAAAAAGGAAAAAAATAGTAGATAAGAAGATGAGAAAGACCTGTTGTATTTGTCTAATTGTTGTCGTAATTCGGTTTCCTTTTTATCCTTTTTGATATCAATGCCTCATAAGACATCTCCCTTTCCTTACTCAATGCAAGTTCTCTTTTTAATTCCATTTGAGTAGGACTATGCTCTTTTGGTCTCATGTTTGGTCCATTTTTGGAGGGACACGTTGGGTTTTTACGCGAAGTTGGTGAGTGTTTGGGTGTGGTGGTGGCTAACTCAGTCGTGAGTCTCTCATTGCGGTTCATTAGTTTTGCAACTTCTTCAGCTAGAGCGGTGACCTCGAGTCCTCGACTGCAGCAGCTGAAGCTAATCCTTTAGCATATGAGCTGTCATCTGCTAATTTTTTGTTTCGTGCTTCTAACTGTTCTTTGATTCTGCCAACTCTGTAACTTTCTGTTTGAGTTCTTCGATCTCATAGGCCTGGTTTCAGGGAAGGATTGAAAGAATATTAGCTGTACATGAGGAACTAATACGATTTTGTATAAGAAAAAAAACTGGAATCTAAAATTAAACAGGATAAATTAAATAGTTGTTGTTTTAAACCTGCAGTTATAAACCAAGGAAAAGAAAACTACAAACACAATTGTTCCATGCTTCTTATAAAACTGTGAAAAGGAGCTGGAAATTGGGCAATGGTTGACTAAGGATATATATTTGTTTTCCTCTTCTTCTCTCGTTCTATAGCCACCATCACTTGCTAGTTGGTTTGCTAACACTTACTTATTTTTCTTTTTTTGAAAGGTTGCCAACACCTAATTGATCTACATATTTAACAAAAAAAAAAATTATCGATTATATAATTATCGATTATATACTAAAAAAATTTAACAACTCTATATTTATTTATCAATAACCAGTAACCTTTCAGGAAATAAATGAAAAGCATTGTTGAGTATACCCCAACTAAGACTTCACGAACACATGAACAGAAAGGCCCAAATTGATTTATACCAGCGCATGCATATCAACAAAAATACAGAAGAAACAAACCCAATCTTTAGCAGCAGAGCAGCTAAGTACATGGACACCCATTTAAGCACATCGTCACTTAATCAATAACAAAACCAACATCGTCTTCCTTTGTCGGAGCTTCTCTTTTCCAAGCGCCGCTCTCTTTTCATGCTCCATTGTCAGAACCCTAGTACCGGAAAACAAAACCACCACAAATCGTGACATGGAGAAGTTACAATTTAATATCTATGAATTGGGTTACCGGAATCTTGCCAAAATCATGGGGGCCCTAGCAACTCCGCGCCGCCGATCTCCTGAACAAAATCCATCGCCATAGTCATCTAACCACACCTAGGTTTTCAGATTGTCGCCTTATGTAACGGTTCAACTACCCTCCGTCGTAAACCCTCTGTGTCGTTGATACCGGATATATGTATAGGTTGGCGAATCGCCGTTGGCTGGAGAAGAACCGACCATTTCAGATTATAAAACCCTAAAAGCAAAGGGTGGAGGGGAAAGATGAGAGCATAAGCAAAGAACAACAATGAAAAAACCTGTGTAGAGAGATAATGAAGAAGCTAGAAGAAGTGCATCAATGGTTTGTACCTAAAAGTACAAAAAAAGATGCATAAATGCTTTACTAAATGTATATATATATATATAATATGACACCAAGGATGACACATAAAAGTGGATAGTGTCATATCTTTTATTACTTGACATTGCATTTCTTGACACACAAAAAAATGTGTCATTAATTAACTAGTTTTTTTAAAACATGATAATTTTTTTATGACACACGTTTTTTAGTGTCATAAATCAGTGCGTGTCATAAAATGTGTGTCAAGATAGGGGTATTTTTCTAGTAGTGATTCTTATTCCTAGTGATACATCTGGTGTTGTACAAGTTGAACACAGAAGGAGATCCAACCTGATAATCATTGAACTTGAAGAACCTCAATCATCAGGTTTAAACCAAGAACAGGGTATAATACCCAACAAGATGGACTTTGATAAGTCCAAATCCAAGATAGTGAAATGGTCCTTCACTCACAGATCAAATGCCATTGTTTTGGAAAGAGAAGACTGCTCTTATAAGGTTATACATCACAAACATGAGCTGAACAACCTTTCAACAGAAGATCTTCTAGTTGTTTAGTATCTTGAACCAGAATAGAGACCACTTCTCACTGGACAACAAGTCAACCAACTCAAGATATCAATGGTGAGAGAAATATGTAGAATTCTTGATTGCAGAAGAAAAGATAATATTAAATAAAGATTAGATAAGGTTTTGGCTCCATCAATCCAGGAGGAGATTGTTAGGTCAAAGAGGATTGACAAGCCAATTCAACCTTAGTCTAATTCTTCTCTACATATTTTGCTAAGTATGGAAACTACTGAAGAAGAAGAAGAAGAAGAAGACATGTACTGAAGAAGCTGATACAAGTGCTGAAGAGTAAAGTACTGAAGGTGAACCAGACAAACACCTAAAGAACAACTTTGATCAGATACTCATCAGAAGTTGTTTGTTCTTCAGAAGTTGCAGTAAAAGCTTCCCACCGCCCTTATACTTCAGTAGTTCAGTATTATATTAGTTTTTGTTTACTTTATGTACAAGTTCTAATACTACAGCCTGTTGTAGTATTATAGTATTAGTTTTAATACTTCCAATGTACGTTTAATTCTGTCTATAAATAGATGGGTTCACACCATCTATTTTAGACATCTTTTGCTGAATATCATTTCAAAGATATGAGAACCATTTGAGCACTTACAACTGTTTTATCATTAACTGTTTAATTCTCATATTGACACCTATACTGCTTTAGTTCTATATTTGAGGGGAAGCATTTACTTCTGTTAAAAGTGAACTGTTAATCTTAGAACACTTATTGCTATTCCGCTGCATTTACTTTGATATATTAAATATAAGTGTTTATTGAAGAACTGTGATAATCACAACTGATCCAACATATAGTAACTAACCCATATAACGATATGATGCTAGTGGTTAGTGGTGCAAATGAGCCGAGCAGCTCGCGAGCTACTCGAGATTGACTCGGTAAAAAACTTGAAACGAGCCGAGCCTTATTGATCCCGACCTCGAGCCTGACATATGAAGAGCCTTATCGAGCCTTAGTATAATATTAATTTTATTAATATTTTATACTATTTACCTCACATTTAAAGTTGTTTAATAATCGAGCCGAGCTGAGCTTTTGACTTATCGAGCTATCGAGCCTATTATTTATATTATTTAATTTAATATTAACTAATAAACACTAAACGAGCCAAGCTCGAGTTTGAGAAACCACTAACGAGCCGAGTTCGAGCTCTTATAAGTTAATCGAGCTCGAGCCTGATCGAGCTCGAGCTCGGCTCCACTCGTTTAAACCCCTATTAGTGGTGTATCTATATCGGCCACTTCATAATAATAATATTGTGGGAACTAAAAATATTTAGCTAGTGAAGGAGAGTCTAATAATTAGCAAACATATCGGGTAGCCGGGGGCATGAACTTTCTTCAAAAGGACCAGCATATGGGCTGTAGAGAAAGGGTCCATTATAAAAGAAAAAAAAAACAATAATATTGTAAGGTTTAAAATAGTTTAGGGACCATAGATGTATAATCCAAGGTCTACGGTGATATTTTTAGTAGCTAATGGTTGACAATCATGCTAAACAGTACAATGAGAAGAATTTAAGACAGTGGGACACATGTTAACTCTCTGGACAATGATATAACAAACCTTCATAGTTACTCAGCTGTCAGTTCAGTATAGCATACCATACCTCTGCCACCATAACTGTTTATTATTATTATTTGAACCTAGAGACACTTACACCGTATACGTACCTGCATTTAAGTGAACCTAAATTCATCATTATGAGTGTATTTACACGAACATGTTTTTTTTAACGGCCAACGAATCAATTCCGAACACTCTCGGACACTCTTCAGATGAATCAGGTACTCGAGACTAGAGTACCCGGGCCACCAATTGCCACCAATTTACACGAACATGTTACAAATCAATTCAAAGTATTGGGATTGTTTGGGTGTAGTTTGGAAATTCGATCGATATCAATTAGTTCATTACATTCCAACATCCTAATATAGTTTGTCTTCTGAATAACCGTTTTACTTCTATAGTTATAACAAAAAACTCCGACACTCACTGTATAAACACCAACTATATTAAACTTTTTTCTTTTTAACATTTGTTTTCAGTAGTTATTATTATTATTATTATTATTATTATTATTATTATTATTATTATTATTATTATTATTATTATTATTATTATTATTATTATTATTATTATTATTGCATATTTAGTTTTCTCTTACGGCTTATAAAGTAAAATGTATTATAAAATTTCGAATATATCATTACGGCAAGCATGTATTTTAAAAAAATCAAGTTAAATATATCCTTACTTAAAATATGTATACTTTTTACGTGCAATGAAAATATCCAAACTAAAAAGATATCTAAAAGATCACATGAATGGTCTTAACTCTTAGACTAAGCGGTCTCGGGGCGTGAAAGTTGGTGTGGGGCAAGTTGAGTGAAAATTTTCACTAGTGTGGAGGTAAAAGATTAGGGTGAGGTGAATGGTTGTAGTTGGTTCTTGAATTATGGGTGATTTTGATTGGTTGGTTGATTATATATATATATATATATATATATATATATAATATATGATCCTCCACGCCACCATCACCCTGTGGTTTTTTAGGGGTTAGAGGGGAATTAACATGGCTGTCACATGTCGCTTCATACACCATTCATCCACATGACTACACCATGTAGTCTTAGAGTGGGTGGTTATCACACAATCACTAAACATTCAACCAATCCACACGTGTCACCTCATTTTATCATATATATCACATTTTCATGAGGTGGTCATCACACCTATCTAAGGTTGTTCACCAGCCGAGCCAAACTGAGCGGACCTTTGCTCGTGCTTGGCTCATTTACAAACTGAGACGATCGGCTCGTTTACAATTGACCCGGAAACCAAGCGAGCATTTTTGGAGCGCACATTTTCTCGAGCGAGCGACGAGTTTTTCGGACAACCATAAATTTGGGATGCTTCCTTTAATGTTCTCACTGCCTAATGATGACTGAAGTTCGACCGTCCGATGATGACACTAAGTCTGAGGTCCGGTTATCCGAAAATGAGGCTAAGGTTGAGGCCAGCGAGACGATAAACATACTACAGAGAACAATTGTCGCATTGTGGTGAAGGTTGATAGCGGGGAGACGATTGATGATGAACAACTAATGGGAATACGAAGTCAAGCATGTCTTTTCACGAGTTAGGGTTTTACAATTAAACTTAGTGTTAAGTTATCATTAGGTTGACTGAGCCAGTAACTATAAATATAAATATAATTGTATATATGCATATATTGAGCCAAACCCAATAGAGTGGTATGTATAAAACTATAAATAAAATTGTAATTAATGTGCATATATACAATTATCTTCTTATATATATAAATGAAAGTAATGTGGGACACATGGCATATTCTCAGGCCATCTAACTAAGTTTTTCCCGCTTATTTTACCAGGTCAATTAAATGGGCCATGGATACTCCATTTACTATTAAATTATTTTTCCTCTCTCATGTGCATAACACATGCACTTTCCCCCATAATTTTTAGACGTTAATAACTTTTTTAAATGACATCTTTTTTTGAAAAAAAATACACCAAATTAACGAGCGTTTTATTATCTTTCCAACGAGTACCATAGTGCTATACAAAAAACGAAAAAAAAACGAACGTTTTATTATCTTTCCAAATCAAGAAATAAAACATATGTTGCAAACAAAGTCTGTTTAGTAAGGTCTGTTCCAGAGAAGTGGGTCTGTTAAGGAGATTTGTCTGAAACAGCTGTTGCTTCAAACAGATGATGCTTCAACAGTTTGCTTGCAACAACTATTTAAAGCAAACTGTTGAAGCAACAGCTGTTTCAGACAAATCTTCTTAACAGACCCACTGCTCTGGAACAGACCTTAGTAAACAGATCTTGCTTGCAACAAATGCTTGACTTGGTCTTTAGTAAACAAACCTTAAAAAATGATATAGTCTTCCCGTGCATCGCACGGGGTTTCACCTAGTATTATATATATAATAAATTAATAAAAAATTATATCGAGCCGAACCGAGCTGATCGGCTCGTTTACAACCAAGCGAAAAAATGAGCGAGCATTTTCTGAACAAATTCCATGCGAGTGACGAGCGATTGACGAGCGCCAAGTGATTTGAACAACCCTACACCCATAACTACCCTTTTTTTTAATAAACTACATAATAAATAACACTACATTAAATAAAATAAAATAACATTACCTAAAATTAAATAAACACTTTACATAAACTAAACTTAAATACATTATGTAAAATAAAAATATAAAATAAAATAACGACATAAAATAATAAGTAGAAAATATAATTAACCTCACGAAATTTTGGCCTTAACGTCTGCGATACCGAAACATGTTCAAAATCTTGGCAGACCTCAGAAGTTTATTCGATTTGAGCAACGGCTATAACCATGTCGTTGGTTGTGTTGGGGTCTTGGTCGACCTCATACTTGATTTTTTTATACATTTTTTCAAAGTTTCGCACTTCCCTTTGAGATCCGACAACTTGTGCGAGATTAAACCACAAGTGTGTATTGCTCACCCGACTAGGACACTAAACTCGGCTAAAACGTTAGTCCAATTTGGAGCCCGGATGTCTCGACTAGAGGAGCCGGTATTTTGTGTACGTTATTATACGCAATTATGAGCGCAATCTCCTACTCTTCGGACCAACGAACCTTGTTTTGAAACAAAATTAGTTTTTAGAGTTGAAAATGGTTGAATATAGAACTGAAATCGTTAGGGATGGAGAGTTGAAAATTGAAAATTCGGAATGGAGTAAAATTGGGGAGAACATGTTTATATATAAGGTAATTTTGTTTATTTAAATGGTCAAAAGAACGTGTCAAACGACTATGTTTGGCTGTCGCGGGCGCGATGCACATTGTGACCGCGCTACAGGTTCAGTATCACAGTAATCAGGGGCGAACCTAGCTCATTGCTAGGGGTTGCGCCCGCTGCCCCTCAGGTTTGCGCGCGTAGTGGATTTTTTTATGATTTTTGTAAAACGTTACTACTCAAATAAATTTTACGTTACTACTAAAATTAAATGGAACGTGTGACCTTGCTCGTATAATGGTGGAAACCGAAAAACAAACTTTTCCTTTGGTTTATCGGGTATTGAAGTTAGCATTGGTTTTGCCGGTTGCAACCACAACCGTTGAGAGGCGTTTTTCTAAAATGAAGCTTATCAAGATGGATTTACGCAATAGAATGGGCGAGGACTATTTGAACAATGCTTTGATTTGTGCGGTTGAAAGAGACACTTTTGATAAAGTAAAAGAAGATGACGTAATGGCTCAATTTCAAGATTTCAAGAATCGAATGGGCGAAATCTATTATGTATGTGTGTAATTTTATCTATTATCATGTTTATATTTTTATTTCCTTTACATTGTATAATACTACGGCGAAAAAAAAATTGAACGTTACTCCTAGAATTTATTACTAGATCTGCCACTGAAGGTAATCACGGGGCAGTGTTCGCGATTATCACTACCATCACGGGTGATCACAGACGGCTCCGCGTTACCCAAACACAAAGATTTTTTTTTTTTGAACGACAAATTTTTGTTACACCTTTATTCCACATCACCTTGTATTTGCAAGGATTTGAACCCACAACTTTACATCTATAAGGAGGACAACTAGACCAAGAGGTCAGGGATATACCCAAACACAAAGATACAACCAAGAGTTAACATGCATAAATATTTATTCATCTATTATCTTATTATAAGTAATAAATTGGTTTAATGTTCTCTTCGTTACACACATGCATGCCATACTCTTTGGACCTAAGACAGTTGAACCATACCTGCATTTAAGTTGAGGATAACTTGGTTTAATGTTTGATCTCTTCGTTACACACATGCATGCGATTTTATTTGTCCAAAGTCGTTTACAAAATTACTTTTAAAAAGTTAACGTAAAGTTATTTTTATTTACAAAAATATATTAGTCGTTACACATACCTCAGAAAAATCCCACATCGATCGTGGCCAGGAGGGATTATTGGTTCATAAATAATGTCTTGCCTCTTAAATCACCAACGCGTTTTGGGGCTTAATGTTAGTGGATGAGATGAGAACTCCACAGGTAAGCGTGCTCAGGTGGGAGCAGTACCAGGATAGGTGACCTCCTGGGAAGTCTCCACCGGGGCAACAAAAAACAAATCCGTGAGCTTTGGATGGGCAACCCATCAGGGCAAAGCGGACAATATTGGTAGCATAGTCACAAAATTCGCTTGAAATGCCACGATTTTCGAATTGGTACGTTTCGTACCATTCGGAATTCGCATCCGTTTGGTTCGCTATACAATTCGTGTTTTTAGGGTATAGTTCGGTGATCCAATTTGTCAGTTAATTCAGTTTGAAACTCCATCACCGATGACATCATTTCATTATTTTCGAATCCGGATAAAAAAGAAACAAGAGAAAAAGAAAAACAAAAACAAAGATGGTGATACCAGATCTTGTGCAAGACTTGTGTTCTTGTTAGATGGTGGGTGCTTCTGAATCAGAAGAAGAACCCATGGAGAAGAAGAACTCATTACCCATGAAGAAGAAGAACCCATTAGTGATGGCGGCTGTTTGTTAGTGTTAGGTTTTTCTAGTGTTAGCTAAGTTTAGAATTTAAACACTTTAATTCCTCAATCTTTCAATTGTTCACATTTAGACCCTAAAAATTATAATTTTAAATTAGTTTGTGTATTTAAAGTTTAAACATTTAACCCCACTATTTTTATTAGTTTGCATTTGATCCTTATACTTATAAATTTATACATAAAAAGTATAATATATATATATATAATTATATATAATATAAATTATAAATAGTTGCATACCGGACTCTATGGTACATCGTACCAGTTCGTACCGAAATGGACCTACCCCCCCTCCGTACCGAATTCCTCCCATCTAGCGAATTGCGAACCCGAACCGGAACGAACCGCGAATTAGGTGACTATGATTGGTAGTGAGAGGGGCCAAATGGTATCAACTATCCTTTACCAAGTAATTTTGTGAAATTTAAGTGGAAAGGATGGGTTCCTTTAAAGTGCAAGATAATGGTATGGAGAGCTTCGCTCAATCGTCTACCAACGAAGATAGAATTGATAAAACGCAGGATAGCTTTGCCGAGTGACTCTTGTTCCCTCTGTAACTCGAATGGGGAGACAACAACACATATATTTACAGGTTGTTTCTTCGCAGCGGAGGTTTGGTCTAGGATTGAAGCATGGTGCCGTTTGTCTCCTATTTTCGCTTTCAATGTGTCGGATCTTCTAAAGATGGTGAATATACAAGCTACTACAAAGAATATAAGATACATTTTGAATGGCATTATATTTACTACGATGTGGGCTCTATGGAATGAACGAAATAATAGAATATTCAACGGCAAAAGTCGGTGAGCTACAGAAGTCATTGAATCTATTAAAATGACATCGTATTTTTGGATCCGAAATAGGTCCAGATTAAAAGGCATAGATTGGAATGTATGGTGTAAATATCCGTTAAACTTGATGTAATGTCGTTTTTGTGCCCGGGGGTCCTTGATTTGAGGACCGTCCGTGGCTCTTTTTGAATGAAATTTACCTTAAAAAAAAAAAGCACACCCAAAAATATGCACACAAACTCGAGGGAACACATAAATGCGCATACACACAAACACGTATTATTATAAAAGACCATGTGTAATAAGTATTACAGGGGCATGAATGAGCTTGATAACATCCTGAACAACGTCCCTCTAAGCGTTATAGGGGCATGAAGAGGGAGAGACATTTATAGTATGATATGCCCAAAGAGGAAAAAAAATATGGAAAATAATGATTAAAAAGGCATTAAAGGGTGTTAACCGTTACACATTTTTTGAATGTGCGTTATGATGCTGATGTGGCGGAAAATGTCCCTTAGGGCATTAACCATTACGGATGATCTAATGTAAGAGAAAAACTACTTAGACCACGTGTAGTGGTGTGTGAACAGGCGTGAAAGGAGCAATTCGCACCCCAATTAGCGCTGCAACACTGCCCCCAAGGGCGTGAAAGGCCTTCTTTCGTTTGAAGCGTGAAATGTTTCGCGCTGAAAATGGCGTAGAATGTGGACACCTTTTGCTGAGCCCATGAATACCCTCCAAGTGGATGAGGGGCGTGAAATTTGGCGGACGACAGACCAGTACATTTGGTCTTAGAGCAAACATAGTGGGTGTGAAATTTCATGCTCCTCCAGCTTTGTGATTGGCTGAGAAAAAAGAACCACCTTTAGCGCTTCCCCTCCACGCGAAAATTTTCACACCACAAACAAAAAAAACACCTTTAATGCCTATAGGGGCGGTGTTACAGAGCCAAATGGGGCACTAATGGGGCATTTCACGCCCAATTAACCCCACTATGGGTTGTCTTAGACTATAAGGAGTGGAGGGGGGTGAAGAGAATAATATTATATTGGGTTAAAGTTAAAAAAAAAATCGGCCAACCAGATGTCTCCACGTGGCTTCCTCCTCCCCCCACGCCGGTGGATTCTTCCCCGCCCAAAGGGGCCACGCCACTTGGTGACGGTGTTCCCGCCCATATCTATCCTCCACGCCCACCCCTTCCCGCCCACTCCGTTCAGTCTTAGTTATATTGGGGGGGGGGGGGGGGGGGAGGGTGTGAAGAGAATAATATTGTATTGGGTTAAAGTTAAAAAAAAATCGGCCAACCAGATATCTCTACGTGGCTTCCTCCTCCCCCTACGCCGGTGGATTCTTCCCTGCCCAAAGAAGCCACGCCCTCTTCCACGCCACTTGGTGGCGGTATTCCCACTCATATCTATCCTCCACGGCTCCACGCCCACCCCTTCCCACCCACTCCGTTCGGTCTTAGAAAATCAGTTTCGTTACAAACTAAAATGTCGCGCACGAGTTTATGGATATTTTAATATTTTATTATAAACCTTAGTTTAAATGTAAAATTATAATCACAGATATAACTTAAATAGTGATTTTCCTTTTCGTATTCGTAAAATTACTTTCAAATTAAATAAATTAAATTACTTTACAGCGAGACATACCAATCAAAGCGAGTAAAGTTCAAAAATGACTAAAACATGGGCTTGATTAATCGCTAACATTAATGTGCTGTTTGAGTGTTTGGTGAGACATGTTTAATCAAGTAGTGAATTATTAAGAAAGTCTTAATTCCACTCGGTTTATAGTCTAGTGGTAGAAAGAAAATCATTTTTTGAGTGAGATTGGAAGTTCAACTTCAAGAGTATGCAAAAAGAGGTGTAAAAGGATGTAAAAAAAGAGGTGTAAGAAATTAGTTGTTAAAAAAAATTAAGAAAGTCTTAATAGTTCAGCACCCCTTATTAGTTGAATGGTTAAGTGTCCAACACTTGTAGCCCAGTTGGTTGAGGGCCTAAAGTTTGCTATGGGAGGCTTGGGTTCAATTCCCATTAGCTACATTTGGAGGACATTGGTGGAGGGGAAATGAGGGATGACCCAGCCATTGGCTTGGGTTCGAGTCTTGATCCCGACCGGTTTTACCGATTATTTCACTGTCGTGCCTTCGGGCGGGTGAGTGGTCGGGTTTTCCCGGGAATTGATGGCCCGGGTACTCTCGAGTACCTGATTCGCCAAAAGGATGCCCGAGAGTGCTCAGAATTGATTCGTTGGCTGTTCAAAAAAAGTTGAATGGTTAAGTGTTTAATGACACTATTCATATGTTTTTTTTAATTGAAACAAACACTTTTAATATTGAATGAGCTGAATGATTAAGAGGCTGACAAATACCCCCGTATATATAGTAAATTCCACAACTACAACTAAAAAGTACTTTAAAATTAATAAATTCTCTCTCTCTCTCTCTCTATATATATATATATATATATATATATATATATATATATATATATATATATATATATATATTGTTAAAGGTTCGGGTATAAAGACCATATTTCGTGAGAAGTGTGAAAAAAAATCAAGAACTGATATGTAAGCATCATGTTTTGGATTTATGTTTGATATTTTGAGTTGCTTTTTGCTAGAAAAACATCAAACACAACTAGGGTGTACAAAATGCTCACGGCTCGCAACTCGCTCGAAAAATGCTCGAAAAAAGCTCGACTAAAAAAAGCTCGTTTTGTTATCGAGCCGAGCCGAGCTGGCTTGATTTGTTATCGAGCTGAACTCGAGCTAGGGGTCTTGGCTCGTGGCTCGGCTCGATAGCTCGGCTCGATGGCTCGGCTCGGTGGCTCGGCTCGGTGGCTCGGTTCGTGGTCGATAAACATCTTTTATATAATTAATAATACTTTGAATTAATCAATAAAATATAAAAAATAGCAGAACAAAAACACAAATTATACAAATAATACTTTTTGTATGCCTTTCATTTATTAAAATATTAGAAAAATAAAAAATATATACATAATTTTATTTTTATTTTTTTGTTTTGTATTTTATAAATATTTTTAAAAAAATAACGAGCTGGCTCGAGCCAACTCGAGCTCGGCTCGAACATTTACGAGCCGAGCTCGAGCTCGGCTTTTCAGCTCGACCAAAAAAACGAGCCGAGCTGGATCGATTTGTGTTCGAGTCGAGCTCGAGCTTAGCCTGACTCGGCTCGACTCGGCTCGATTACACCCCTAAACACAACAATGTAAAATACAATGCAATGTATTATAGCCATGAAATTTAAAACATAGCTAAAACACACAACTAAAACATTAGTAGTAACATAATTACGAAAATAATATATGTAATTTGGATTCAATAATCCAAACTATAACCCATTTTACGATTATTATTATACTAACAGTTTCACCAATGACGTTTCTAATTTTCCCTTTTGTTAACATGTGAAATCTAACTCTAATGAAAAAGTAAGTTTTTCTGGCTTATGTTCATCATTATTGTTTCAATTTTTTTACTAACATTATGGTTAAAAATTTTAGCCAAATTGTTCGTAGGGGGACATAGAGTTACTTATCCGTTAGATTGAGATTTATTAACAATCTTACTGTTCAAATTGCCACTATGGAATAGTCATAGTCTAAATCATTAAAATCCAATTTGCCTACAAATTGTTTGTAATTTTAGTGTAAACAAGTTAGTTTGGTTAGTTGGATTTACTTTTAGACCAAATGGGAAATCATATTAAGTATTGATACAAGTTAGGACATGTGGATTACACTGTCGTTCACGAATATTATGAGTTCGGTACTATAACCTCAAAGGTTGTGAGGGCGAAGCCTGTATACCATGGGGGTTTCCAAAGGGGTAACGCCTCCTTGGTGGGATCCGGGGTAATAACTTTGCAGGGAATCAAGGGCTGGCTCCTGATGCTCCACAAAGGGCAATGCCCCCGACAAGGATCGCCCTGCTAGGTCAAAATGAAAGTTTTCGATATTGACTTAAGAATGCTTCATGAGAAATACATAATATTTATTTGGACCGAAGAAAACTTGTATGAAAATGATCTTCAAAAGTGACTAGATACAAAAAGTAAGCTGAAATTGTTCAGCAACACGTTGTTTACTAACGTCAGTACTGAATACTAGTGCTAGGCAGTGATATGTGCCTAAATAGAAGTGAGACGTGTTAACGTTTTATACTATAAAAAATACCTTTGAACATTAGTAGGCGATAGCAACATTGAATTTAGGTAGTGACAGATCTACTATCGAGCGGTTATGAATGTAACTGCTATAACTGATGTGGTTATACCTATGGTTGTGAGGTTTAACCCTAGGTGTTATGATGATTTGACCCATATATAAACAATGTATCTAATATTATTTACATAGATATACAATCGACTTTCATACTTTGTTTTTTTATAGAGAAAACTTATCGTTCTTTGAAAGAACTCTTTCCGCGTTGTCTGATTAAGAATTTTGTATACCCATGAAATACTTCAATCTTTATGAATTCGGAATTACACTAATCAGGTGCCCGCGCATTACGGCGAGAAACAACATTTAGTTAACATGTGTATTGTGTGTTGTACTTTAAGCAATTATAGTGTAAAACTTACATTTAAGAGGTCAATAAGAAATGTATTATAATATAATATAGATGATTCCGGTTCATTTTCGTTTCGGTTATTACTTAACCATAACATATCATTTTTAAATAAAAAAACTATAGCAATACTATACTCAAATTAAAGAGAAAAAAATGTTCGTTTATACGGTATAATAATATTAGGAAAATTTTAACGTATAAAAAAATTTATGGATATTTAAAAATTGTGGGGGTAGTTGGTTAAAATAAGCGTGAAAAGTGTAATTGTTATTTAAATAAAAAAAAGTTGAGTAAAGTTGAGGAAAAAATTTGTAAGTATTGTGTAAAAGACATATTTGCCCTCAAAAAGTAGTTAACATATGCATTGTGTGTTGTACACACTAAGAAATTATGCCTGTAAAACTTAAATTTTAAGAGGTTTTTGTGAAATGTATTATAAAATAGTATAGATAAACGTAAATTTGTTTTCATTTGAAAATTTAACATGGATCCTTAAACGAGGGACCAACCGTTAATTCTCTCATAATACAGGGGGCTGTAGTTAGCAGGTCTTCCCTCACTTCAGTTAAGAGAGAGTGTGTATATATCGGTTGTATATGTATATGTATGAGAGAGAGAGAGAGAGAGAGAGAGAGAGAGAGAGAGAGAGAGAGAGAGAGAGAGAGAACAAAGCAAAGGGATAAAGAAAGGTACAAACTAGAATAAGTACAGGGCACCTCTCTATATATTCCCATAACATCTCTCTCTCCATTTCCCTCTGTTCTTCAGAGCTAAAAATTTCAAATAGTCTTGTGTTATTCAATTGGAATTTATATATATCTTATTCTGCTTCTTGGTTTATCATCATTGAGAAATGGGTTCATTTGAATGATCCATATATCATTGGGGGACAAGTAACATTCACAACATGAAAGAAACATTGATTATGAAGAACAGAGGAGATCAAAAAGCTTCAAGAAATGTTGTATCACAAAAATGGACACTCTTGTTATGTATAAGCAGTTTTTGTGCTGGTTTACTCTTCACCAATAGGTATGTACATGATCTAGATTATTTATTTACAAACTATTGAATTTGATCATATGTTATTATTATTATTATTATTATTATTATTATTATTATTATTATTATTATTATTTATAAGTTTTGCAAACTTCTTGTTTGTTAAAAGATGCATACCAAGCCTTTGATTTTAATACTTTGAGAAGATAAAAAAACAAAAAAAAAAACAAAGAAAAATTTGAGGTAATTTTTTTTTCTATGAATTAATCTATGACGGTTATCTGTCTAGCGCAAGCTGTGATTTACCTGATACGGGGTCACATAAGTTTTCCGGAGGTTCTCATGGTTACCAAAAAGAAAAAAAAAATATTTATGGACAATCCTTATTTGCTTGTTGTTTTATGGTATTATTCTTTACATGAATTCCATTCTTTGTAACAAATTTTTGGACCTTACTTAGTCACGATCACGTGCCCGGCGTAGGGCTACGATTTGTGGATTTTCTGGTAACAAGTTCTCATGGTTACTAGAGAAAATATATTCCCCGGACTTTCCTTAATTAGTTGTTTTTGTATGATATATTCGTTACATGAACTCCATGCTTTGTAACAAATTTGCAGATCTACTTTATGATGTTTTGTACTGTTTTTGTGAAGACATATTTTATAATTGGTTTCTGAAACTTGATTATTATATGTACTTGGTTCTAAGCATTAGTATCTCTTTTGGAAATAAATATATAAAAAAACAAATGGGCAGTTGGTATCCTCATAATTATTTTTCTGGTGGTTCTACCTAAAAATAAATCCTAGTATTTTACAATTTACAAAAAAAATGTTGGATTTATAAGTTTTCAAGCAAATGGTGTGTTACAGAATGTGGCCAGTGTCTGACTCTAAACTTATTACAAGACCAACTGCTCTAGAATCTGAAGGCCTAAAGTTAATATCAGAAGGTTGTGATCTAAGAAAGGTATGATTTTTATTTTCCTTCAAGAAATGTTGAAACTTTTTTTTTTTGGTTGATTTTTATTAACTTGACCGTTTTCGGTTATTTTAGTTACAAATGAAAAATGTCAAGCGTGACCCGAAACAAATATTTGGAGAAGTATCCAAGACTCATCAGGCTATACAGTGAGTTTTAGTTAACTATCGAGCATTTTATATGTGAATATTTGTTTGTAAATAATGTTTTTTAAATCTGTTTATAGGACGTTAGACAAAACGATATCGAGCTTAGAGATGGAATTAGCTGCGGCTAGGTCCATCCAAGAATCGATTGTGAACGGATCTCCAATATCAGGAGAAGACACACAGAGTTCAACTGAAAAAAGAAAGTATTTAATGGTTGTTGGAATTAATACTGCTTTCAGTAGTCGTAAAAGAAGAGATTCAGTACGCGCTACTTGGATGCCTCAAGGTTTGTGAGAGCGCAATCAATTTGGTTTATGTTTTATCTGTAAAGAGCAGAAAGAAATCACTAAAATGAAAAGGGGTCGAAATTCACAAATGCTTTATTTCTAAAGCTTAAAACCTCATGAATAATTTCTTTCTTTAAAAAAATTTATAGAAACATTTTTTCTAACCATATTTACACACTAATTATTTAAAGAAAAATAAAAATCTTGGACAAAAAGTGCCAAACCTTACCTGTAAAATTAAATGTGTCTTCATTCTTTAACTTTATTATCTTTAACTGTGGATTATATAGGTGAAAAAAGAAAAAAATTAGAGGAGGAGAAGGGTATTATAATGCGTTTTGTCATCGGCCACAGGTGCGTTCGTTATCACTTTTTAAACATATTTAAAAAATATATATCAATCTGTACATTTTTATAAAACTAAAAGTTTTTTTTATTCTTGGTATTGTAAAAACATTTAAAAATAATTGTATCAAGTTGTACATACTAAAAAAGTTTTTTTTTTTTTTTTTTACCTTTTTATTCTTGGTATTGTAACAAGAATGATAGTTAAGTTTATAAATTTGATAGAAAAAAAGTTGCCAAGTCAATTCAATAAAGCATATATGATAACATTAACTTTTCAGGATTTCATGTGCCTACACTTTTATGTTGTTAATCATTTAGGCTTCTACCTTTAAATGTTCATTATATCTTTTCTTTTATGTTCTTAATAACTAAAGTAAAAACGTTTTTGCCTCTTCGATCATGAATGGTTTTCACTTGAACCTGTGTGTAGATCACACGGTCTAATACAAACTGATTTTTGCCTAAAAAGCGTGAGAACTAATCAGAGCATTTGATCAAATCAATGTGTGTATTTATCAGTATAAACATATGATTAGAGCATTTAAAAATTGCATTATATTAAAATAACGTAAGGGGCATTAAATCTGAATGCACCATTTTAATAACACTGATGCCCACCCATAATTTTTATTTTTTTTATTTTTTTTTTATAGAAGTTGGCTCTCTATGCATAGAAGTGATGCATTGAATATTTTTTTTTTTTTTTTATTCTACTCTCACAGTTCATATATCATCAAATAAAAGGCTAAACGTTTGTGAGAAACATGAACCAAAATATTTCTAAATTTTATGATTGTTTTCGACAGTGCTACGGTAGGGGGCATACTAGACCGCGCTATCGAAGCAGAAGACAGAAAGCATGGTGATTTCTTGAGACTGGTACATTTTTTTTTTCATCCTTTTTATTGTGTAATATTTGATAATTTACAGTCTTTAGTTAAAATTTCGATAACTAACTGCTAATGACATGAATATAACCAGGACCATGTAGAGGGATACCTAGAGCTGTCTGCAAAGACAAAAACATATTTTGCAACTGCTGTTTCTATGTGGGATGCAGAATTTTACATCAAGGTTGATGATGATGTCCATGTGAACATAGGTAAGTTTGACTTTTCCATAACTAAAATCAACTTTTGATTTTATAAAGTCAAATAGTTAACTCTAAATAACTATAATGTGTAACAATAACCAATATAACACGCTTTTGGATGTTGATTGCAGCTACACTAGGTCATACATTAGTTAGACATAGGAAGAAGAAAAGAGTGTATATTGGATGCATGAAGTCTGGTCCAGTACTCGCGCAAAAGTAAGCAAAATATTAATCTTGAAGTATAAATTACCAAATATTTATATAATAGTTGCGTATATATTTAATAAATTTGCAATGAACAGAGGAGTAAGGTACCATGAACCCGAATATTGGAAATTTGGTGAAAACGGAAACAAGTATTTCCGTCATGCCACTGGACAATTATATGCCATTTCGAAAGATTTAGCTACATATATCTCATTAAATCAGTTAAGTTTCACTTGCAATAACTTTATTTTTGTTTTATTTATTTATTCATTATGTTGGTTTTTCTAACAAAGCGTTACAACATTATCTCAGACACGTATTACATAAGTACGCAAATGAGGACGTTTCTTTAGGATCTTGGTTTATTGGGCTCGATGTTGAGCATATTGATGATCGAAGATTATGCTGTGGGACCCCGCCTGGTAAAGCTTCGAATTTTTTTTGAACTTGGAGTAAATATACAAACATATGTGAAAAATGGACGGGTTGGATAATGGGTTTAAGTCAAAATGAGTATGTTTGGTACGAACCAAATATGTCTTTTTAATAAATTTTAGGAACTTAATCATGCATAAAAAATGACTTTTTCATTGTTTTTTGTATTGTTGTATCAAAACACAAAATTAAGTTTAATAAAGCAATACTAAACACAACCAACACTTTCTGATTTTGGCTATTGGTATCATGTATTTTGTAGATTGTGAGTGGAAAGCACAAGCGGGAAACATATGTGTAGCATCATTCGACTGGACGTGTAGTGGGATTTGTCGGTCTGTGGACAGGATAAAGGAAGTCCATAGACGATGTGGCGAGGGCGAAAATGCTGTTTGGTCAGCCAAATTTTGATATTACCGGTTTGTTGCATTTTCTTTCTAAATTTGGAAAGACATAAAGATCAAGAAATTGAAGCCAAAGCCAAGGTTTGTAAAGAATATGTATATTTTGACACCATTGGAGTGGAGAGGCCATTGAAGAGATGCCCTGCTATGCAAGATTTCTTAAAAAAATATTAATTAGAGGAATGCAAGCAAAGCAAGAGGCTCTTGCTCTTTGCACATTTGTTTTTTTCTATTTTTGGTAATAATAGTTCACTTAAGCAGTTTTAAGGTGATATGAGTTCAAGTTGTAAGTGACAGTGGATTTTGGTTTTAAAAAGACTGAATTACAAGTTTTGTCTTTTAACTTTGTACCATTTTTCAACGGATGTCCTTTAACATCAAAGTTGATTGGTTTTGTCCTTTAGCTATTAAAATCTTGCACGTTATGTCCTTTAGTGCTAACTCAGTTACTTTTTGTCGTTAAATTACATCACGTGCAAGGCACACGAGGGCACAACAGTAAAATCATCACCCCCCCCTTTTATTTCCCCCCTATTATAACACAAGAACCCTAATTTCCCAATTGCTATCTGAAGATCGAAGCTAGGGTTCCAAATCCTCAAAATCAAAATGGTTTATTGTCGATGTGGAAGGGAAGCAGTCATCCTCACATCATGGACCGATAAAAACCCAGGTCGACGATTCTATGCTTGTAATCAGGTTAGTTATTCTGATGACAAACGGGTTGATTCATGAAGTACCTTGATTTTTGAAATTAACAGGTTGATTCGTTGTTGTTAGGGACGAAAATGTGGATTCATTGGCTGGGTTGAGAAAAACAGATGTCAAACTTGCACAGAAACTATTCCCGGTTTGATTAGGGCTAAGAACCAGTTGGAGTCAATGAATCAGGAGCTTGAAGTGTCAAACAAGGTTCTCGAGCAAAAATTGACAGACAGTGAAGCTAAAAGGAAGATTATGAAGAAGGTGTTGCTTATCAGTTGGATCTGTTTTGTGTCTTATATGATCTTCAGTTAGTGTAATGGTCTAATGTAATGTATTAATGTTGTTAGTGTGTAATGTATCTGGTTTGTATAATGTAATTGTGGTTTTGATGTATAAAAAGTGCAAAAAATGCACAGTTAGTTGGATAATTTATTTTGTATTTGACCCATTTTGAAATTGTTGTTTTGTAAACATAAAGGGACCATTACAAGTGACCAAATGCATGTTTTGTTTTAACCCATTTAAGAACAAACACCAACTGACCATTACAACTGACCATTACAACTGATTACAACCTTGACCAAATGTCCACCAATATGTTATGTTTTTGTGGACATTTTGACCCATTACAACTGATTACAACCTTGACCCATTACAAACATATGACTGCAAACCATGAGACTGCATTTTCCTTCAAACTGCAAATCAGATACTTGACCCATTACAAACATATGACCAAAATACCCATACAAACATATGACCAAACATATGACTGCAAACATATAAGACAGCATTAAAATAACACATACCTGACCCATTACAAACATATGACCAAAATACCCATACATAAGGTTTGTTACATAGAACAACCAACCAAAATACAAACCAGTTTGTTAAAAACCTACATAATAACCATAGTTTAAACCAAAATACCAAAGTTTCATAACCTACATAATAAACATGCATTAACACAACCAACTAAGCTTTTGCAGCCTTCTTCCCTTTCTTATCTTTAACCTGAGCCTTCCCCTTGCATGTCTTGTCTTTAACCTGGGCCTTCCCCTTGCATGTCCTAGAATTGTGTCCCTGGTCCCCACATTTGCCACAGGTCATGTGAGTGTTCTTCCTTGACAACTTTCCAGTCAACTTCATGTCATCCAATTCAACATCAGACCTCTTTCTTGCCTTCTTTAGTCTTCCAACTTGGACATGATGTTTTGGAGGTACAATAAGTGTCTGAGCTGGATTCTTGGGCCACATATCCCTTCCATTGATAGGATTGATCTTGAATGAGTACACTGACTTCCACCTATCCATTGTGTATATTGGATCAACCCAGCTTTCCAAAGCTCCTACCCTTCCACCATTAGCAGCCTTGACCCAAATTGAAGCCACAACATGTCTGCATGGCATACCTGATAACAATAACATGCAATTTATTATACTAACAGAAAATGCATACACAGTCAAACAAAACAAATTAATTTCAATGACATACCAGTTATTTCCCATCCTCTGCAACTACATGTCCTCTTAGCCAAATTGACAACCCTTGCATGATTTGGTTTACCACTAACCTCATATTGATCTCCCCCATTCCATTGAACATGATGGTGTGTAGCATCCTTCTTGATTTCTTCAAACTGTTCAGTGGCCCATGGTGTCAACAATCCATCACATCTTTCAATCACACCCAACACAGTCACAATCCTCCTCATTAAGTATTCTCTTATATATATTCAAGGGCATATATAATGGGCTTGTCTCTAGCTTCAATTATCTTCCCATTATACACTTCACACATGTTGTTCAGCAACATGTCACTTACTGCCCTTCCTGTAATATAACACATTAAGTGGTAATTAGTAGATATCAGACATTAAAGGCTAACAAATTAAGTAGAATGACATACCAGTGAAGTGTGACCTGGACCAATGTAAAGGTGGGATCTTTGATAACCACAAATGGGCCTGCTTATTGAATGCTTTCAAGTTATTCATTGCAGTGGTAAACTCAGGAACTGTTGTGGCTGCTGCACATTTCCATAACATATCTTTATACAGTTTCCCTCTCCAAGATCCCTTCATATTTTCATGGATATGTCTAAGACAATATCTATGTTCTGCTAATGGAAACAGCTTTGAAACAGCAGGAAGGATCCCCTTCTGTCTATCACTAATGAATGTGAAATTTGAGTTTCTATCTAGATCTAAGTCATCAGCCAACAGTTCTAAAAACCAAGTCCAAGAACTAAGTGTTTCTGCCTCAACAATTGCATAACATACAGGATACAAACCATTATTGCAATCTACACCTACAGCAGTTAACATCTGACCTGGGAAGGGGTCTTTCATGAATGCACCATCAAGACCTAAGAACCTTCTACCTAGTGCCTTGAATCCTTCTTTTAAAGGTGCCAAACATACATACATTCTTCTAAACTGTCTGGTTGGGCTATCTGGATCTGGGGATGGTTCAACATCAATCTTGACTGTGCTTCCTGGATTCTTGTCTAGAATTTCACTCCCATAATCCCTAAGTAGAGAGTACTGTTCTGCATAGTCTCCTTCAAGGTGCTTCTTAGCCCTAATCTTAGCCCTGTATGTTTTCATTCTTGAAACCCCAAGTTGGTACTTTCTTTGAAACTGTTCTTGTACTGCTCTAACAGGGATATCTGGGTTCTCTTCTATCTGCTCTAACATTTCTTGAGATAAGAACTTAGATGTACAAGCATAGATCTTTCTTGTTTGAAGAAAGGTGTGGTTGGTGTTTAAAGTTCTGACCACCCAAGATTCTGTGTCCTTGTCTTTTGAAATCAGGATGGTCCAAGGGCATTGATATAAATGTGGATTTGTCCTTTTGCCCCTCCCACCTACATTTACTGTTTCACCTGTCTTTTTTGGTCCCTGTGGTTTTTTCTTTTTAACAACAGGCCCCTTAACTTCTGTTTTATTAACACTTGGCCCCTTAACTTTGCTTTTATCTTTTGTTTCTTTCAATTTAGTGTCCACCTTTTCAACCCTCTGTTTGGGTTGGCTAGCAATGTAGACACCAGTGTCATCAACATCAAAATCTGGCTGTGAACCTTGACAAACTGCCCTGACCCTTTCATTATCATCTTTAATAACCTTGATAACCCTTCTAGTTTCCACAACATGCTTCTTTATTAGCTGCTTTGCTTCCTGCTTGGTTAACATTAGCTTTGAGGGCACAAGTGCATATGGGCCAGGTTTATCAATTTCCTCTATTATAAGAGTAGATTTGCACTTTGTTGGTGATAAAAGCAGTTCTTTAATGTTAGTTAACCCATGTGTAACATAAACATCTATGAACTTATGCATTTCAATATGCTTAGCCAAATCCCGACAATCCTGATCACTACTTAGATCCTCAAGACCATTATCTAAATTTTTTCCAGGATATAAATACATGTAATACATTGCGTGAGTTCCATTATATCCCAACAAATCCATCATCAGACCCACCTCGTGAATAGAAAACTGATCAATATCTATCAAGTCCACATATTCAACCTTACCTGCCACATATCTACGGCCTGGAGGAGATGTTAGCCTACCACTATAATGCAAGATAATGGTGAACAGATTCGGATAACAATCTGCATAATGTAAATAATCAACATCAATAATCAACATTATAAACAATAAAACCCTAAATTTTTAGGGTTTTCAGTCGTAAAAAAAATTAAACTTTACCATATATCTCTATAACGTCTTCATCCGTCATAGATTCTCGAATAACCCAGCCTTCTTCCAGTTCATCGTTCGCTACTCTGACCATTGTGTTGAATTCCAATTTTGAGAAACGTAAAGGGTGGATTGTGAGTAGATGGTCTGATATAAGGGTTGTTCTTGTGTTATAATAGGGGGAAATAAAAGGGGGTGATGATTTTACTGTTGTGCCCTCGTGTGCCTTGCACGTGATGTAATTTAATGACAAACAGTAACTGAGTTAGCACTAAAGGACATAACGTGCAAGATTTTAATAGCTAAAGGACAAAACCAATCAACTTTGAAGTTAAATGACATCCGTTGAAAAAGGGTACAAAGTAAAAGGACAAAACTTGTAATTCAGTCTATTAAAAATAAATTTTGAAATTTAAACTTATTTTCTTTATGTTAACAAACACAAGGTAAATAGTTAAAACTAGTTTCACTAAAAATGAATGTACTTTTTTATATGATAACCCATAGCCATAGGGCTACCTCAGTCTTTTTGGGAGCCTAAAATGGATTACAAGATCTATCATTTCCTAATAACCTATTATTTCTTTTATTTTATAAATTATTCTAACAAATTAGAATAAGATGACATAACTTTTGTATATGATTTCTAAAAATTGGGTGGATTACAAGATCTAGTTACAATTCCAACATAAAATTCAAAGATTAGAAGTCGAGGAGTTGTGACCGAAGACCAAGAATAGCATGTGAATCAAACGTATTTAAAATCTAAAATTATTGGGGTCCCTTAAATGTGGGGACCCTAAGCTTCAACCTATAGTTATTTTAATTGCAACCCTGATAACCCATTAACGTTTATGACTATAGTTATAAATGTGGTTAACCGATTAATACTTTTTTTTTTATGCCGATATGTTTTTGTTAGGATGATGGTTCAACTTGTTATTAGAATTTAGATATGTCAATCAAAGCGCTTATAACTTATAGGCACCAATGTGTGTAAATAATACTGATGGCCCTCTCTAATAGTTGAGGTTTTTAATCCAAAGTGTGGATAAATTAATAGATTTAAAACTATGATTAAAGGATATGCAAGTTACATGTTTTTACATGTTTTAGGAAAAAACCTAACATATGCTATATAAGACAAGAAACTTTGCTTTTTCATAATTTGAAGTTTATTAAACATAGTTTACATTTTACAAGGCGATAAAAATAATAATGTTTATTGAATAAAATAATTTAGATGGTTATAAACGTTTCAAAACTGGACCATCAAATTATTGAGTAAAGTTTATTTGAAAATAACCTTTTATTATTTTATTATGTTTTAATGACTAAGGTCAATTTTATATGGCTGTATGGAGAGGTGACCTACAACAACAAGGACCAGGGACCTTAAATGTTGTCTTGTGATTCTTGTGGTGTGGCGTGTGCCTTATTGACTTTGTTGGCTCAACTACAACTTAACAATATTGAGCATTTATACTTTAAAAAGAAATAGTATTAAGGCCTTGCGGGTTATGGTATGGCGTAAAACCGTACCAAGTAGCATTAATGTTGCATCATCGTCAGTGACCATTAACATCGGAAAAGCTTGTATATAAAATAAATAAAAAATGGAAAAAGTAAAACCAAACGGAATGTAGGCGTAAAAACGTTCAACTACACACGCGAAACGTAAACCACTGAAAACAACAAATAAGTCGACCTAGTACCCACGCATTGCGATGAGACTATTAAACATGAAAACATGCGTAAAAACATTGAAGCATACACGCACTATGCGGCGTGTTAACTTGCAAAATTTAAACGGAAATGTAAAACAAAAAAATTGTAAAACATGAAAAGTATATGAGACCAAAGTTGAAGTGAAAAGGCGTTGGGGTTATAAAGTGTAAAAAATATAAAAGTATTGAGATCAGGTATATAAATTAAAGTGAAAAAAACAAAAGTGGGTATAACTCACCAAACATAAGAGTACAACGCTTATGCACCAAACACCAATATACACAAAAATGTTCTAAATTAATACTATACTAGCATAGTGCTTGACGATACGGCTGGGAACACAGACACTTTAAGGGTGTGCATGGTTCGGTTATAAGTCTCAACCGAAACCAAAGTCATCGGTTAACCGTCTTATTAACCAATCTGTTAATTGGTTTAGTTTATTCTGTAAGATTGTCGGATTTTTATTTCAATTCAGTTAATTTTTGTTAATGACCAAAACCTAACTTTGCCTATTTTTTTTTTGCTTAAAAGTACATGAAAATAGATGTATAAAAGCTAAGAATATATATATGAATATATGAATTATTCGGTTTTGGTTTGCTTAACTTCGTTAACTAATGGTACGAAAAAAAAACTGATAACCGATTTTAAGTCAATTTGGTTTTTTGGTTAATTTGTTTTTCATTGATTTGGTTTGGTTTCTTTTGTTTTCAGTTATTGCTCAACCCTAAATATCGTTAATCATGTAATGCATCATTTCTTTTAAATAAAAAAAATAGTAGTAATACTATACTTAAATTAAAGAGTATAAAATATTCGTTTTCATGATGTTCTGCTTTTTTATAACAATCAACCTATGAAATTATTAGGGTACTTTAAAATTAGTGGGTAGCTGGCTTAAAACAAAGAGAAAAAAAATGTAACTCATTTAAAAATCAAAACTTCACTAAAATTGAAAAAATTACAGTGTAATCAAGACGAAAATATTTTAGTACATGTGCTTTAATTAAAGATTAATTTAGTCTCAGTTTAGTATTTTACCTTATATATTAAAGGAAAAAACATTCTTAATTTTCGGGTATCTTAAAATACTCTTGTGAAATGCATTATATATAGGGTATGTTTGGTAAAGAACTTTTAGAAGGTTCTAACTTTCAAGCTTTTAAGAAAACGCTCATACTTAATAAAAAACTTTATTTGGTTGAAGGAGCATGGAGCTTTTAGGGTAGGCGAAAAAACTCTATATTGAAACACTACTAGTACTAGCGTTTAAGAGACAACTCCTACTAGCTACAAGCTTTTAATGAGTAAAATGATACAAATACCCATCATACCATAATAAAAAAAACTAAATAAACATGCAAACAAGCCTTTAGCTATGCTTATACCGGTCATTTTATACATCTTATTAAAAGCTTCAGCTACTCTGCCAAACGCCAACATATATTTAAAAAATTACAACTATCAGCTTCCAGTCACCAGCAAATTTTGCCATACATAAACATATTAAAGATAATATGTGTTTGAATTTTTTTAAGAGAAATGAAATAAAATCGTATAGTAATATATTTATAAATGGTAGTCTACATATGTGATATTTTTTTATCTTAATAGTTATTAAATAAATTTGGACTTATATAGTCACGTGACTCTCTCCATGGGCGATAGGGGCGATCACCAACAGGTATTGGGAAGCAACAGGCGCAGGGCAACAAAGATGATATCGTCAAGTTTTTCGTATCAAATTTTCCCGAGAAGTGCAGCGGTAAAGATCTAGAATACTTGATGAAAGGATTCGGAGAAATTGATAAGATCTACATTGCAAGGAAATGGGACAAGATGGGTAGACAGTTTGGCTTTGTAACGTTTTGAGGAGTCAGATGTAAGGAGGAGTTGGAAAGATCTTTGTCGAATCTGTGGATAGGAAGCTATAAACTTCGGATTAATATTGCTCGTTTCACTGAGCAGCACGAACAACCTCAGAGACCCAAAGATAATCGAAAGAAGGAATCTCATGGTTCAGAGTATGAGGAGAAACAAGGAGATATGAGTTCAAGTGACGAGCCAAAGAATTATAAGTCGTTTAGGGATGAGTTCCGGATCATGTCAATGAGTTTAGTGATCGTCAAAGGAAGGCCCTGGCGGTTACAGTTGTGAACGTAGAAAAGTTGAAATCAGTGGGTTGTTTGTTGCGTCAAACTATCCCAGAAGGTGGTTGTATCTAGTACATAGGTGGGTTGTCTATTCTGGTGTCGTTTTATGTTGAGAAAATGGCTAAAGAAGCTCGAATAATGGCTGAGGGCCATGGGGATTATTTCAAGTCAGTTGAGATGTGGGAGGGACAATCTTTCCCATTTGAAAGATTAGCATGGCTTAAAGTTCAAGGTATACCTCTTAATCTTCTATGCAACGAAACTGTGGACCTAATTGGAGGCCGGTTTGGTATGATTATTCATCATTCAATAGTGAATAAAAAATATGGTGACTTGTCGTTCGACTGTGTTGGGGTTCTTGTCGATGATAGTAAAAGGATCGAAAGAGAAGTGGCGCTACAGTGGAGAGGGAAACGTTTCAGGGTTTGGGTTTCGGAGGAAATCGGTGACTGGATACCGGATTTCCTATTCGGTAACAATAATCAGTCGGAAGATAAAAAGCATTCTGGTTCATCGGAGATGGGAAGTTTTGTTGAATTTGATTGTGTCTACTGATGGTTATTGGTGTTGTTTGGGGGATTTTAACACAACAAGGTTCCAGGAAGAAAGAAAAAAAATGTTTCTTTGATCGTTCTATGGCTGATGATTTTATTGATACTGCTTGTTTTCACGAGTACTCTATGAAAGGAAATAAGTTTACTTGTCTGACTCGAAAAGGTTTTACTATTAAATTGAGCAAAATAGACAGGTTTTTGGCATGCCAAGGGTTTTTTAACAGATGTCCAGATGCATGTTTACGTGCCCTTCCGAGATATTTATCGGATCACTGCCCATTGGTGTTATCGCTGAATTCTAAGAATTATGGGTCTAAACCGTTTAGATGGTACAATTCGTGGGTGGATCGAGATGGATGTAAGGCTTTGGTGACTAGTGCGCTTAATGAATTTAAAATGTTGGCCCCACCGGATGTTGTTTTATCAGGTAAACTTCGATATCTTCGGGCTGTTCTAAGGGAGTGGAAAAAGAAACTGGAAAATACAGAAAGGGCAGATCTTATAGCAATGAAAGAAAATATGGAGAAGATTGAAGTCATCATGGAGACCAGAGAGTTATTAGAGGAGGAAGAACGGGTTTGGTCCAAGTGTAATAAGGGAATTAGAGAACTGGAATATTTTCAAGCGAAGGATTTATGTCAAAAGGCTCGCATACGGTGGGCTAAGCATGGTGATGATAACACGGCTTTCTTCAATGGAGTCATAAATGGTAGGAACGCGTTAAATTCTATCCAGGGTATTTTGGTGAATGAAGTTTGGGTCTCTAAACCTAACGAGGTTAAAAGGGAGATTTTGAGATTTTTTAGAAATCACTTTTCTGAAAAAAGTAAAAATCGCCCTCCGTTAATTTGTGAAGGTATAAAGCGTGTTCCTCCTGATGTAGCTGAAAGTCTTATTACCCCATTTTCGAAGGAAGAAATTAAAGATGCGGTTTTTATTGTGGGATGGATAAAGCCCCAGGGCCAGATGGTTTCAGTTTCAGATTTGTCCGCACTTTCTGGAATGTGCTTGAAGAAGATTTTGTTAATATTCTTGGAAAGTTTTATGAAACGGGCGTGATTAGTCAAGGATGTGGTTCATCTTTCATTACCCTTGTTCCAAAAGTCAAAAATCCTTTAAGCTTAAAGGATTTTAGACCTATTACATTGGTTGGGTTGATTAGCAAGGTGATCTCTAATGTTCTGGCTTCAAGGCTCAAGAAGGAGATTGTTTTTATTATTTCGGAATCCCAATCGGGTTTTCTTAGTGATAGATATATTCTTGACGGGCCCCTTGTGGTGAATGAGATTCTTAATTGGTGCAAACGTAGAGGAAAAAAGTCTTTCTTTTTTAAGATAGATTTTGAAAAGGCGTACGACAATGTTAATTGGGGCTTTCTACTTTCCATGTTGGATCAAATGGGTTTTCCGGCAAAATGGAGGCTTTGGATAAAAGGTATTTTGGAGTCCGCTAGGTCGTCGGTCCTTGTAAATGGATCTCCTACTTTTGAGTTCCAATGTGAAAAAGGTTTACGTCAAGGTGATCCACTTTCCTCATTTTTATTTTTAATTGTGATGGAGGCTTTATCGTGCTTACTTAATAAAGCTGTGAAAGAAAGAGAATTTGAGGGGATCGGTTTATCTAAGAAGGGCCCGGTTGTTTCGTATTTGTTGTATGCGAATAACACGCTTATTTTGGGTGATTAGTCTTGTGATAATATTCATAATACGATGAGGATTCTGAGAAGCTTTTATCTGTGCCCATGTCTCAAAATTAATATTGACAAATCTAATCTTTTTGGTATTGGTACATCAAATTTGGAGCTCTCTAACATGGCGGCTGTTTTGGTTTGTCAAGTGGGGTCTATTCCGTTCGACTATTTGGGGATCATGGTTGGGCCAACATGAATAAAATTAACAATTGGAGAAAGGTTATTGATGTTTTTGAAGCTCGTCTGTCTTCTTGGAAACTAAACTTCTTTATATTGGTGGGCGTGTAACTCTTATTAAATCGGTATAGGAAAGTCTACCGATTTATTATTTTTCTTTGTATAAGGCGCCAATGGATGTTATTGACAAATTAGAGAGTCTTATGCGTCGGTTCGTATGGTCGAGGTCTAGTGATTCCAATAAAGTGCATTGGGTTGCGTGGGACAGGGTCACTAGGCCAAAGAAAGAAAGCGGTTTAGGAATCAATAGATTGAAAGACGTTAACGATGCTTTAATGTCAACGTGGATGTGGCGTTTTCGTAAAGAAGAGAAAGCGATATGGAATTTGGTGGTTTCTATGTGTCACAAAGGCAGACATCGATTGTCCGGGTATCCTCTCATTGCGAGGTCTTCCGGATGTTGAGCGACGATCATTAAAACCTATGAAAAATTCAAATGTTGGAACAACTTGTTTGTTAATTTGTTTACAGGCCTATTGGGTAGCGGGAAATCCATCCGTTTTTGGCTGGACAAATGGTTACCGGAGGAACTGCTTTTTTCAAAATTTCCTCGTTTATTTGCTAAAGCCGTGAATACATATGCTAAGGTTTGTGAGTGCTGGTCAAATGGCGGTTGGGCACCTTTAGACTACACACACCCATTTGATTCCTGGAAGCTCAAGAGTGGTGTTCATTGTCGGAAGCTTTGGGTCATGCACATCCGAGTTTAACTAAAGATATTTGGGAATGGAGTGGTTCTACTATTTTCTCTGTATCAAAGGTTAAGGAGGTGGTTTGGGAGAGACGTCGTATGTCGAGTAATAGTTTCAAGTTCAAATGGGTGGCTTGGGTCCCCCAAAAATGTAGTATCTTGGCTTGGCGAGCGGAGATGGAGAGGATCCCTACGGTGGACGCCTTAGAAAGAAGACTGATATATATTCAAAATAAGAAGTGCAGGTTGTGTGATGTTGATTTAGAGTCTTCGGTTCACTTATTTACGGGATGTGGTTTCTCTAATGTGGTGTGGACTGCTATTGGGAAGTGGTGTGGAATTGATCCGGTTTTTGCTTTCCATACTAGAGATTGTCTTTTGTTTTACAAAAACGCGAAAGGTGGTAAATGGGGCAAGAAAGTGGTGCATGGCATTGTGGTGGTGACACCATGGTCGCTTTGGAGAGCTAGAAATGAGAAGACTTTTAAGGGTGTTGATCCGAAAATTCCGATGGTGGTAGGTGGTTGTAACACCCCGGACCTAGGGCCCAAAATTTTTCTAGCATATTATTATTATTATTATTATTATTATTATTATTATTATTATTATTATTATATATCATTTTAAAACATACCTTTGCTACAGTAGTGTGGGTAGTTTCGTAATTTCAAAGTTTACACATTTCCCTATCTACTGATAAAGGTGGACTCAACATCACCTTCCACCTGTATAGATCGTAGCTGCCTTCTCTTCTCAACAAAACAGCTGAACAACAAAAGCTAGCTAATCTGCACCACCTTCTCTATCTTCTTTGTCGATACCGCCAACCACGGCGTATGTCATCGACCCCTTTTACGAGCCATTACCGTCGTTGACAACCCCAGCCAACACCACCTACGACCTCTGCCTTGGACACCACAAAATTCAGATCTTGCTATCGTTCAATATATGGGTAATATGATGCTTGTTGTTTATGATTCTTGCCGTTGGTCTGTTTTTTTATTTAATATGGTGAAGTTTCATCTTTTTTCACAGGTTTCTTCTCCGGGTCAGAGGTGATGTTAGGGTTTGTCTGTCCTAACCGGGGGCCTTTCAAATCTGGGTGGTGATGGTGTTGTAGTGGTTGTCGTTGGTGGCCTGTCGTTTGATTGTTCCCCAGTCCGGCTGCCATGGGTTTCGTGGCAGGGTTGGTTTCTCTAGGTTGTTGATTTTCTACACTTTTTGGTTTTTTGGTTTTTTTGTTTTTCCTTTCTATTTTCCGCATATGAGAGAGAGATCGGTTTGCCGATAGCGGAAGAAGAACCGGTTGAAGCTCACCTTTTTTTTTTTGTGAGGTCGTTAGACAGGGGAAGTACCCCATCTAAGGTATTCATTTTCCAATGGTTATTCATTAGTTAATTGATTTCACTTATTACTTTTGTATCGCTTGCCTTCTCCATGAGGTAACACTAAAACCCTTTATTAGTGTTATGCATTCTCCTGTCAATGCAACTCCTGAATCAGCAGTCTTTACACTTCACTTTTGTGGTTTAATTCAGCTCTCAAGTATATGTATTTGGGTCTTGATTGTTATTTTTGCAATACTTTGCCTGACTTTGAAATGAAATCTCTTTTTGGTTCAGGGCTATGCAATTTGATTTACTTCTTTTGGTTCGACATCATTGAATAGTCAAACATCAAAATTATCAAGGTAACACGTTAGCACTGATTAAGTTGGATAATCAATCATTTCTTGGAATTCTTTATATACTACAAAACAATTAGTTTTATACTCTCATTCCCCCACTTTTAAATGTGAGTTTGAATTTATCACCTTATGTTGTTTTTTACTTCAATTGTTGTCTCTTGATATGCCCAAATTTATTTTCCTTAATTAGCTACCAATGAAGAGTGATTTTCCTTTTGACCAAAGCCAAAATTTGATTTCTTTAGCTACGACAGTGTTGCCAATTTTTTTAACTAATCCCGAAACCATGATGACATTCCAATTACAACCTTATAAATAGTAGGAGGTTGGACTGGGTTTCTCAAGTTGGTATGCAATTGCCTGAATTGTTATGACTCCAGACACCAATTAGCGATTGTTTCTTCAAAATCGGACCAAAAATAACCTGAAACGCGCAGCGAAGCGCACGACATCCATCTAGTTATTATTATAATAAAGTAACCAAGAACGAATAATAGATGGTATGTTTATGTGCGGAATTGAAAACCGAACTAGTATATATAAGTATCATACTTGAGCGTACGTTATGTAACCGAACTGATAATCGATAACGAACCCACCCGGTTACCCTAGGTGAGTCACTAGGGGAGGGCACTTTTCCTCCCCATATCAAGCCAACACAAAACAAAACCATAGTTGGTTTGTTTAAAAACCATCCACTCCACATATTATAGAACCAAACCAAACCCCCCTACCCCTTTGTTCCTGACTCGAAGAAAACACACACAACACATCCATTATCATCACAAACTAAGAGAGAGAGGGAAGAATGAGGGCCGGCCATTATCTCCAAGGCGGAGCTCCGACCACCGGAACCAGCGAATCAACCCTAAACCCCCACACCCTTTCTTCTCTAATAAACCAACACATCCACCATCACTTCATCCTCAAGAATCCGAGTTAGAGAGAAATCTGCGTAGAGGGTGGTCTCGAGTTGCTGACCCAGTCAACGAAAGTCAACAGGCCAGCCAACTTCAAAGCAGGAAGATGGAGAGGTATACTTGGCTCTCAAAAGCTGTCCAAATAATTATAGTTATATGTATATAGGTTGCGAGTGTACACGTGTGGAACATCGACAAGTTTATAGACCCGGACCAGACTCGAACAATATATATATAGGGGAGGGTTATCTTGAGAACGCTAAATATTGTGAGAACCGTGAGAATAAGTAAAAAAAATCAATCAAAATCAATTTTTTTTAATACAAACCCCATTATAATCAAAATACAACATTAATAAATGAATTTTCTTTTCAAATAATTCATCTTTTCTTGCAAAAACACTTTAAAATTAACTTTTTACACATGTGTAAATGAAACAGTTTACACATATATAAACAGCAAATTTATACATGTGTAAAAACAAATTATTTCCGTATACGTTTGAATTTTTAAGCGTAAATTGTGTTTTTGAGATTGTATTTTAGTAATAAAGACAAGTGTAAAAAGAAATTTTGAATTTGAATGGTTTTAGATGTCGTTCTCACGGTTCGCACGAAATATAGGTGTTCTCAAATTAACTTTCCCCTATATATATATATATATATAGAAAAACATATATAACAAGTTACACAATTGGTTATAATACTTGGTATTACTAAGTAATGGGGAATAGAATATAAGATTAACATTGGGACCTTGGACTTTAGATGAATCGCTTGAACTCGAACATTAAGTATATCCCAAATGTAATACATGACTTGGACATGGGAGACAATGAGTGACTTAGTTGATGACTAATATTGGAACTTGGACGATTCGACGAACTAGTAAGATATAGAAAGGACAACTAAGACAATGGGAATTACGACATGATAACCGGGACTATTGAGACCCTAGATAATTATATGCATAACTACATACTAGTCACTCGATACTTGAAACCCGAAAGCCACATAAACGACACAGTATGGACATTGGTTATTTAGTTACTATTTGCAATGTGAATAATAATATAAGTAGGACTCAAGATGATGAACTTGGTGACTAATACTTTGGATAAATGACCACACTTTACATGTATAGATAAGTAGAATTATTAACCAATAATTAGAATAAGTTCACTTAACAATGGAAGGCCCTAGTCATCCACACGTGTAACCGCGATATTGGTTATACGCGCTAATACTTGTGAACGTGATAGGACTTGGCATATAATGAATAGACAGACTCAAGGCGTGGGAATAACATATCACTGTGTGACATGACAGGTGAGTTCCGTGTACCATTCCCCTTTTTGTGTTTTACTATTTTGGGGTGAACATATGCTTGTGTGTGTGACTGGACTGTTTTGATGTGACAAGATACTAGCTGCCAGATAACCATACTGACACTCATTAACCCAGGGGATTTGGGCCACTTAATATGTGGGTAGTACTACTTGGGGAAACCCCCACACACAGTGGATCCGGAAGCCCGGAAAACCCTCCACTGAGGTCTACAGGGCCGTTGTGACATATATTTTGCCAGGGAAATCCATAATGGCAGAAGATGGATTTAGCGTATAGGTTTGAGGCGTCGCTTGTCATCACCATGTGTTGTGTTGTGGAAACTTGTGAACTTGTTTTTGAGATGACAAACTTGTTTTGGATTTACTAAACTATTACACGGACTCACCAGCGTAATTGCTGACCCAACTCTTTTTAAGCATTTGTTCAGGTACTGCAAATGAATGAATGGCAACTGCGAGGTATATGCTTGCTAGTAACTGATTGGAGAATATCTGGTAGAGGATTATTGCTACAGATGTTGCGGTTTAGAGCGTCTAGAGATAAGAAGGATAGAGAATGGATCGACTAGTGGATTACACTAATACACTGCAATAACTGCGTCGACGACCGCCGCGCCTCGTCCCTGCAATAGATATTAATTTATTTTATATATTATTTGTATTATTTTGAGAACTAGAGATTGTTTAAACTATTAATATAGTCGTTGGTTGCTTCCGTTATGCAACTTTGGTATCAATTGCATCTCAACCGACACCCCTGGGCCGGGTTTGGTATCAAGCCTTGGACATAAGGCATAGAACACTTAGCAATCGGGACAAACCCGATCGGTGCATGTACCCCTTTGTCTTTTGGCTATCCACGCCACCACATGATGCATGATTAACCGTCCGTCGTTTATAACGTTATTTTCGCGAAATTAGTAAAATAACGTTAAAACTAGTGCAGCTTTACTTTTGCCCCTCAAGAACCACACATATATACATTATATAAGCACACCATAAGTGGGGCGTAGAGAACACATTTTATGTATTCATGAATCGTAAAATGACTTAGAAAGTTAAAATATACAATCCTAATTACTCCACATTTAAACTTTCCATTCCTTGATAAAATTTCATGCACTTGATAATTTTTTGCGCTTTTTACAATAGGGAAAGACTAACGTAAAAAGTCACTTATTGTACAAAGTGTAAGGGCACAAGGGGCACTATTAGTTTTCTATTTTTCTTTAACTGATTTTAACCAATCCTGCACTGCCACATCACTTCACTGATTTACTTCACTTTACTGATTCACTTTTTTGTAGGCAGCACTTAACTGATTCACTTCACTAAAATCTTTATTTTTTAGTTTTTTAAAAAACATTAATTAACATATTATTGATAATAAAATAAACTTACAATATTAAAAGCAAATAAAAATAGAAATACAAATACACATAAATTAAAAATAAACTAAATAAAAGAAAAACTATTCGGAGTCCTCCACGTCGAGATACGGTAGATCAAGTCTGTCCAGATGTTCCACGAGATCATTTCAAAGTCAAAAATGCGTATCGGATTCTGTCAACTCCGCAAGTGCTTCCTCGTCGAAGAACGGTTGGATTGGGGGATCGTGTATGTGAACAAGTGATATCGCACGCCCATCGTCTTTAATTATCATGTTGTGCAATATCATGCACGTATAGACGATGACGCTACACTTAGCAACGGTTTTGGGCCTCAAGGGTCGTGGGGTAATTCCCCATTTCCCCTTTAATACACCGAACGCTCGCTCAACATCCTTCCTTGCCGACTCTTGCGCCTTAACGAATTTCTTTTCCTTAGGGTCGGTGGGATATCGAAACGCTTTCACAAACGTTGACCAGGTTAGGTAGATGCCATCGGTAAGATAATATCCACATTTATATAAGTGACCATTTAAAGTAAATGGACACTGTGGCGCCGTTCCGTTTTGTTGGGTAAGAACAACCGGGGATTGTTGGAGGACATTTATGTCGTTCAGTGAACCGGGGGGGGGGGGCAAAAAATCCATGCCAAAACCAAAGTTCTTGCGAAGCAACCGCTTCTAGCATGATCGTAGGGTATTGGTGATCGCCTCGCATATATTGTCCTCGTAATTCCCTAGGACATGCTCGCCACGCTAAATGAGTGCAGTCAATGCTACCGATCATGCCTGGAAGGTGATGTCTTTCTTCGTGTGCTTCATACAAACATGCAATGTCGTGGCTTGTTGGTCTTTGTAAAAACTTAGCCCCGTATAACTTAATGACGGCATTGCAAAAAAAATTGTAAACATTCGCGCGACGTCCTCTCAGACATACATAAATACTCATCGTATTCGTTTGGAGGATTACCGGTTGCGAGTTGTTTCACTGCTAAAGATACTTTTTGCATGGGCGTAAAACTCTTTCTAAACCGAACGCCCATGCTCTCTCTGAACCATTCGAAGTTTGCTTCAACATTTGCTACAATACGTAGAAATAGACGTCTCGACATGCGATACCTTTGTTTAAACTGTGTGTCGGTGTATTTTGGTACTTCAGCAAAGTAGTCATTTATTAACCGGGCATGGCCTCCCTCGCGATCACGTGGCACGTATCGTTTTTTAGATGTTGTTGTGTCTTCCTCTGCCCGTCGTGCAAGGTCTGTCAGAAACTCAACGCTACTATCGCTTGAGTGTAAAATCGGGTGGACGTCGAGCGGGGGAACGATTACTTGAACATCTTCTACGTCAATGTCAGTCATTTTTTTAAACCTACTATTGATATGGTTTCTATGTTTTGGATTCAAAACCGTGGGAATGTATTTTGTTTTTATAAACCTAAAGATTAAAACGGTCACAAAATATGACCGTTTGAAAGTCAAAAACAATTAATAAACATTAAAATGGTGAAAAAAGGAATAAAAACACATAAAAGTTTGGACCGTGCCACACTACCAGCCCGTTAGATGGAACCAGAAATTGGTTCACAGGACCCCTACCAGTAAGTGTGGCGGCGGTGTTACGGTGCTGGTAGTGTGGTACCCGTGGCCAATTCTGGTAGCTCCCTGTCCCCCCTAAGAAACAATATAGAGCGTAGGATTAAATTTGATAATTAGGGGCACGATGGTAATTTCTTAGCGTCATTAAAGTTCCACCCCCATTTTTAAAACGACCATAACTTTTTCATACGACATTATTTTTTTAAAAAAAAAATTACACCATAAAAACAAGCTTTTCATCCTCTTTCATTTCCATACCATATTGCTATACTTTAAAAAAAATTGTTGGGTTGATAACTTGCGTTTTATTGAGGGTATACATGGTATATTAGCGTTTTAGAAACGCAAGGTATACCTGATAAGACGACCTGGTAAAACGACCTAATCAAACGCAAGTTATAAATGATAAAACGCAAGTTATACATGCTAAAACGCAAGTTATATATACATGCTAAAGCACAAGTAAGTAATATCAAGTTTTTACATTTAGACGCAAGTTATTATTGTTTAAACGCAAGTAGGTAATATCAAGTTTTACATACATATCAAGTTTATTATTGTTTACTAGCCTTTTACTTACAAAAACAACACTGTAAAGTAAGGTTACTAACTAATAAGAGTAATACTTTATGTAAATGTACCTTTCCTCCATCGATAAATTAATAAAACTAACAAAATGTGGTTCTCCTATGTAAAGCTCTTTTAACTTTCCCATGATATTAGAAACAAACTAAAAAAAATAAAAAAGCTATTATTACATTCATAACTTTTTTTTAAATAATATTGTATGAAAAACTAAAAAAACAAAAAAGTTTAGTGTAAAAGTAGTTTAACGTAAAAAGTAGTTTTACACTAAACTTTTTTTTTAGGATAATACTAGAAGAAAAAATATAAAAGGATAAAAGGTGAGACGTGTATTATGGTTTTTAAGGAAATCTGCCAATTCATGAAAACTAATTATACAAAACTTGTTCACTTTACTATAATCATCAAATTTATCCTAGACATCTAAATATAAAAACATATTAATGGGTTTTTTTCATGATTTGGGAATGGAAAAATCTAGTTCATGGGCCAAATAGCATGAATTTGGTGGCCAACAATTGCTTCTGACATGTGACCTAAACTCATAGCCACCAAATATTAGCTGAACCGCCAATTAAAAATAGATTTATTCCTACTATAAAAAAAACAAATCAACATTAGGGGCGCAACTTCTTTAGGGCCTCCTCGAGCTCCCCAACCCCCACTGATTTTTGACGTAATGGTAGAATTTTGCGATTTTCGTAAGTAAATTGAGTCTGAGTTAAGTCCGGCTTCCCCCGATTTGATCTTCCAGCCACTACCAATCCAAAAAAATTAAGTTTGACCCCACCAATTCGAACCAAGCTTCAGCCACTACCAGCCACTGCCAATGATGCCATGGAAACATGGTTGAGGTGGGAGGGTTTAACACCATAGGTGGGTTCCCGCCCGGGTGAGGTTAAGGGTTCGACTCCCACTGAAGCAGGTCCGGTTAAGACAATGCATGAGGTGAGATGTCACGGGTGAGTTCTTAGCCGGCCAAAAAAAAAAAAAAAAAGCTTCACCACTTAATTTCGCGACCCATGACCTCTTGGTCTAGTGGTATGGTGTCCCCCCTTACAAATGTAAGGTTATGGGTTCAAATCCTTACAAATGCAAGGAAAGGTGGAATAAAGGTGTAATAAAAATTTGTCGTTCAAAAAAAAAAAAAAAAAAAACGACATGGAAAACTAAAATAAATAAATGTTTGTGTAAGACTATGTATTATTTTTGTAATGGCTAACTAAATATCATATGAACTACCGGTTTAGCACTGGACAAATAATTGCAGGTAGGGATGGAATTGAGGGTGATGGTGATGGCGTCGATTTGCACAGGTGAGGGTTGGTTTGGTTGTGATGAAGGAGAAGGTTTATTTAATATATGGTGAGGGTATTTTGGTCATTTTACATAATTTAACTAACAAAACTTAACAACGTTAGCTGGTAAGGACCAAAGTGTTATAAAATGTCAACGTTGGGAACCATTGAAAATAGATGGGGGCATCTGTGCAATTTGTGCAAACCACGAGGACCATCCGTCCAGTTTACTCCATGATTAATGAATTGCCTGAACACATTATGTTTTTTTCCTGTATAAACAAAAACTAACTATTTTTTTCATTTTTTGTATAACACCATGGTACTCGTTAAAAAGATAATAAAATAAACGTTAATTAGGTGTAATTTTTTTAAAAAAATATCGTATATAAAAGTTATTAACGTTTAAAAGTTATGGAAGAAACATGAGAGGTAAAAAAAAACTTTCGAAGAGAAATATGTGGGGGAGGGGGGAAGCTTCACCTAATGCCATGTGTTATCCAAAGATTTTTTTTTTTTTTATACAGCTCTACCTAATGCTATATGAGAAAAAAAAAAAAAAAAAAAAGAGATGAACTAAATTAAGAGAGATGAATTACTTTTATTATATATAGAGAGAGAATATAGATTAAAATCATCTTTTGGGGTTTCCAGAAATATCAAATTGTGCTTATCTTGCTCTTCATATTTTAGCTTATTTTGGTCCAATCATCAAATCAATTGATATTTTGGATCTAGATCTTTATAGAAATCAATCACTAGCTTTGTAGATTTGGGTTTTGAAACCATCAAACTTTTGGTATCCATCTAGCACCTAAACCAACAATTAATAAACTTTTGAATTAAGAAAATAAAAACAAATATTAAAGTTCGGTGGCAGGCACATATTTGAAACAAACAATAAATAAAACTGAAAGCCTTTAGCAAAAATAATGAAACAAATTTTATCAGGATGATTGCGAATTAGGAAAAAGTTCTTAACATTTTAACTTTGGTAAAGAGTTAACACTTAAAATCGTCTCTAAGGTTTGACGGCATTGACAACAATTGAGAAACCTCAAAGGGTCCAGTTGAAAAAAAAAAAAAAAAAAAACTATTTTGAATGGAACAAGCAAAACTGATCAAACCTCAAGGACGATTTTGGCTGTTAACTCATTTGATAAATATATTTAATACACCAACTATTTAAGAGTTTCAGGAAAAAAAAAAGCGTCATGTCAACTCACCTAGACCAAAAGTTACCACTTTGAGATGTTACCCAAGCCACATGAGAAGCTAATTTAGCCACCTCAACCATCTAAATATACGACACTGACCCATTTTAAAATTGTCAAGCTAGAGTAAAAACAATTTAGCAGTTTTAGAATCACAATTAGTACATGATTAAAGACATTATTTAAATGCAAACAAGCTAATCAAAAGCTTCTACATATATAAATTTTGTTACATTACCCAGGGCCGGCCCTTAAGGGGTGTGGGAGGGACTTTCGGCTCAGACCCAATTTTTCGGGGCACATTGATTCTCCGGCAATTCAAGTTTTTTTAACAGTGATGTCTTTAATTCGATGGATTTTTGTATGTTTGAGCCCCAAAATTGTTAACCAAGTATTAATCAAAGTAAATGGTAATTTATATAAAACAGAAAGTAAAGAAATATTGAGATAGGTTAAGAATTACAGAAGAAAATGCAATGGTTTGAGAAAAAAATTATAGGTTTATTAATGAGTATAGGAGTAGAGAGGGTTAAAAAGATGAAATGAAGAGGTCTCACACTTAGTTGTTTTTGTTTTTACCAGTTGGTTTTGACTTCTTTTTTAACTTTTATTTTTGTTATAAAACAATTGTTTTTTTTAATTGCCAAACTTACACCCATTTATATTTTCACCCTTTATGGGATTCGAACTCCCAACCTCTCCCAAGAGGATTTGTTAGACTACAACCTAAGTGGGAAATAAAATTTGATCCATCAATTTGATATTACTTTAATCGTAGCTTAAAAAATAGTTTGCATTATTTATTTTGTTAAGGCCTAAAGCTAAGGGGCACAATATTTTGTAGCTCGACCTGAACACCTAAATTTATCATTCGTAGCCGTTATCTCAGACGCCTTCGCCACATGAAGGTGCCTGTTCCTCACAGCCGAATGAAAAGTCGCTTTCCAATTACTTCTTGCTATCAATGTTGCCCTACACAGCCGCGGTGTGCAAAGCCATGGTGTTCGACACAACCACGCTCATCACCAACTCCATGTGCACTTACATCAAAAGTTTTAACACATATGCATATTAAAACAAAAATAGTTAAGAATACAACAGTTTAATCGTAATTCTATTATTTATAACATGACATACTAAATAAAAAAAAAAAAAACATGACCATTTAGTTACCTAAATCTCCTTGTTTAGCAGCAATATGAAGAGCTTCACTTGCGTCGGCTGTTACCAGAAATCCACTTGACCAGGCTGACGAATTGAAGATGTGAATGGAGGAATTAGAAGAATGAGGGTTGTCGATTGATCTTCTGATCGTTTGCTTTTCTGAAAATTTATGAAGGGTTTTATATTTTGTTTTAATGAAACTTATGAGGTGGGTTACATGTGGAGAGTGTGCATTACACAAATATACAATGAGTATTAAAAGTTGTACATAAGGGCATAAAAGGAAGAAAAATAGTAAAAAATAGAGGATTATACTTGTACCTCTTCACATACCATCTTAACTTTGCTAAGTTTGACATCTTTGCCCATTGCTCCCTCTTTATAATGTAGTAGAGATATAAATGAGTCAAATATAAAAAATTGAAAAGGTGCAAACTTATTTTAGGTCATATTTTATGGTCCTTTTAGGTCTGGAGGTGAACAAATCGGTTTTTTTTGAGGAACCGGTTCTGGTTTGGAACCGGTCCGCTACAGTGTCGGTTCCGTTCAGAACCGGTTCTGTTCGGTTTTGGTCCCGGTTCCGTCGGTTCCAAAGACCGGTTTTTAAGACCAGTTCCGATTCGGTTCGTTTCCGGTTTCGGTTCTGGAATCGGTGTTTGTGCGCACAATTAAAAAAAATAAATAAGCCGATTGCAAAAAAAAAAACAACATAAAATTACGACTTTTGTTATTTTTTGTAGGATTTCAAAACAAGAAACATGGAAAATGAAATTAAAACTTTCTACAACGTGCTTTTTTTTCGCCATTCGACATAAGACACAAGCCGAAATAACATTTTCACCAAAAAGTTCGGCGTTTCGTGTCGTCTCGAAAATTTAAACGGTAGGCTCGTTTGTGGAACCAGTTTGGGATGGGTTTGAAGATGAAGCCACGGAATGATGTAATAAAAGCAAAGCGAACACAATATTAAGTGTATACGATAGCGGTTTTTGCGTTTTCAGGTTGTTTCTTTTTGCGTTTTTGAGTGTTGTGATCAACCAAAACATCCAAAACCTATTTATACTAAACAAGGGTGACAAAATGGTGATTTTGGGTGAAAAACGACTAGTTAACGGCTATTAACGAACCCAATGATCAAAAAAATGAATTTGGCATATTCTAACGGTGGAACCGGTTCTTGAGATCGGTTCCAGTTCCGGTTCCGAACTGTTTTTGGCTAAAATAGTGGAATCGGCGGTTCCTAAAGGAACCGGAACCGATTCCACTGTATACCGGTTTGGAACCGGAACCGATTCCGGTTCGGTTCCACAGTTCCGGTTCTAGAACCGGTTTTTTTGTTCACCTCTTCAATTAGGTCCAATAACTGAATTGCCTTTTTATACCGACGCTCATGAATAGTTTTCATGGGCTTAGCCACTAAGCTTAGGCCCAATTCTTGTTATAATACAATAGTCCATAACGATGATCGGTACATGAATTACTTATTGGTTTCAACTAAAAATTGAGTTAATTTGATTTCACTATTTAATGTTAACACTAAAAATTAGGTTAATTTGATTTCACTATTTAATGCTAACCACATACCTTAGGATGGTCTGGAAGCAAAAACCCCAATTCAATCCACCAAATCGTCCAAGAACTAGTTGAACCGTTTTCAAACCCTAGTTTTCAAATTCAATCAATTAATCGATCATAACATCAAAATCAACCATGAATTCACTTAGGGATTTGATAGACTAACCTTGTAGGATGATTTAGTAGCAAAACCCCCAAATATGAACCCACAATTCGGCTGAATTGAACCAATTCCGAATATAACCCTAGTTCATAAAAAACATCAATCAATAACCGTTTTTAACATATGATTGATCAATGATTAACATAGGTTTGAAGGAATTACCTTAAGGGATGTCGATTACAAGTGTACAAATTTTACAAGGCGAAACATAAGTCCGGAAAATTTACGGGTGTTACAGGGCCACAATGGACGCTCCCACTGTGTTGTTAGGCAAAGGGGTACCAAGAACAACTTGGTTCACGACAACATTGTTTTCGTTAGTTGACATTCTGAAAATTTTAAACAAAACAAGTTAATATTTTCAGTTTATAAAAACTCAAAAAGATTATATAATGTCAACTTTTAATTTAGAAAAACCAAACCATAGGCTTCTAAGTCTAACTTTGAAGACCAAACAGTAAGATTTTCCGTTTTTAGATAAAGGTTTTAAGTAACCGAAATTGTTTTCTAACAATTTTAACAAACCGCATGCTTCTAAGTCCAATTTTGAAAACCGACAGTGAGTTTATTGTTTCGAAAACAAAAAAAAATCTGTTATTAAAACACAAACTATATGAAACAAAACTCGTTTGAATCACAAACATAATGGTTTTGTAATACACGAACGGTGTTTTAAGAATTTGTTTTAAGATTGTAGAAACCGTTCGTATATAAAATAAAATAAATAAATTTTATTACGATTACAAAGGAAAAATGAAAGCAAAATACAATACGATTACAACTGGAAAAATAATCAAACTACAAGAAAGGGGTAGAAGCAGAATTTAGTGGCTGAGAATCGTGTTGAACACGAGGCCCTTAAAACAAATTCTGAGTCTATTACGAGCTCGTTTTGTTTCCCAGGGTACAACAACCGGAGCAGTGGTACTGCCGGAGTTAGCACTAGAACCCGAATGGTACCTTGAAAATCTTGAAGAACATAAATAAGATTGCTAGAGAGAATTTGAAGAAGAGGTGAAGAATCTGTGAATTGGTGTGTCTCCAAAGGCAAGGACACCTTGGTTTTATAGTGGAGAAATGAGTCATAACAGTCAAAGGAATTAAAAACGAAAATTAAAGTGCATTGAACGTCTTCAATGCCTTTTAATTTTGTCTTTAATTCTATGAGTTACAGTTTGACTCGTCTGATGCAACTCACTGACTGAAATAGCATCTTCTGGAAGTCCAAGCTGACGCATGAGTGAAGGTTCTGCGGGACACGAGAATCTCGTTTTACGTCAGAAGCAGATTAGACCCGCAGGTCTGCGCAAAACGTCCTTACGTTCTACGTCACGCAGAAAGCAGCTCCGCGTAGCACGTCTTTTACGTTCTACGTCAGACGGATTGGCACTCGTGTGCCCACCAGGAATCCTCCACGCGTACCAGGAATCCCCCTGGTCTTTCGCGGGTACTCGCGCGTCGCACACCTCACCCGCCTGGAAGTGCGCCATCAAAGCGCCACATTGCGTCCATCGCCCACGCCACGCACACGAGTGCGAGTTAGGGTGTCGCGAATCCACAAGTGTGTGCTTCCATGAAACAATATGGGAGGAGTGTTCTAACTTATATACCACTTATGGTATCGTCATTCCTCCTATGTGGGACAAGTTCCACTTACCCACTTTGTTTCAATTTTCAGCTTTGAATGTTTCAATCACCAACCTTTGAGTATCGTTATCTCATTCATCCAAGCTCCGTTTTGTACGTGGTTTGGTTCGTTGCGAAGCTCTCACAACATAGAACATAAACCCACAAAGAAATATATAAATAAACCTCAGTTTCAATTATATATTTTAGTCCAAAGTTAGGAAAAACTCATTTTCTTATATTTGTGAACATACTCTTTCACCCAAATTTCCAACACTTCGATAGGTTTCTGAGACGTACCCTTGAAAATTCTAGCATTACGTTCATTCCATATAGACCACATTGTAGTATAGATAATGCCACTAAGAATGTATTTCTCCTTCTTCGTCTTTGTCTGCATATCCGCTATCTTCAAAAGGTCCTTCACTTCAAAAGCAAAGATGGGACTTATACGACACCAAGATTCGACCCTTGCTCAAATCTCTGCCGAGAAAACACAACCAGTAAACAAGTGTGTTGTAGTTTCCACATCGTCGTTACATATAGGACACGTCCCGTCATCCAAAGCAAGCCCACGTTTAATTAATTCCGTACGTGTTGGTAGCCGGTTAAATAGCAATATACTTTTTTTTTTTTAATTTGGTTGGTAAAAGTGGGCTTTTAGTTATTTTTGTCCCATAAAAAGTGTTTGTGTCTTTGTTTGCTAAAATAATAGAAGACATGTATTTCATAACCAAAATAAAAAGAAAAACGTGATACCGTAGTGTAAGTCTTACATATAAATGTAGTGATACTTTTTTGGATATGATCCACATATTGTACATTTCTGCCATACATGTGATGTAGAAAGAGTAAGACGTGACTATTTTTTTTTTTGGTTTTACATGCAAGAATTTAACTTAACTCGCACATTCCTTGCTATAATATACAAAATTTTTATTTGCTATATCTTGACATTACAACTAGTGAGTTTGGAATTTTTATGGGGTTAGATTTCATATAAGGGCTATTATGGTGAATATCAATGTCTCTGTTACTTTTACGGATTCCTTTATGGTGAATGTTAAATTTATCGCTTGCCTTACTTTATTATGTGTAATGTAATATGTAATATGATTTATTTTTTCACCTTATGTTATATTTGTCTATCTCGTAAAACTCCCAAGATATAAACGAGTGATATTTATAAAAGAAAATAAAACTTATATTGGTTAGTTTTAATATCATATTCACTTGACTAGAATATTATACTAATTAGCTCGACAATTAACTCAGGCTAATATCAAGCAAGTGTTCCTAAAAGAGATTTCTTAAAAGAGATTGAAGCCAACAAGGCTTACATATACATATTACATAGGCAATATTTGATCTTGTATTTGAGACTAGATCATGATGTTACTTTGTCCTCTGTCTTATATCATCTTACTTCATATAATGGAATTTTAACACGTGATTGGGCTTTCGATCCTGTTACACCCTCAAATTTTCACCTGTGGGTTTTACCGCAAGACGTGTACGACACCAGGATTCAGTTAATGGTCGTGTTGAATAACCTTTATATGCTTGAAAAAAACGTATCTCATTAAACATGAGAAAATAGTTTTAAGTTTGTAAATAGTTTAGCAGAAGCAAATGTTTAACCAAAATTAAATGTCTCACAAAACAAGCGCGATAACCCAAAAACCAACTGAAAGTAAATAAAACCAGTCATCTGAAAATGTAAATAAAATAAATAAATGTTTGAGCATGCAAATGGAGTTAATGGCCAAAATCGTCCCTGACATTTGGCCAGTTTTGCTACATCAGTCCAAAATCAAAACTTTTTACATATGGGTCCTTCTGTTTTACATTTTGTTGCCAACTTCGTCCCTGACACTAAACCCAGTTAACTATTGTCGTTAACTATGTGGGTATTTTTGTCTTTTTGGCTGCCCTCTTTTTTACATCTAGGTATTTTTATCTTCCGGGGGTATAAATAACTCTGTTTAAATTGGGTTTTAAAAGGGAAGCCAGTCAAAAACACAAAAATACCCCAGAGTTAACGACAATAGTTAACTGGGTTTAGTGTTAGGGACGAATTTGGCAACAAAATGTAAAACAAAAGGACCCAGATGTAAAAAATTTCGATTTTGGACTGATGTAGCAAAACTGTCAAACCTCAGGGACGTTTTTGGCCATTAACTCCATGCAAATGCAACTCCACATGCATTCTAACCAGCTGTGCCTTAACAACCTGAGAAAAGAATGCTAAAACGTACAATTAAGTCGGTGAGTTCACAGGTTTTCATAATGTAAAACTGTTTATTTGCTAGACTCACATACGTTGACTATTTATATCGATTGTTAACTAGACAATACGTACAAGTTACTAAGTGTTATGAAACCGTAGCTGGCTGTTTGATGTTTGTAGTGCCTTCCGCCACCGATCATCACAACAGTGGTAAAATGTTTAGGACAATTGTACACCTTCTTGACTTCCAGTAAAGACACGTGGGGCTAGTCAAGACATGTGGAACTTGTCAAACCCAATAGATCTATTCAAATTTCCTTGCTATGTATACCCACATAATAACGCTTCATACTGTAAGGACTCTAGTGACGTGTTTGCGCTAAGTAAACATGTGATATAAAAAGTACTATGTGATCTAATATGCATGTGTTTCTAGCATGTTTCTCCCTCAATAGGGAAACAAGTTAAAGGGTCCATTAAACTCACCTTAGGTTACGTCGTAAATAATTACAAAAAGTGTTTGTATGTAGGTGACCCAGTACTGGTTACCTATCATACAATCTTCTATAAGTGTTTGTTCATGCTAGTATTTGTCTATCTGACCCAATGTATCCATACAATGACATGGTTTGAGTTTTAGAAAACTTTTTGACTATGTTAACCAAGTTTGACTAAATTGACCCAACGACCCATTTGTGACCCGTTTAGGTTTGTTCGTTTTGATAAACCTAGAATATGCAAATAACACCCAACATATAATTCTATCACGTGAGATAATCACATAATATGTCAAATGTGGCACGAATCATGTGTTCAAGTTTTAAGCATACAACTTAAGTCTAACATATTATAACAACGACATCTCATACAATATCCTATGTGTATTCTACAACACATACAACATGCACATCTCTATGTGTAGTAACCTATGAACGCATTAAACAATTTGCATGGATATAAGTTTCCTCTTTTGGTAAGGTATGATCCTAACCTTTGATTTTAGTGAAAGGAAGGTTCTAACATGTTTATTTATTCATTCCTAAACATTTTCTATCATTACATGTTCCATATCATGTCTAGATTCCAATATGAAAAACTCAAAATCAACAAAGATTCCTTTAATGCCAGGTTAAGAACAACACTAAGATTCAATCAAATCAACCATCCAAAACATGTTAATTAACCTAAACTAACATAATCTCAGTCCAAAACACCATCATGAAGCCTAAGAATCAAAACCCTGAAAGTTGATTCATCAAAGTTTCTACATTAAGCAACTTATAATCTAATCATGCATCCTAGTGTTTCTCATTCATCCATGCAACACATAATAACACCATTAGTACAATTTTATTGGTTAAAAACACTCTCATGTCAGATATAGACTTAGGGTTTTCTTGGACAAAACATAAACAAAAGAGATAAAAACAAGTGTAAACGTAATAGTTTTGAGTAACACACCTTGAGTTCTTCAAATATTGATCATATGCCTTCTTAAGCTCCTAGGATGGTTAATTTGATGAAGGAAGATGTTGGGTTTTGAGGGTTTTTTTTTTTTTTTTTTTTTTTTTGGGTAATAGAGGTTGTTTTGACGAGGTTAGGTTAGGAAAACTTTGTTATGGGATTAAATTCGCGATTAGGGAGGTTTTAAACAACTTAGGGACGTCAGCAAGTAGCCCACGTACCACGAGGGAATTCTCCCTCTTGAGTCGCGGTACGCAGCGTAGTACTTCTTTGCCCCAGACTTGGGCTTTGGGTTTGGGGTTGGGTCTTGGGTTGGGCTAGTTGGTTTGGTTTGGGCTTGTTTTGTTTTATAAAAACCATATAAAACATCTAGCATGCAATCTAACTAGTTGGCCCAAATAATTTCGGTGTCGGTTCCAAATACGAATACGATAACACGTCAACATGTAAACATACAATTCCAAATAAATTCACATTAATTCAAATATACACATAATTGCGAATGATAATATACGATATTCTACAATTATTTGTTTGATTGATTCATTAACTTTCTGGGTACAAGACTGGTGTGTGATCCGATAATTCACCAAATTATCACTACGTGAGTGTCTGCGTGTTTGACGCCCTTAATTAACTCAATTAAGTCAATATATATATGTTTGACTAAGGTAAATAGTTATTGTCTGTAGTAAAAGTAACACACATTTACCGGATGTCATAGATCCAAACTAACGAATGTAGAACTCGAGCAATCACCTATTTAAAGCGTTCTTAATGATATAATGCAACACAATTTGGCCGTATCTATAGTCCATATTCATAAAAGGCACTTTAACTTGGTGGGAAAAAGGGAATATTTTATTTAATTATACTTTAGTAAATAACCTTTGTAAGGCCACAATGCAACAATGACATGTAGGTTTTGACCTCTTACCTTAGTGATGGGAAAAAGGGAATATTTTATTTAATTATACTTTAGTAAATAACCTTTGTAAGGCCACAATGCAACAATGACATGTAGGTTTTGACCCCTTACCTTAGTGATGAAGCTAATGAGTAGCGGCCAGGTTCAATGAACCCTTTTATTCCCAAAACAAACCCTAAACACCATCCATCCCACCCCACCCCACCCCACCCCACCCCTCAACCCAACCCAACCCACCCACCCACCCACCCCTATATAAAGAAACCTACATGCTTCGTATTTCACCATATATTTATTCATAAATTTCGTTTAATCATTCTAACATGGATGGAATGTGGTGTTTTGATCAATATGCAACCTTTTCTCTCATGCTTCCATCGGGTATCGATCTTCTTCTCTCATGCACTTATAATTTTTCTAATAATGATTATATTAATTGTACAACATTATTACTATTTATTCATGTGAATCTAACAACGACATTTTAAAAATATGAAATCTTTACCATTTGTATATGTGATGATGTATAGATAAAACTCATGTTATAATTTTATACTAAAAATGACCATTTGTATGTTATTTGATCATAAAATATTAAATTAGTTTTAGTTTCATCAGTTAAGTAAAAACATGATAGGCGAGTGATCTTCAGCCCAGCTGGGTTAAGGCAGGGTGTGTTTTCCCTTAGGGGTTCACATCCTGGGTGTAGGTCACAGGTTCAATCCATGCATACCACAAAAAAATTTCCTGTGACGGTTTGAACTTAGGCAACCGGTGTGTGGGTAGGGATTTAAATTTGGGACCGCTAGATTAGGGTTGTACAAGGATTTTCACTGAACTAAGCCTTAAAAAAAAAAAAAAAAAATGATAGAATCTATATTGAATAATATAACATCCGAATCTAAAGAGATAACAAGTATCACAACATATACAAATATTACCCTAAAAATAAACATGGTAAAAAAATCATTTAATTTCCCGCCAAAGGAATGACAAAATGGAATCAAACAAAACTAAAGCATATGATATCTTGAGTCTTAGTCTTACTCTCTCGAGTTTGTTCTACAAATGAATGGCCCAATTGGTTAATTTTACAAAGTCACGATGATAAATTGTTCAAAATGTATGCATATTTTTTTTAAAGAAAATTACGCAATTAGTTCCTGTGGTTTGCCTTTAGTTTCACCTTTAAGTATTAAGGTTTAAAAGTTTCATGTTAAGAGTTTAAGTTCAGTTTTTGTAACATAATAGGGTATTAGCATTAACGAAGGTTAATATTTAACTGAGTTTACCCTCATGTGACAAATGGTAAACCACAAGAACCAAATGTGAAATTTAGGTGGGGCCCACCTAATACCCTATTATGTTACAAAAACTAAACTTAAACCCTTAACATGAAACTTTTAAACCTTAATACCTAAAGGTGAAACTAAAGGCAAACCAAATATGAAATTTAAGTGGGGCCCACCTAATAATCTAAAATAAAAAATATTGATGTTTGTGGTGGGGGTCGAACCCGAGTTGATGGCCGGGTCGATCCTAAAACCAAATGGATCAACCAACTAAGCCACTTGTGTATTTGGTTTTGAAACGTTTTTTTTTTTTTTTTTTTTTTTTTTTATAAAGCAATTATCAGATCGAACCTAGTTCCTTATACTAACCCACGAATTTAACCCTCAAACCCATTTCGATTGACATCGAATTAGACCACGGCTGTGAATGAAATCATAGGGCTATTAATCTACATTGAATTCTGATCAAAACCATGTAAAATAATTGAACTAACATGTTCGAATCGATGGTTAATTGGCTGATTAAAGATGCGTGGCGTCAACCTTTAATTCGTCGAATGGAGCTTGATTTGAATGTTTTAATGGAAATTTTTTATACATAATGGATCGACTATCATATATACAGGTGTTTCAGTTCTCAATTCGTGGTACATACAATGAATTCGACAGGTGGATTTGAGGGTTAATATTCGTGGGTTATTATAAGAAATCAGATCAAAATGATAATTGTTATATAAAAAAACTACGTATTCAATAATAAACCAAATGCACAAGTGGCTCAGTTGATTGATCCATTTGGTTTTAGGAACGACCCGGCCATCAACCCGGGTTCGACCCCCACTACATACATCAATATTTTTTTATTTTAGATTAGAGAAAATTACGCAATTAGTCCATGTGGTTTGCCTTTAATTTCACCTTTAGGTATTAAGGTTTAAAAGTTTCATGTTAAGGGTTTAAGTTTAGTTATTGTAACATAATAGGGTATTAGGTGGGCCCCACTTAAGTTTCACATTTGGTCCTTGTGGTTTACCATTTGTCACGTGAGGGTAAACTCAGTTAAATATTAACCTCCGTTAATGCTGATACCCTATTATGTTACAAAAACTAAACTTAAACCTTTAACATGAAACTTTTAAACCTTAATACTTAAAGGTGAAACTAAAGGCAAACCACAGGGACTAATTACGTAATTTTATCCTTTTTTAAATACATTATTTTTGCTGAAAGAACATTTATTGAGTTGAATCTTTAAAGACTAATAATATGGTTAATAATGTTAGATTATGGATTTTTCATAACACTTTAACCTTTCTGTTATATTAGTATCTTAAAATTAAAATTTATATACGTAGTGTTACAATCCTACTTATTTCAGTAAGTGTGTCATTCTTGGTTTCTTGCTATGATTTTAACCACCACCCTCCCCTCTCCTCTTTTGCTACTGTCACACGGGCCAGTTCAAGTGAGAGTGAAACAAAGCTAGGATTTTGAGCCATCACTTTTTTAGGTTCGAAAATTCTAAAATCATATACTATATATTGGTAATTTTGGCTTTTAAATTGTTGAAATTGAGATATGTGGTATATAATTATACATACATACAAAGATCATATAAGAATCAAGGTATTAAAAGCAATTATTTTTTTATGAAAAGAACTCCAATTTTATTATGAACTTTGGGCCCTCAAAAAGCTTGAGTCTGCCAACACAAACCCTATCACAAATTAATCACAAATTGTTGTACACTACCATGCCTCAAAATTATGTTACAAACCCTAATAGCAACCCAATTTATTTTACAGACGATCACCTTAAACCAAGGTTCCATTCACTACATTTTGGTGATAACGTGATGAATCAAACATTCAGTAAATCAGTTTACAAGAAGTTCGTTTATCTGATGTAGAGTTAATACGAACATAAATTTGTATTCTATAATCAAACAAACATAAAAACGTGTCTTGTTCATTTACATTTAGGCCATCGGGTGTACCTTAATGCCTCTTAACTCCATTTAGACGCCACATCACCAATTTTACACGCTTTCAGTGCATCACATATCAAGAAAATGGTTTAACACTTTTAACTCCACGCCATCAACCTTTTCATTTAATAGTACCCATTTAATTTAAATTACAGATAAAAATACATTTTATTAATAAATAATGCAATAAATATAAAATGTTAGTAAAAACAAAACAATATATTTACTAAAACTAAAAGTGCATTTCATTACTTAATAAAAATTAAAAAAAAAAACTACTTAATATCATCACCTTCATCGAAACACTTTTACAACGTAAAAATTCTATATTTAAAAGGGTTTAAGTTAATAAAATAATGTATGAAATATATAGGTTTTTATTAAAAACAAACTAAGATAAATTATAAATATATATATGCAATTACCAAATCCTTTGCAATAGTACTTTAACGGACGTTAAAGTTCACGGCGGCGCGTTAAAGTTGACGGCAAGTCAAACACTAGGTCAAGCCGCCATCTCCGACTGGTCAACCACCACAAAAGGACACTGAAGAGCACCGACGTTGTTTCGTCGATCCAACTTCCTTTCTTCCTTCCAACGGAAACATATCCGGCCAGTCCAAAGCAAAAGAAAACGTCATGCCGGCGTCCACTGCAAATGTCAATCACAGTCGACACCACCATCACTGCTAGCATAAGTTCTAAGCGGGTCAGAGGCAACAAAAAGTGTAGGTAGATAATCGATATGCTTTGAATTTGTAGTACAAACTAAGACGACACCTCATGTAATTAAAAATAGCTAAATCCGTATGTCACGTGATGTTAGTAATCCACAAAACCAATGGCAAAACTCAAAAGCTAAACTCAATTTACCTCCGAGTAGCACGGGGTATCCAGTGGTAGAAACGTTGTGGCGGTTTCTAACCTGATCGATGATGATGGTGTATATTGGTTATAGGCCTATCAAGGCATGAGAGAGCGTTCTCTTAGTTGGGGTTGAGTTTTTTGGTTTGGTAACGGTGGCGTTGGATACGTCCCGGCGCGTAGCGCGGGGAAAGAAACTAGTTAATATAAAAGTAGTATTTGACTCCATGTGAGTGATTTTTAGCTTTCACTATTTTAGCCTTTGGCCACCTACACTTATTTTAAAATTTAATTAAACATCATCTTCCTCCTTTGAACACTTCCTCTGCAGAGAACCAGAAATGAGAAACCATGTAAATCGTCGGTAAAAAAAGTTGAACACCTCTATTCTTACTTTTTTTTTTTCATCTTTGGTATAAAAGCTCTTCGAGAGATAATTAGAGGGTCAATTAAAAAAACAACTGATTGAGTGATTTCACACTCGTTAACTAGTTAGCGCCCGCATCGTAACACCCTCCTAATGCTTCAGCCGGAGTGGTGAGTAGCGCACGGCCTTAGTTATTTATGTTTGGTTAGATATTCACTTTAACTTTATTTGTTAGTTATTAAAATACTAATTGCCTAATTGGCCCATAGCATAATAGTTTATTAGACCAATTTACATTAGAACAAGTTTAAGTTACACCGTCAGTAAATTGATATCAAACTTGTTGGCGAGGAAGTTACTTATTAAACATGTTCGATTATTATGTAGTCAACCTAGCTTTTCTGATTTGATATAGATTGTTAACCAAAACAACAAGAGGTTAACACAAAATAAGTAAAGATTTAGATTTAGACCATGTGTCACTGTTCCGGTCGTTGGGAACGGTCATGGTGTAGTGGTAGGGGAAAAAATTTAAGGCCTCCGTTTCTAATTGTTCCATGTGACAACTGAATCAGCATAGGGCTTTAAAATGAAATGGGGTGTAGTGGGGGAAGAAAAAAATTAACGCCTATTTTTTAACCCATTGAAACAATATTCAAACAAAGGGGTGACGTGGAAACATACTATTGGGGAAGAATTTGCATTCCGGCGCTAAAAATAAAACGCCCCAACCGTTTTTAGCAATTCGCGCCCCTACGTAATGGTGTAGGGGGCGCGAAAATAAAGATCACGCTCAACATAGCGCTCCATTACAGTCGGTCTTAGTGATGGTATTTTTATTGTAATTTGAAAACTGTTATTACTTTTGTCTGTGTTTTTATATGTTAGATCTTATTTGTTTATGTTTATTTGTGTTCATTTGTATTTGTTTATGTTTATTTGGAATCTTTTAGAACAAACACGCGAGCACATAACAAGATTTGTGTTTGTTTAAATGCTTGTATTTATTTATTTATTTATTTTATTTTTATTTTTAACAATAATAATCCATTGGCAAAAAGGGCAAATTACATAAGGATGTTAGGTAGGCGTGCAACAAGCTACGCCGCCACCCCTTTTTAAATAGATAATCTCAATCTGCTAAAAACAAAACTCCGCCTCTAGGGTTCTAAAATCCCAACAAGCTGCGGGCAACAACTCCCTCTCCCTGTTTGTTCGATTTTACAGACCTATATATCATCAACTGGCGGCATATATGTTTTTTTAATAACGTCACAATTATATCATTATTATAATGCAATGCCGAATCAAATTTTTAATATTTCTAAATCATGTCAAAGTGCATATGTGCTTTCACATAGCCATTTAACCGTAGGGGGATGTAAATCGTGCCAGGTCAGTGAATTGAATTCATCAATCCTAACCTAACTTGACCCATATGCTTATCCTGGTCATGCCGAACCCATTTAAAATCGTGTCACATTTGAGTCAATCTGTTTTAATGTCATTTACAAATATAGGTAGCAGGGCGAGGGTGGGCGGGGTGGTCACCGGCTCAGGGTCTGACCCTTGAGCCCGAACGTTTTTTAAAAATATACGCATACATATATTAAATGCTATATTTAGGATAAATATTTGTGTTTTATACATTAAAGTGTTGTTGGTGGAGTTGGAAAAACCATGTTAAATTAATGTAGAGATCTCAAATTCAATCATTGGCTCAAGCACTATACTTAATTTTTTTAATAATTCATTCCTCTTTACAAAATGTTGGGGCCAAAATTTTTTTCGCCCGAGGCCCAAATTTTTTGTGACATTTTCGGAGACAGCCCTGATAGGTAATACCTAGTGACGTAGAATTTGAACAAGTAATTACTCTGATTCTTTTGTGTATCTTTCATTCCTAATTGACAAGCTTAGGTATGTATATTTAACTTGTGATTAAAGCAAATGAATGCAAGTAATCTGATAGTTGATACTAAAGAATAAAATTGTTGGAAGTGAATAGTTGATAAAAATGTTTGAAAGAACACACATATAGTTTAGCGGGTCGTATCAACCGACCCCAAACTTGTTTTCTATGTCAGGTTTGGGTCATGTCATGAATTATTATTGCCCTTATAAAATTTAACCTACTAAACATGTTTGCCATCGAAACTTTTTCGATAGAATGAAGTTGAAGGAAATTAAAGATTGAAACATGACTAAAGATGAAACTTTTTATTTTGTTCTTGTGGTTTTCTTTCACTATATAGAGTAATAGAATGTATTTTTAAAAGCGTTATCATTTCTTACATTTGAATAAGACATGGCCTATTGATTTAGGCCCGATATCCTTTTGAGTAGGGGTGTAAATGACACGTAGCGGCTCGGGATCGGCTCGGTAAAAAGCTCGAACGAGCCGAGCCTTAACGAGCCCGAGCCCGAGCCTGAAATATGGCTCGTTCAGTTATCGAGCCCGAGCTCGAGCCCTAGATACAAAGCTCGATTGGGCTCGCGAGCCTTAACGAGCTTGAGCCCGAACCCGAGCCTAAGTTATAGCCTTAACGATTGGGCTCGCGAGCCTAAGTTATAGCCGAGCTTTTGCGAGCTCGAGCCGAGCTTTTGCGAGCTCGAGCCGAGCTTTTGCGAGCTCGAGCCGAGCTTTTGCGAGCTCGAGCCGAGCTTTTGAGCTCGTTTGAGATTCTCAAATCACCTCGAGCCGAGCTCGAGCTTTGGATTTTACTAGCGAGCCGAGCTCGAGCTCAAGATTGTAGGCTCGAACCGAGCCGAGCTCGAGCTCGAGCTTCACAAAACCTTAACGAGCCCGAGCCGAGCCCAGTCAGGCTCAGGCTCGGCTTGGCTCGTTTACACCCCTACTTTTGAGTACATGGAGTCATGGCCCAATATCTCTTTATATAATCAAGTTGTTGGAGTTAAACCAATAAATTATACTAATGTTTAGTATATCAAGAAGACGTACGCACGCAAGATGGAGGTCGCAGAGATGAGGATGCTTAGGTGGATGGGCGGGCACACAAGGCTAGATCGGATTAGAATCGAGGTCTTTAGAGAGAGGTTTGGAGTGGTTAGGATATCAGACAAGATAAAGGAAGGAAGATTGAGATGGTTTGGACATGTGAAGATGAGACGAAAAACAGCGCCAGTTAGAGCAGTGGAAGCATGCGTTGTAGAGGGGAGAAGGAATAGGGGCAGACCTAAATTGACCTAGGATGAGCGAATTAGACATGATCTCATAGAGTTGCACCTCTCTGAGAACATGGTCCAAGAAAGGAGTTCGTGGAGAAGTAGGATTAAAGTAAGTGACTTTTAGGATTTGACACTTAGGTAGCATAACCGGGTATTATGAGACCTTAACTATAGGATTTCTAAACCTATTTCGATTTATGTGTCTATTTATCCTGTTTTCTTAAGTAATGTGAAACTTACATGTGGTTGTCGTCTCATTTACATGTTTGTATGATGTTTAAGGTATTATATTTTTATGCTCTATCTTACTAGCTTATTCCTGCACTTGGTCCGTTTAGCCGATAGCGAAATATCCCTGTGGTGTTTGTCTCTTAACTTGTATGCTTGCCTGTCTTCTGTTCTCTCTTTTTGAGTCGGGGTCTCTCTGGAAGCAGCCTCTCTATCTTTATGGGTAGAGGTAAGGTGTGCCTACATCTCACCCTCCCCTAACCCTACCAATAGTTTTTACTATGCGTGGGATATACTGGGTATAATTGATTGATTGATTGTAAAGCGTCATTAGGTTTTAGTATTTAGTCTCGAGTACATCGAGACATAGTCTATTGATTTCGCCCAATATCTCTTTTATATAAGAGAGTTGTTGGACTTAAAACCAATATCAAACTCAAATAAACGTTGTAAAAGATGTCATGCATAAAACTAACAACTGGTTGCTATTTTCAGAGGAATCGATGATGACCTATGGTCCCGATACGAATCGAAAGCCTAGCATAGACCCGTGACAGAAGTTGAAGAAGACAGGATTGTGATTGTGATTGTTATTGTTATCGATTGATGAGTTCCCCCAAAACTTCAGATGGTTATGTATTTTATTTTACAATCCATAAACCAATAAAAATAAAAATATTATTATAAATATTTTGGAATTTCTTAGACCCATTGGAGATTATTAGAAAAAATATGAAAGGGTTGTCATTGCATGTAATTCGTCATTTGGTAATCGTTTCATTTGAATATTTATAATTTATCAATTTATTAATCTTACTTTTTGGGGGAAACAATATTATTATTATTATTTTTTTTTTTATGGATTTATAAAATTATATTGTACGTGAACTGTATTATGACTTTTAGCCCTCTTTCCTACGCCGTGATTGACTAAAACTTACTTGGGAAAACCGAGATCATTAATAGAATTTTGGGGTATTAGATTTAAATAATTCAAAGTTTTGTCTATTAATTAATAATAATTCGAACTTTAACTTTGGATCAAGATAATTCAAACCGGACATGTGAGTGTTAAAAATAAACCTCCGTTAAATATAAACTAACTGGGTTAGTTTAAGATGACGTGACAGCTGACAAAGCATGCTTACGTGTACACAATTGCTGACGTGGCAGCTGATGTGTTATGTTGACTTGGAATTTTTTTAATGCCACGTCAGCAAAAAAACGTTTATATTCGTGTCCAACGTTAAAGTTCGGATTATTATTGGCCAATCGGCCAAACTTTAGGTTATTTAAATCCAATACTCCTGTAATTAATCATATATATATATATATATATATATATATATATATATATATATATATATATATATATATATAGGGTAGGGATCCTAAGAGAACCAACCCCTATTTGAGAACTGAGAGAACCATTCTGAGCCACACATTTCATATAAAGGCAAAAAAAAAAAAAAAATTTTTTTTTTTTTTTTGCTTTAATCGCACATTTTTATGCAAGGAAATTTTTTTTTTATTTTTTTTGAATTTATACATATGTGTATATGACAATTATACATATGTGTATATAGCAATTATACATATGTGTATATAGCATTTTTCAGCTATACATATGTGTATATTTCAGTTATACATATGTGTATATAGCATTATACATATGTGTATAATGCAATTATACACATGTGTATACTGAAAAAAAATAAAAAAAAAATAAAAAAAAATTTTCCTTACATATAAAGCAGCGATTTTTGCAAAAAAAAAAAAAAAAAAAAAAAAAAAATTTTGCCTTAGAGAAATGTGTGGCCCATAATGGTTCTCTAGTTCTCAATTTAGGAAAAGGTTCTCATTTGAACCAAATCCTATATATATAAACCAATTTAGAAATTAGATGCCTACATGAAGTTGAAATCACGTCGCAGTGATTGAAGATGACTTTCAACAATGGAGACTTCATCTCATTCTTCAAGATATTACTCATGGATTTCATAGACCGTCTTTTCAGTCATCTTTCACACACACAACACTTTCCTTGCTTCTTAATTATTACTAATCAGGCATTTAACTATTGGTCCTGTTTTACAGCAATTGCCATTAACTTTTGCCAAGAAATACTTAGAAACCAACAACATCAAGAAACAAATGGTTGTTTTAAAAGAGAATCATAATCATTATATTGATCAAATAACAATTACAGACTCTAATTACGATAAACAGACTTTTCTAGGTTTTCAAACAGAGAATTGGCGCTCAATGATAAGTGTCTAACTGACCAAAACTCTACCAAACTCTGCTAGACACCTATATATATAGACCAGGCTCATTCGCATCCACAAGTGTGCAAATGTGTCAAACACCATACGAATGACTATGACCAGACTCATTCGCATGCACGACATGGCGAATGGACATTTATAAACACAAACATTACACACATAGATGACAAACTAACTAAACGACCTACCCGAAAGCTACAGACAAATATGAAATGCATCTACAGATCTTGATTATACTAAGAAAACTTATTGTTATCTAGTTTTTTAGACAATTTATTATTATTATTATTATCATTTTTACTAGATTCTTGAGTATAGACCTAATTGAATTAAGCAAGTTTGTTTGTAATATAAAGAGAAAATGATTTTTTTTTAATTTTTTAAGATTCGGATGTCAATATTCACTATCCGAAATTTTTGGATATCCAAAAACCGTATAATCTGATTTTAAACACTCGTACTATATATTACCATGCTTCGGTTCACCATTCAAACACACCATCTCTCTCTGTATCTCTTGGTTTGCTCCAAGGCTGAAGACACCACCATTCAACGTTGCAGTTTAATAAATCCTTGTGGTTCATTCTATCTTATAATTTAACATCAACACGAGCACATGCTCGACAAACATGTTTAACTACAGGTAAGGTCTCATTAATATTTTTTTAACTCTACACGAAAGTCTGGAGTTTGGTAACATTCCTACCATATGTTTGACAATTGACACTAAGAAGTGTTCGATAGGGCTTCAAGAGAGCCAAGTTGTGCTCTTGAGAACTCATATCTAAGCTTGAGTTTGGCTTGGAATCTCGATAAGCCTTCATGGTGCCTTCTAGAGCTCATCCGGAAAGCTCGGTAGCTCAATGATCCTTCATCCAAATAGTCCTATTAGTTACTCTAATATCTGACACATGAATTGCTGCAAATTCTTATTGAATATGTTTAGACATCCAGATGAACCTAGCATCATGAATAGCAAAATGCTTGCTACATTACGTGATAAAATTGTTCATGATGTTGCGCTTCTGTGTAGGCGCATGATGTGTTTTCATTTGTTTTTATTTTGATCCGTTTAGGGTTTATTATTGATCACTTTCTTTGATGATTTTTTAATTCATGATATTATTTAAAAAAAATTCTTCATTGATTTGACATTAAGATTATGTGTAGAAACTATTTTCTTTGTTGATTTTGACCCTATTATATTACATAGACCGTGTAATGAATGTCATTTTTGACTAATCGACTCTGCTTTGGATTCTCCTTAGTCTTTAGGTCTTTAACTTAATTAATGTCATATGTGATTCATACATGTCACTGTTTGTAACACCCCAACCGATGGCGGAAACATCGGGGTGTCACGTAGTGACGATTGTTCAATAGCACATGGACTAAATTGTAAATATTAATAGCAAACAAACTTTCATTATCCAAAAAGGAAATACAAAAGTCTTAATAGAAATCTAAAACATAGATAAATAAATATTCAATCTTTTATTTAAGCACTAGGTCCAGCCTAAGCGTGAAAGCATGTAAGATCAAACGTCACATGAAACATGTACAAAATAATTTCGTCAACACATATAATGTATTGGTGAGTACATCCGTTTGATATATATAGTAAAGTAAAATTTAGCAATTCATGTGTTATTTGGCAAAATGAAATAAGTGGTATCCGGGTCAAATCAACCCTATGAAAGGAAAGCAGATATATATATATAGTATGCGCTAGTAGTAATGTAATACATAGCAATGACGAGGACTCTCAACAGAGTCACAAGGGTATATACCATAGTACTATTCATTTAAATGCCAAACCGAAACGGTTAATGATTTGACAGGTCATAGATACACGAAATGACATAAGCAAACACACAATAGAATTGCTATTTTAGTAAAATGAAATAGAAACTTGATAATAAGTACATGAGTCACCCCAAAATAGTAAGACAGTAAAAAGAGGAAAGATATACTCACAGTTAGCGAAAGCGATCAAAATCCACTTAAGCGGTCGTGAGCTAAGTAATGAGAATTCCGAGGAATTCAACCTATAATGTGTAAGAATACTAATAAGGAAAAGTCTAAGAGTCTAAAGTAATTAGAGTTTAAGGCATTAGGGTTTGCTAAGTCGATTTGGGGATTGGAGTTTTTATGATTAATCGAATTAATGTAAAAGTTGTATATTAAAAATAATATACCAAGTTTGTAAATATGATTTAGGTAATATAATTATTACCAACTAAATATTTAGATCAAAATATATTTGAATAATTATGACAAAATAATTTAGTTAATTACTTTAACTAATTATGTTAAATGCAATAATTTTAAAGGTATAAATAAATAAATAATTATGTGTTTCACAATGATCTACAAATGGTAAATAAGATTTTCAAATATAAAACATTTCTATTTTATAAGAAAAGTATTCATAAAATAGTTATTTAATAGTACAAACAAATAAATTATTAATTATGTCTAATTAATCATAAATAAGACTAATAATTCAAGACATGATCCAAAAATGCTATTTTTATAGAAAATGGATGATTTCTGATGTAAATTAATGAAAATAATTTTCCCATAATTTTTATAAACTTATTTATATTTAAAACTGATTTAACGAGATTAAATTAGGTTTAAATGATTAAAAATAGGAAAATCAATAAAAATAAAGGTTTTCTGAACCAATAATTTTTAATTAAGTTTATGATGATTAGAAATAATTTATCAAAAATTTTTGAGATAAAAATCATTAAAAATGAATTTTTTATCAATTAATTATGATTAAAACAATTTAAATTAATAAAATCATGAAAATAGATATTTTTCAGAAAACTAAAAATATGACAATTTTCTATGAGGCATCAAGAAACTATACCTAAATTTTTATAATTTTTGGATCAAAAATGAATTTATTGTGAATATAATAAATTTACATGATTTATACATAATTATTATATATTATAAATGAAATAAAATAACTAAATACAAAAAAAAATCAGAAGAATGGCGTGGGCAACAGGGTTCGAACTCTGGTACCCACCTTACCAACACAACTCATCAACCACTACAACAAAGCATCATATGTTGATAAGTTTTAAAAACAAATGTATTTATCTTACTATTTCTATTCATCTTCTTCCCCAAATAACATCAAACCCTAACCCTAGCCCTAATTCAAAAACAATAATCCGCATAAGATCAGATTATCAATCTGTTATAGAGGGTTTTCGTTAAGTGATGTATAAATAATAAAACGGCAATGCAAAATGAGACTTACAAGCTCGTTTTAGAGTCGAAAAAGAATGCACAAGTCCGAGACTTTGGTCGATCGATTACAAGACCATTCAGTCGTGTTTTGTTCGTTTTATAAGTGGGTTATGCTGTGAATTCGTGCAGCAATGTGTTGACATGAACGGGTTATATAAGTTTGCTGAAAAAACGGACATAGGAGCGACATAAAGACTTCCGGTCGGTTACCCCATCATAGTTCATAAAGGTCGAATTTTAACGCATGTAACGCTTGGATTTGATTGATAATCATGGAGAAACGCCACACATATCATTAAAAGACTTTAATACGCGTTAAAACCCACTTTTGTAATTCGCCGGAATTCAAATTCCGGTCTTGCTTGCTCGTCGGAAAAGGAACCGGAAGAGGGACGAGGGAGATAAGTTGTTTGAATTTTTTTTTTTTGTATAATTTCATTTTAGGTCCCTCTAGTTTCAAGAGCTTATTATTATGTCTTTGAATTTACATATCTCTTATAAATTTTGTAACTTATGTTAATAATAATAATAATAATAATAATAATAATAATAATAATAGTAATAATAATAATCGTTAATGTAACTCCAAAGTTTATTAGAATAGACGAACAAATATAAGGACCGGTCTTGAAAAGGTATAAATACACGAAAGACTAAAGTTGTGCTAATGATGAAATTAAAGGGGCGGATGTCACACTGTTAATTGTTTAAATTGTGATTGGGGAGTAAAGGATAAGTGATATTACTATGAAATTGTGTAAATTGCAAGTTCTCTTTATCTTGGGTTTTAATATGTAGAAATTGTGTTTTTTTAGTTTACTTTGTAGTTTATGTGAATCAAATACTTAATTACATTTTATTTTTGTTTCTTAATTTGAGTTTTGTTATTGTGTTACTTATTAATTCAATTTCACTTTAAATAAAAGCAACCTTAAGTTTGATGATATATGGATTACTAAAAAAGAAAAGATGACAATTTGAATAAACTATAGAGTAAGAAGAGAGAAGGATGACAATTTATTTCATAATGACATTTGATTTTTAATGTCTCTTTGTATGAGAACTGAAATTGCCACTTATTAGTTGACAATTTTATATTATTTCAAGACTATTTTACACAATTATGATTATTTATTAATTTTGGGTGTTCATGCAAATAACAACAGATGTAGGTGCTCGAGGATTGGATATTCTGGATGTCGAAGTTCCAGCTTCCCCATGGTTTACATTTATAATTTGTACTAAGATACTATACAAATTGTTTGTACTTGCGATTTGACTCAATGTAATTTGTAGATCATGTTGCATTTATAAAGGATGTGGTTGCAGGTTACCCTCGAGCAGTCGATCACCTGTATCATCTTCTAAAGTGCTTTAGGTGAAAGGTGAAACCATGGTAGAACTCTTAATATTCTCCATTAACCATCTCCATCTTAACTAAATATATCATTTTGTGAAAGGTGAATCATTAATATCTTCTGCCAAGCAATAAGGAATTATCCGTTAACAATGCCTTTATATAACACAACTTAGGTTTGTAATTTTGTATGAAATTTAAAGACTTAAAAAAATAAAATATCATACAGCTATTAATTTCTCAATTCACTGCATCTGTATGTTAGGTTCTGTAACAGCATTATTAAGATAGCGCTGACTTTGAGGTCAAAATTATTTGGTTTTTGGAAAGGATAATGAACGTTTTGTTTTAGAGGGTGTTTGGGGTTGAGTTTTGAAATGGATTTTTGGATTATTGTGTTTTGAAAACTCAAATAATCAGTTTTTAGTGTATGGGGTTGAGTTTTGAAATGGATTTTAGGCTACCAAAACACAATAATCTAAAAGCAGCTCAACCCCTACTGCAGCACAACGCATAATCAGTTTTCAAAAAGCAATCCCAAACACTTATGTAGAAGGATGATGTGAAATTTGTTTAAAAGTGGTGCTTTAATGATTAGTTTGATGCAGATGAAACCGTATCCCAAAGAGTGAAAGAGGTGATCACAATGGCTTTAATGCTAATTGGTACGTTAATGATTAAGTTTAACTGTGAATATATTATAACAATGGCTCTAATGCTAATTGGGGGAAATCATTTGTCTCTTTCAATAAATTAACCGAGTTGAAATAGGTTGGGTTGGATTCACCTCAACATTGTCTGTCTTTTTACTTATTTGACCCGTTTTCTTTTTTAGTTTTTATTTATATATGTATTTATCCGTTTCACCTGTTAGCGATAATAAATTGTATATTTTTTATTTGTGGCATGCACAGGGAATGCGAACGTTTATCCCAAGAATTAGTTTGTCCCCTTCCGATAAGAGAATTCCTTTTAAATTTAACAGAAAACAATTCTCACTTGCTGTTTCTTTCGCAATGACAATAAACAAAAGACAAGGACAATCCTTATCTAGAGTTGGGTTGTATTTGAAGGATCTTATTTTTCACATGGGCAGTTGTATGTTGCACTATCAAGGGTCAAAAGTCGAGATGGACTGAAGATAGTAATACTAGATCAAGATAACAACTTACAAACAAAACATCAAACGTTGTGTATAAAGAAGTATTTGAAGCTTTATGAATAATTTCATAAGATTTTGATGTCTTTGTTTTTTTTTTTTTGTTTAAGTTATCTTTCTTAACGATGTGTACAAACAACTTGCATAGTACAATTCTTATTTTCATATTTTGTTATTTTTTTTTTCTTTTGGATGAACCGTGGGTACCCCGGATCTCTATCCTAGTCAATTTACAAAGCACTTCTGATGTTTAATCCACATCGAACATTGAACTAATAAAGCCTTATATAAAACACTTCTGATGTATACAATCTTGTAACAAACAAAATACTATTGATTAATGCTTATGAAAGGTGTGTTTTTCTAATACGAAAACCTTGTAGAGGATGTTCTCAAGTACTTTTAGTCATTCCTATTGTAGATACTCTAAGGATAATAAACTCTTATACCATTAGTAATGGTAAGTGCCTTTTAAGAGATATTTTTCGTCACATCGGTATCGTAACGTCCCTCATAAAATGTGTAATGGTTAACACATCTTGATTCCCTTTTAATTATTACTTTCCATATTTTTTTCTCCTCTTTAGTCATTATACTAGAAATGCCCCTCTCTCTTCATGCATCTATAACACCTAAGGAGACGGTGTTAAAAGCGTTATCAAGTTCATTCATACCCCTATAATGCTCATTACGCGTGTTCTTAACTAGTTTAGCTAAAGGTGGCAATGTAGGTTAGACATGAAAGCTAAGTTTGAATCAAAAGTTATGGGTTAGTTTCATCATTCATGTGTTACTAACTTCTTTTCTTATGGAAATTTATGTTATGTATTAATGTGTTCGATATCATTGTAAAACAATAACATTAAAATAATAATTAGTTATATCAAAATGATTTAAACTAGTAAAATAACCCTGAACGACGTAGCTAGAGCTTGTTCGGTATCGGTTGAGAAAATCCAAGACGAAAAAGTTGTGATATACCTAAAAATTTGTTGATGCGTCTTTAAATCGATCAACAATTATAAAAACGAATAGTTGTAACCGTTTCGGTACAGCAAATTTTTCGTTTTGCAAAAAATAATGACGGGCGAACTAAAAAACACAAGACTCGCTATCACGTGCTACGACTTGTAGGCCAAGACACTTTTCACGAGAACTATATATAATAAACACACCTAAAAACAAATCATAAAACATGATAGTGTATGTCACGTGGCATCCACCACAAACAAAACCTCAAATCACTTCGGCCTTGCATGAAAAAAAAAAAAAAAAAAACACACGTATTATTCAAATAAAATCAACTGTTAATATTTGAAGCAAAAAACCAGGTACAAAGGATTCCTTCTAAACTATAACTTAGAAAAAGATAAAGGTGACTATAGCAAATGCATGCTGTTATATTTGGGACTTTGTAAACTAACAGCTAACTAAACCAAAATATTATGAATCATGTATGGGATATTAAAAAACAATAACATCTTATCGCATCGGAGTGTCGGTAGCACATGAATTATTTACACATCTAAAATTTCAAAATGTTTATAGGGATGATCAACGTGGTAGGCTGGTTCACATGGTTCTGTCTAATTGTTTAGTTTTTTTTATTCGTAGAAGCTAATTATTTTTATTATATAATATACATGAAAACTAAATCTGTATTTTGAATCTGTATAATGGTTTATCAGTTTAAGTGTCAATCGTATCTTAAGACTAAGGAAGACAATGAAGGGATCGAGTAGAGACACTAGGGTATGCTTGGCAAGTTTAAAATTTTTTAGCTTTAAGCTGTTAAAAAAAAAGCTCATACTTAATAAAGAGATTTGTTTGGTTGAAAGAGCTTAAAGCTTTTAGGTTAGGAGAAAAAACTCTATATTAAAACACTACCAGTACTAACGTTTAAAAAAATACTTATACTAGCTACAACTGTTTAATAAATAAAATGACACAAACACGCATTTTATCATAAAAAAATTAAAAAACATGTATACAAGCTTTTAGTTATGTCCATTTTGGTCATTTTATACATATTATTATAAGCTCCAGCTACTCTGTTAAACACTAAAATATATTTAAAAAGCTAGAGCTAACAATTATCATCTACAACTATTAGGTTCCAGTCACCCACTAGTTTTGCCAAAACATATCCTAGGAGTATCAGTATGTTTGATAAGGAGCTTTTAGGAGCTTGTAGCTTCAAGCTTTTAAGAAAAAGTTCATATTTAATAAAAAACTTTGTTTGGTTGAATGAGTTTGAAGCTTTTAAGTTAGGAGAAAAACTCCGTATTGAAACACTACTAGTACTAGTGTTTAAGAAAAGTCCATACTAGCTAGAAACTTTTAATGAGTAAAATGACATAAATACTCATTCTTCAATAAAATAAAAAAACATACGTACAAGCTTTTAGTTATGCTCATTTTTGTCATTTTAAACATTTTATTAAAAACTTTAACTACTCTATCAAATACCAAAATATATTTAAAAAGCTATAACTATTAGTTTCCCTTCATCAGCCACCAGCTAGTTTTGACCGTATATCCGGTCTAGTTTATAATTTTTAGAATAATTATAAATTGTTATCTAAGAGATTTCTTGGTCAATCAAGATTAATTAAATTTGTAAATAAAATAATCAGTTATTTTTTTCAAGAGTTACGAGCATCAACAACAACTAGTTTTAAAGACGATCGCAGGCTTATGTGGCCACATCCAAAGTCGTTCGAAGCTATTGAGACATTTATAAAGAGGGTAGACATTAAAAAGGTTATGTTTATTTTTCAAGATTATAAATGTTTGGTGATGATGTGTGTAGTTTAAGGCTAAAAAGCTGATTATATGACATAACTTGCTTGAAAAGTTAAAGGCTAAAAATGATCAAAAGGCGACAACTGTCATCAGCAAAAATAACAAGATCAGTAACATGTTTTGTCATAACTTTCTCGGTAGACTCTCCACAACTGGCCACTGCCAACACGTGTGGAGTACACACACTATTATCCGTAGGTTTCAAGCCTCTCATAGGCTAACTAAGTGTAAAGTCTTTAGTTGCGGCATGGGATCGAGAGTTTTGCCATTCTCCTTATAGAATATTCCTTGTCTATAAAAGCTGGCATTGGTCACTATCCAGATTGTCCATTACACACTTCTATTCTCCTTCTTCAAGATCATACTTTACGTATGATCTTCTCTTAACTTCATTTCCCAAAAACCAATAACACTAGTATCTATATTCTGACTTTGGGTTCATCCCAAATCAGAATAATAACAACATAAACTAAAAACTCTCGAATCTCCCATCTACATTTGCAACGTAGAGAGACTCCACAACCTGCGTTTGGTGAACTGAAACCCATTAACCAGTTTACCTCTATGAGACTCCTTATTAACGTTGGTTATATATTTGTTGTAGCAACAAGTTGGCGCCCACCGTAGGGCTGCGCCATTGAGTTCTTTTCATAAATCAACTGTGTAGCTCCAATTCCTTGAAATGTCCGATAAAGAGTCTCCGGAAGAAGTAAACCAAGCGCCTCACAACACCAGTGAGACGCCAAACACTGACCAAACCTCTTTAAATAGGTCTACTCCTTTCTCTACACCAGGAAGTACTCCCACGGGGATCACATTTCCGGAGTTCTCTCTCTTCCAAACTCCAACTACCTCTTGGAAACAAGTCATGACCTCCTTGCCTATGGTTCGGAGTGCAGCCATGAGCATGCCTATGGGAACCAACTACATGATGACATTTGAAAGCCTTCAAGGCTTTAACTTCATGCCTCAAATGATGGCACGCTTCCCTTGGCAGCAACTTATCAGTCAGGCACTGCCCACACATACCAACACTAGAACTGAAAGTGACATGAACAAACCCTACAAAGCTAACAGCCTTTCATGCTTTTCTCCACAAATCGCTGACTATGAGTTCCCTACCACGCTGAAAATGCCTTCCCACATAAAAACTTATGATGGCACATATGACCCTGAGGATCACTTGCAAATCTTTTCCGGAGCTGCCCGGATAGAAACATAGGGAAAACCCGAGTGTTGCCTCATGTTCATGCAAACACTCATTGGTTCAACTCAAATTTTGGTTCAACGACCTCCTCGTTGGGAGTATCAGGTCCTTTGACAACTTAGGCAAAGGATTATTAGCCAACTTCTCCCAGCAACGACAATGTGTTAAGGATGCCACTGTCATCATCCAGATCAAGCAAAAAGATGACGAAGGCCTTCAAGATTTCATAGAAAGATACAAAAAGGAAGGCCTCGCCTATGTTGGTGCTGATGAAAAGATGAAGGTTGCAAGGTTCTTGAATGCTATAAACTCCAAGTATCTAACTGATGCGCCAAAAAATTTACATGTTTTACATACATATTTTCACTTGTTTTCCACCCAAAATCGTGCTTTTATCTTAGTTTTACCATGATTTATCTTCCTTTGTTGATAATTGCGGATTTTGAGGCCGAAAAGTGAAAAGAAGAGAAAAACAGCAAAAAGGCAAGGAATTTACGACTTTTAGAGTTGTTAATGATGCAGCACGGCCGTGTTTTGGATGATCAAGAATTGACATTTAGGCATCGTGTTTTGGATTTAGGTATGATGTTTTGGGTTGTTATTGCTAGAAAAACACCAAACACAACAATTTAAAACACAATGTAATTATAGTCATAGAATTTAAAACATAGCTAAAACACAAGTTCTTGACATTGTGTTTTAAGTTATTAAGCCTAAAATAAATTGTTTTGTGTTTTTAATTGTTATTTTTTATGTTATTTTAGCCTTAACAATCCAAAACATCATGAATAAGTCCAAAAAATGAAGTCTACATATCAATTTTTAATCCTTCTCACACTTCTCACGAAATATGGCATTTGTACCCTAACCTCACCCTATATATGTGTGTGTGTGATTTTTTTAATGATGGTGAGCGTTGTTAAACGGTCGAAATTCTCGAACAACCCACCATCAACGCTAGCTATGTGTATAAAGCCCCAAGTTATAAAGCCCCCATATTGCCCTGGGGGCGGTGTTTTCAGACGCTATGGGGCGTTATAAGTGGAATAACGGCCACTACACATACACTATAATAATAACATTAAAATAATAATTAGTTTATATCAAAATGATTTAAATAATTACAATTTGTTTGATAAAAATTATAAAATTGTTGGTTGCGGATCCTATGTCACACTCCCCATTCTAGCGTGTAAAGTGTAATGATTTGGTTATATATTTAACAAACTTTTACTTAGTTCTGACATAACCTAGGTTTTTGTTTTTTTAACTAGTATCAAAACTTTTATTAGGGGAAGGGGCGCCACCTGAATTGTCTACGGGTACCCATTACTAGCACGGTAACACCGCCGCTACCCACGCTGGTAGTTGTCCCGTGGATTGTTTTGCTGGTTATATCTACTGTGCTGGTATCGGTTGGTTATTTTAATTTTAATTTATATAAATGCAATTTTTTTTATTTTAACCGTGCGTTTTGTAGTGTTGTTATATTTTTACCGTTTATTTTTTAATTTTTTTTTGTTTTAACCGTGTGTTTTTTAAAATGTAAAAGTAAAAAAAAACATTGCATTGAAATATAATATTAAAACATAAATATTAAACATAATAATATTAAACATAAAAAAATACATTAAAACAAAGAAAAACACTTAAAGTTGGCGCAACAATCGTCATGCCTCGACATGGTTGAAATCCCTGCCGTATCGAACCCCATACTCATATTGAGTGAATTCGATAGCCAACTCCTCATCAAGCTCCGGATCGTCCCTCACTTGTTGCTCGTATAGGGTGGTCCACCTCTCACATTTTATGTTGAGGTCGCCCCACTTGAACTGGAGGTCTCGGACGGTCTTGGTGGTGTTGGTGCCAACGTGTTCGACGAAGTCGCTAAACACTCGAGCCCAAAACCCCTCGGGGGGGGGGGGGGGTAGTTGAATTTCCGGGTCATTCGATGTGACAACCAGTAAAAATCCAGGTACTATCCGTACAGTATAACAGATAATGACAGGGTAATAAATATTTTGAATCAGGTTTAATATGGTGATAATTAGAAAGATATTATCAGGAAATGTGTATTATTGGAGATTTATTAGGAATTCTAGTAGTCCCGTATCACTTAACGGTAAATTATCATATTAAAACATTGGTGACGACCTGACCAGCGTTGGAAAGTTCAGTTTTGACTCGTGATGCTTGATTGGGTAGGAAATATTATTAGAACTAATAGAAACTATGATTGAAGGTTTTTAAATCGTCTAGGACTATTGGTTGCGCGGTTTGAGTTATGACGCGAAACTGAGACCCGATACGGTAAGGAAACCTCCAGTATAACTAAATTAGCTCGAAATGGATAATTTTTATTGGGGAATATTATTAGTGGCCAAAGGGGTAAAAACCTTAAGTATTTAATATTTTGGGGTTTTTATAAAATGTAGATTGGGAAGGTTATGTGTTAGATTTTTATTAAAAAAAAATATATACACCCAACCCCCCCTCCCCCCAACTCGGTCCGCCCCTCCCCTTTATTATTATTATTATTATTATTATTATTATTATTATTATTATTATTATTATTATTATTAAATGAAAAGAAAGATTGCTTATAAAAGCATCCATCCTTTACACAATCCCAACATAACACCCACTCTCACACGTGCGCTCTCTCTCTCTCTCTCTCTCCCTCTCCCTCTCCCTCCATTCTTACACTCACATAAACTCTTCCACTCCCTCTCTTCCCCTCCCTCTAAACCGAAACATCACCATCACCATCATTCTTCCTTTTTTTGATCATATTATTATCATAATGAGCATAAACACTTGAAGATTTTAACACCCTTGGTGATTAGGAGGCTAAAAGATCCAAGAACTAGGAGTTTTTATAAAGAAAACACACAAGTTTCTTACAAGGTGAGTTTATAATCAAAACTATAACAAAACTTCTACATTTTCAGTTTTGAACAAGTATTCACCAAATAAACAAGGGTTTTCTAAACTAAATCAAATGGGGAAATGAAAGGAAAATGAGTGAAAGTGTATGTATGTATGCGTGAGTATGTATGTATGTACGTGTGTGTGTGTCCGTGTGTGTTTATCTTTGGAATGCTTGTTCTTGTTGTTTTGATGAATAAAATGACTAGATCCTTTGGTTTTAGTTACATGCAAGAGGGTTTTATGGATGATGTTAAATCTGAAAAATAATCATATATTGATGATAATAGTAGCTTAGATAAGTGGGGATTTTGTTGATATAGATGAAATGTGGTTTGTTGATGTATTTGGACTTGAATGTGCATTTATTGTTGAGTTTGGGATGATTTTAATTATAAACTCAGGTCTGATCACAATGGTATTTTAATGGATTTCATAAACTTAAAATGGTACAAAATGAGTTTTGATAGGATCTACACGTTCGGGAAACCTTGCATGTACGATCGGAACCCATTTTTCAGCTTAAAACGCCAAAATAGAAGCTTTAAAAGCTAATATTCTTAAACTGATTTGAAACAGATTTTTATGCCTTATTTTGATGAAAAATAAAGTGTGATAAAGTAAATGTGAAAGATCTAAGTCGAAAACCTAAGTATACTTGCAAAAGACGCGTGAAAATACATGTTTTCGGTGAAATTTGTGCATTTAGGACTGATGCAAAATAACAACGTAAGTGTTAAGTGTAGTATAAAAATAACTAATTAAGGTACCATAGATGTTTACCTTAATAATAGACGCTTACAGTGCAAAATTATGTCTTGAAAGTCGTCCGAAACGTGATTTTAAGGCATATTATGTTTATATGTTATAGTAAAAGTAGAGCAGCAAAAATAGTCTGGTTATATGGGTTTTATGCATGTTCTATGATTTAATAGAGTTTATAGGAAAATCGTAGGTTAACATGAGATATTGGGAGTTGCTTGATGTGGAAATTTGCGTAAACATATTCTAGTGTGCTTTCTGTGTCTTTGATTGAGTTGCATGATTGGGATAGATGGTTAAGATATGTTATGCAATATTAATATGACACCATGAAAATGTAAGTAAGGACCTAAGAGTTAGATGATTAAATGCTAAATGGAACATGCGATGTCTAGAATTAACCGTTTGCCATTTTTTGGTGTGTTTGTTTTTTAAACCGTGTTAGTGTGGCTTTGTAACCCCACGGTTTGATCAATTTATTTACAATCGACGGTGGCACTATTAAAATAAATTTCACTGACCGTTTAGGTGAGATTAATTCAATTCAATCGACGGTTTCCAAGGTTTACAATTTTATTTTGTGGACCGTTTGGTGGGACGGTTGCAATAGTAAGAATTAAATGTTAAAACGTTCAAAAATGTAAAAAAAAAAAGTTTGGGTTTTAAATGTAAATAAATAAAAAAATCAGTGGAGTGTTGCCTCCAAAAAAAAATGTTTCAATGAAGTAAATCAGTGAAGTGATGTGACAAAGCAGGATTGATTAAAATCAGTTAAGTTGAAAAAAAAACTCTACAAGCACCCCTTACTCTCTTAATATTATCTCAAGCTAGTAAGAAGCTAGCATTACAACTACCAGTATTATTAGACCATTTACATTTGGTCCACTAAATCCATCCTATCAAATTACATTAAAAATCACTACTTCACTTCTAAATCTTCTCTCTCCTAATTAAAATAATAATATTTTTCATATTTTTATTATTATATTTTCTCTCTCCTCACTCACAACCACTTACAAAAATATTAAAATATTTATAGAGGTGAATAGTGTCCCCCCAAATATAAGGGTAAACAGTGTTTTCATTAGATATTTTCTCTCTCCTCCACTCACAACCACTTACACCCACGCCATATAATTTGAGGGAAACACTCACATATATTTGGTGGACCAAATGTTAATGCTCTTACATTTCTAAACTATAAAAGTTCCCCAAAATGAAAAGAAAAGAACACATAATGATCATCCCATCCTTCTTGTTTCAAAGCTTCACCATTCCTAAGTCATGGCCGTCATTTTTACCCGATTATTTACCTAAAGAGAACTCATTATCTTTATTTCCTCTACCACCAATCTTTCCAACGCTTGTTTTTGTATAAATAAATATATTTAATAACATAGTTATGTTCTAATACTAGATTATATTCCGGAACGTTTCAGCATAGACAAATCTAATATAAGGGATAAAAGGTGTGTTACGATGTAGCATAGAAATAATGTACTACATAATATGAGAAAACAACAATTTTAATCATGTGAATAAAAATGAAAATGTATACTAAAGAGACAATGTACATTTGGATGAGGAACAGAGGCAGAAGCAACCATTATATGGCATGATTGAGGTGGTGGTCTTGAAGGTGTATATTTGTTAGAAACGACATGTTTTGACCTATTATGTTTTGGATGAAAACAAAACTCTCATCTACAGTTTCATTTGTTATAAAAAAAGATTCATTAGAAACGTGTGTATCACACAGTTAATAACATTTTTTTTTGTTTTTTTATTTATTATTTGATTAGAAAATTTAACATATACATATAATAAAAGAAAATGGGTATGTTACATGACACTATGTGAGACATTCACACAATTTTCCTTCAAAAGTTTTTTTTAATTATATTTTAAATGGTGATAACTATTAACTATTATCTTAAAATTTTAAATATTTTAATTAATATTTTTATCTTTTCCTTATTTTCCCAGCACAATTCTTAAATGTTAGTAATTTTATGTATGACATTTTTAAGAAAAAAATTACACCAAATTAACGATCGTTTTATTATCTTTTCAACGAGCACTATAGTCCTATACATAAAACGAAAACTTTTTAGTGGGTTTTTGTTAATGCAGAAAAAAACTATGTGTTTAGGTAATTCATTAATTATGTCTAAGCAAGTCACTAATCATGTTATGATAGTATATATGCTTTTGACCTAGTATTCCATATAAGAACCCGCTAACTACATATATATTAACAGGCTAGCTTTTATCCCGGGAGCGTCCCGGGGTTGAAATATCGAATATGACATAATAAAATATCTAATATGACAACATAATTAATGACTTGCCAATATTATTATTATTATTATTTATTTTGAACAAATCTCTGCCATAAGTTATCATATTCAAATATAAAAAAAACGAATCTCTACCTATGAAGTTATGTTTATCATTTCTTATTCAAATATAAAAAAACCCTAAGTAGTGATGGTAATCGTTGGAAAGATAATAAAACGCTCGTTAATTTGGTGTAATTTTTTTCTTTAAAAAAATCTTGTATATAAAAGATATTAACGATTAAAAGTTATGGGAGGAAACATGAGAGAGAAAAATTAATTTTGTTTTTAAATTGTTTTCTTTTCCTAAAATAATTCAATGGCTTTTGTTTTTTAATTGGTCCACATAGGTGTCATATGAGATCCTACATGGCACTTTCAAGGGAGAGAATGACCTCTTTGAATGTCATATAGGATATAAGCCTTTGAAATATTAATATATATATATATATATATGTATATATACTAGTAGGAAACCCGCGCGATGCGGCGGGAGTGACACTTTTTATTTCGGTACTTATTTCAAATTCGTATAGTATTTGTTGTAGCATCATTGCGATGGATATACGTCATAAGCGTTACACATGTCTAGTAACTAAAAAGATTTAACATTTAAATTGTAAAGTACTTTTAAGAAACATTTTATAAAATAAAGTAACATACAAAAGGAAAAATAAGTATTAATAAACATAAAAGTTGAGAAAAATAAAAGCTAGTGAACTACTTGAATCATGAGATCAATTTAGTTATACACGTTCCAAGTCTGCATGATCTCATTTATAATGTCTGACCACCATTCGTCATCAAGAACGATCACTGGAATTTCTTGTATATCTCCATGTTTGATTATTACATATTTTGGTGAGGATGAGTTTCCTCCATTTTCTCCTATCTAAAGTGTCATCAAACATGTCTTCTTTGTCATTTTCATCAGAACTGTCTAGATCAATAACTTGACTCCATTTCCATTAAAAGAGCCTTTTGGATCTCTCCCTATTAATTTCATGCATCTGATCCTTAAAATAAATTAAAAATATTTAATACACAAGTTAATAAAAGGTGAAATAAATGTTGATATTACCTATTCACTAAATTCATGTTGAAGATCAAATTTGTAGGGACTAAACATTACACCATAGCAAATAATCTCAACACTATTATCACCATTATCCTGCAATAAAACACATACAATATACCACGTAAAATAACAGTCATGTTAATATTAAAAAATTAAACATTAATAAATACAACCTTAGATGCTACTTTAGACGCTTGTATGGCTATTGGTTTGTTCATCTCCATATGTTTTTCATCTAAATGAATCTGCAAAACCAAGAAGTTAACACTTAAATGATTAAGATATGTATAAAAAGGTATAATTAGTAAAATTGGACGAATGAAAACCATAAACTAACAAATAACCAACATTAGAAGCTTCAACTTTTGAAATCAGTATCCATGCCTACGTATTTTAGCAAGTGAAATAGGTGTGCATTAGTATGTATTTATAGAATAAACTTTAGTAGGTTAGCACATGGTTTAATTTTCAAATTCATGATTTTCCCACCCCTTTAAATTATGAAATTTTGTTAAACTTTAGTAGGTTAGCACATGGTTTAAACTTTGAAATTGATGATTTTCCCACACCTTTAAATTAGGAAATTTTGTTTATCTTTGACTAAAGTGTAAAAAATTATTGTGTTTTCTGGGAATACCGAATTCGGTGCATTTATCTTTTTTTTAAAAAAACTTTGTTAAAAAGAACCCCTTCAAATTAGGGAGTTTTGTTGTTGTTAACATAGATGTTCATATCACATGGATATATAATATGCATCACGTGTTTTCTACCAAATTGATGCAGCTGAGATTTTTAAAAGAAATTTACCTACAATTAATATCTATAATGCATTTTTATATTATGTATATTTAAAAGTTTAATGAGATTTCTTTTAGTTAATTATATTTATGTGTATACCTATTAATAAATGCATGCATACCCATATACATATGCACATATTGCTAATGTTGATTATTTAAATAAGATACTACAATTGAAGCTATCAGTAAGAAATGTGATAAAACATTCTTATAGCCTAGTCTTGTGTTGCAGTTTTGTTACCATGTGACAAATTATTTGTCTGTCAAAGCAAGGATGAACCATAATGTTTAACAACATTATTGTATTTTAAGAATCACCAAACCTGATATGTAGATTTTGAGTGCCCTGTTTTGTTTTTTAAATCATTGCATTTGATTTATGTGAATTTTTCATTATTGGGCGGAACAGTTTTTAACACTAAATTCAATTTTACAATTTTGAGTTTTACTTGATCATGAAATGGTGTTATGATTCAACATCCATATTAACAATAAATCCATATTATATTTCATCTAGTTAGTATTTAGAACACAAAATGGAATAATCACTTGTACATAAGGCATTCTTTCTTGTACATTTCAATCCACACTTTGGTATTGATTACGACAAACACCAACACGTCGACAAAAATGAGCCGGTCGTCATGGTATATTCGAATGCTTTTAAAATATAATAGTTTTAAAGTTATGATAGAATTAAATAAAAGAAATTGTAATTTTGTAGGGGAGGGGAGGAAAATGTAATTACTAACTAAAAATTAGGGAATTAAAATGTAAATAAGATAGGGTATTAAAGTGTAAATAATGTATGAATGACTATTTTACCCTCATTTTAAGGTTGTTAATGAAAAATTAGTTCTTAACTTTTGGGTATCTTAAAATACCCCTCCTTCATGCATTATAATATAGTATGAGGGTGTTTGGGATTGCGTTTTGAGACTGATTTTTAGATTATTGCGTTTTGAAAACGCAAATAATCAGTTTTTAGTGTTTGGATCGCGTTTTGAAAACGCAGATAATCAGTTTTTTAGGCTATCAAAACGCAATAATCTATAAGCAGCTCCACCCCTGCTTTTTCAAAACGCATAATCTGTTTTGAATAATCAATCCCAAACACCCCTATATATATATATAGATAGATAGATAGATAGATAGATAGATAGATAGATAGATATATAGATTTAGTCAGTTTGGTAAGAATCTATTTTTTTGTATTTTAATTGGTTTTGCTAGGAACATTAATTATAACGGTTGCTAAACCTATTAGATGTAGCATATAATTCTTAAACACCAGGTAAAACTCTAGCTGATAAGTGATAATTAATCACCCTATCACACATGCCTCTTAAATCAATCATCATCATGAGATATCATTTGATACCAATTTAGTTGTGTTTTTTTCCCAGGTTCACATCACAGCTATATAATGTATTGAGGAAGTGACAAAGTGGTATAAAGACTTTAATCGAGCAAGATATGTACAAGTAGAATTAGAACTTGGTTTTATGAGTTATTGAGTGTTAATAATTAAAAAAAGGTTCTTAAAAATGATCTATTTCTTTTACGGTGCACAGATTTTGCCATTTCATATTAGATGTGTCTATCCCGGGAAACACCTGGGGGATACTCTAATAGTTTTTAATAAGCAAAAATATAGAAAGAATTAGTTAAGAAAATAAATATTAAATAAATAAATATAATAAATATTAAAAGAAGGCTGGTATTACCTGATTCAAGATGACCTCTGTGCAGATTGGAGGAAGAATCTGTTAACCATTTATTCGTCACTTGCGAGTTCTCGTTTGCTGTTTGGAGTAAAATATGGAGTTGGTGTAAACTGATCCTGGTCCGTTACGGCTCCATTGAAGATATGTTGCAGTGGCAGGATTTGATGCTTGCGTCTGCTCGGGGTAAGGAGATGGTTCGTGGTATTATTATGGTAACATGCTGGGCGATATGGCAAGAGCGAAACGAGGCGGTTTTTCAGAATTCGGTTCCAAAAGTGGTAGAGGTAGTGTCTAGAGTTAAAATTATGTCTTTTCTTTGGCTAAATTCTAGATCTCATAGGTTCAGGTTGGATTGGAAAGAATGGGTTAAATACCCGATGTATTTGTTTTAATTGGGTTGTGAGTGGTCCTTATTTTGAGGACTTGCTCGGTTTTTTAATAAAGTTAATGTTAAAAAAAAACATAAAATTATGGTTTAATAATATTATTTTGAGAGAAAATTGAGATAACTATAAGATTTTTATTTATTATATAATAAAATAATAATAAAGATAAAGATTATAACTTAATAAATATTAGGTTAATTATAACCTAAAATTTTTGTGGGAATTCAAGAGTAGAGATAGCCTTATCAAGTGACGTGTGTTTCACCTCAATTGCTTTCAATGGTAGATCTAGACCAAGATTTCAGTGGTAACGTTAGGGGTGTTCAAAATCGGATAATCCGAATTTCGGATATCCGAATTTCGGATAATCCGAAATTTCGGATAGTCAATATTGAGATCCGAATCCGAATCCGAAATTTCGGATATCCGAAATTCGGATATCCGAAATTTCGGATTCGGATTCGGATCATCCAACGGATAATCCGAAACTTAAAAAAAATTAAAAAAATAATAAAAAATAATAAAAAAACTATAAAAAACGTTCTCCTTTATGCCTAAAACGTGAACCTATTAAAAAAACAAAAATCGAAGTTAGATAAACGAAATTTGAACAACAAATATATAAAAAAAAACTTATTATTTTGATGGAAGGGGGCTGTGGAGGTCGGATACGAGGTGGACGGGGGCTATTATAGAGGAGAGAAGAGAGAGCAACAGCTATGGATTAGAGGAGTATGGACTTAGAGTTAGAAGGATTAAGGATTTAGGATTGTGTATTGTGTTATGTAGTGTATATAATATTATATATTTATATATATTTTTTTAATATTCGGATTCGGATAATCCGATTATCCGAAAATTTTCAAAATCAGGATCCGAATCCGAATCCGAAAATCGGATTATCCAAAATTTCGGATAATTCGGATTCGGATTTTCGGATTTTTCGGATTCGAATTTTTGATTATCCGATTTTGAACAGCCCTAGGTAACGTTACATAATTTTCATAGGTAACATCATACAAAACACATAAAAAAATTAAAAATACACTACGCTAAAAAAATTGAAGGATAACGGACGTTACCCCTACTTCTAGATCGCTTTATTATACATATAGATATACTAGCTGATTACCCCGGGAGGGTCCCGGGGTTGAAAAATCTAATTTTACGTGATAACCTATTGCAAATGGCTCAAGTTAACTAACCACAAAATCTCTCAATCATTGCATATTCATAGTATTCTAATAAGTAATAACTCATATTCCTTAATCTAAAATCTAATCAGTAATCATCTAAAGAATCACTTATGTAAGCTACAACTATTCAAAAACTCATCACATCTCTTTAATTTCTCACATTCTAATGGCTCTTATAATTCCTAACCTAATCAACTAAGCAAACACTTAAGTTGAAAGTTGTAACCATTGCATCTCATTATGCCACGTGGCATAATCAAGAGATGGTTGAGACCACCATTGAACGCCACGTTAGCAACTATCAATTCTTCCCGGGAGCGTCCCGGGGTTGAAAAATATAACCATTCTAATAATACTAATACTAATAGTAATAATTATTACTCTTGTAATTAAATAAATAAAAAAAATAACCTTGCTATAAGGTGACACCATGTGTTGCAGTGTTGCGCGATTCTTTCTTCTAGCCTCTCTTGATGAAGTATACCTAGTAAAATTCCAATGATAACATGGCGATTGGGTTGATTTTCAACATCGTAGATAAGAACCTGGTTTAAAAGAAAAAAAACATAATTAATGAATAACATGAACACTTTGTGTGTTTTTTTCCTGTATGAACGAAACCTCACAAAAAATAGTTGATTTTTTCTCCGTTTTTTATATAGCACTATGGTACTCGTTGAAAGATAATAAAACGCTCGTTAATTTGGTGTAATTTTTTTCTTTAAAAAATCTCGTATATAAAAGATATAAACGTTTAAAAATTATGGGAGGAAACATGAGAGAGAAAATTTTAAATTTATTTTTAAATTATTTTTTCCTAAAATAACTCAATTTAATTAAAAAAGGAAATAATTCAAAAACACTAAAATCTTTCAATTATGATGTCACGTGGCAGTTTCATGGAAAGGTTGAAGGCACCATTACACGCCACGTCGGCAATGCTCAATTCTTTTATATATATTAATTAATAGATATAGATATAGATTTGTTATATTTTGAGTTTCTACTTTCTAGTGTTCGGCCGAAGGGTGGTGTGATATGGACGCGAATTGAATAAGGCCCACCGGTCCACGGGTCCACGCGGAAAGAACCAATCCGCTGTCATATTTCTTTTAATTAATGTAAAGAAAATTAATTTACAAACGAACAAAGATTTGCATCCAGATTTGATACTTGATAACGAAATCAGGAGGCTATATTATTTTGAAAGTTTAATATTTCTTATTATTGTTTTAACTCTTTAATTTTTTTATTTTTTTTTTCAAATAAACCACATTTCATTAAACCAAAGACAACCAATTACAAGTGATACGTAGGTAAACGGGCCACAAGTTGCGCCGCTACCCCATTTTGTATTGCAAAACCTACTCTATTGAAAATAAAACATTGGCCCTTAGCAGCCGGGGAATTACTTTGCATAACTTTCTTCACGCGATCGAGGAGCTTGATTGCTTGCGGGGCCAGCGCTCCAAAAGTATCAAAAGCGAAGGGCACAAACACATGTTGGTTCTCTAGACAAGCCGCTTCATGTTTATCCACTTTTTTGCCCTCAGCTTTCAAAATTGCCTGCCCAGCCACAAAACCCAAATCCCGAAGTCCCACCAATGGGGATACCCCAGTTAGGTCAACACACGCATGCTTGCCTTGCGCCCATCCGAACACAAGAACATCCGCTGGCCTCAATGTGGACCGCCCGTCACATGGGTCCGTCAAGAAATTCACGGGGGCCTCTTTTTTGGCTGAAATCCCTGCCCTTCGTAAAACATCCCATAGAACATCTCTAACCAGGTCATATCTGTATTTAAAGCCTGGTAACTCCTTACAATGTAGGGCGTGTTCTCCAAACTTGTCCAAGTGTGTTTTTTTACAGATCGGACACGGTTCGTCGACGGAGAACATGGGAATCATCAGTCGGTATTTGAGGACCGACCGATATTCGATAGCCGACATATGTTGCCCTAGTCCGTCAATTGGGAGTGTAGTGAGGAAATCTTGAGCATGGGCCTCTTTAAGACATTCAAACACCGCTTTCTGGCGTGGAGACATGTTAAACTCCTCCTCCATAGTCTGCATGGCTTTACAGTTAAACACAGTCGCCAAGATTTTTTGAGGCTTTTTTGGGGCGGTGTCTTTATCTGTAAAGCCGCCCACATCTACATTGGGGAGAGAGCTGCGAATGTTGTCCAGTGCGAGCTTATAATCATCGTCCATCCCACTCACCCCGCTGTTCCTTAGTATGTGTTCCTGTAGCTTCCAAAACTGTGCCCTAGAAGCCACATACGCATATGCGGACACATCTTCCGCCGAGCACAGGCCCAAGCGCCCCGAGCTGATCGGTAAGGACGCCAATCGCCATTGATGATCCCCAAAAAAAGCTCCCCCACAAACAACGATATCCTCAACAGCACCTCGGAGCCCTTTGTCAAAAATGGATACTGCCTCCCCAACAAAGGTCGGTTGGCACGTTCGAAGCCCAAACAACAGTTTAGCCACACCCATACATGAGCGTAGCAATAAGAGCTCACTTTGGGGGTCCCGTAACTTCTGCAAAACGCCCATCAGTCCAACCGCGCGCTGAGCCCTCTTGACTGCCATTGAGCTAATGTAATCCCCATCACGACTAACAGCCCCCCTAGAAGCTTTACCCCTGTCTGTGGTCTTCCGATCTCCTTAGAAAAAATACCAGACTTCGCTTTAATACCATTGCATGTTGGCCAAAAGATCTCTGACTTCTTAATATTAAGCATAAGCCCAAACTGGGGACCTTCTGGGGACCTTCTGCTCGGATGATGTCTAGGGCTTTAGCTACTTCTTCGGCCCTGCCTATAATCGTGCCGTCATCCAAATACCACGCATGGAAGGGTAAGGAACAGTGTTCTTCCACTTATAGCACCAGCGGATGCAAGACAAGGGCAAAAAGAAGAGGTCCTAAAGGATCCCCTTGCTGGACCCCTGTGTAGGCCCCGATGCAAGTATCTCCTACATATAGCCTGGCAGGTTAGGCGTATAAAAACTAAACCCATTGGTAGATAGACGGGCAGCGGATACTGACTTCGCGCAGAAGGATTGTCCGGTCAACCATGTTGAAAGCGTTCGAAAAATCCACAGTGAGCATGGCCAGTGATCCGTCGTCACGGAACGCATTCAAGAATCTATTCGCACTGTGGAGAATAGCCTCTGCGCCATTGGGGACCCCGACCCCATATTGAAAGTCCCCTAAGTAAGCCGACATCTCCTTCCCAATTTTACGCATTACAACTTTAGAGACCAACCTTCGCCAGATACCCCCGACAGCAATGGGTCGGATTCCGTTATCGGGTTTTAATAAGGGGGTTAGGGGGCAAAGGCAATGAATTCCGCCAGAATTTTCGGGCACAGCCCTCGCAGCCAGATGTTAACCACCTCAGTGATGGCCACAAGAAGAGCAGATGGCGGAGAGGACCCCTGTCCGCACAATGCGTCCAAAATATGCTGCGCTCTCAAGCCATCCCTTCCACAAGAAGTTCCTTTGGGGAAGGAGCGGATATTCTCCAACACACATTCAGCGTTAACCTGAAGAGCATCTATATTGGGCAAGACATGAGGCAAGTGGGGGGGATCCCTAACCGGATGCTTATCAACCAAGGCTTTTAAGGTGGACTCCCCAACTGGTGCAACTCCAGAAGAGCACAAAACCTTCACCGCGGCTGTGAAGTGACCATCAGCAACCTTCCTCAGACATTGTTTGATATTAGCCCCATTCTCCGATTCATTTTGGCTGACTGGCCCTCTAGACGGCTCTTCATTCGATTGGGAAAGAAGGGGAAGAATAAGCTCCTCCATGCCCTCGCCATCCTTCCAAATTGCTAAGGAGCGCATGATGCTACTGCATTGCAAGGATTTACGATTCCCAGACCTCCGTTCCTGCCTGGAAGACGGTCGGATAGTGCGTAACGTGCAACGGGGCAGTAACAACAACCTGATCCAGGCCTCAACCGACCCAGGGGAAGCCGCCACCTTACCCAATGTATTGGATAAGGCCTGCGCAAATGCTAGTCGACAAGACGAGGGGATACTCTTAACTGTAGTAATCCGTAAAGCAAAAAGTCTTTCCAGAAGACTGATATCTACAACCACCGTCCTACCAATATCCGGTTCGGTAGCGGGTTCGACTGTTGGCTGGCTGGGCTTAGGGATCCCTATGATAAATTCACCCTTACCATCAGCATTTCGCAAGAATTTGGCGACACCATCTTCATGATGACACCCCCTATTGAGAGCATGCAAGACCATGCATTGGCCACATAGCCACTGATTAAGGTTCTGCAAGGCGTCCACAACTTCCCCAAATAGGCCCAAATCCCCGGAAATGGCATCCCGCAAGGTGTTTTTACCATCATCCCACCCCAAATGGTCCCGTTTAAGGTGAGCAAGCAGCCGGGAGCTACTTGATATACCAAATTTACAAGAATGAAAAAATTTAAAAGGGCAGGCTTGTCCTGCATTAGAAACGCAGGGTACACCGGTTTCAACAGAACTCCGCCGCCTTCTAACAGATGGCGACATAACTCCCAAAACCCGACTCGAGGTGAGTGGGCATACGCTATCTTCCAAGATCACACCAGGGCAACTAAAAGTTGCCGTTGCCTACTCCCCGGATAATCACGACGCACCTAAACCATGGCCCGAAGATCCCCAACTTTATCAATACCCAAATAAACTAAACCAAGATGAAAACTTTATCAATACCCAACAAAATTAAACATTATTATTATTATTATTATTATTATTATTAATCAATAATATCCATTTACCTCTTCCTAATAAAAAACCTTAAAAATTGAAACAACTACCCACTCACCATCCCTCCCATTACAGATTCTGTTTTCACCCACCAACCAAAACAAACGAACAGTGATAACGAGGCCGATAGCAAGCAAAAGCACAGCCAACGATGGATAATAAGCGATTGGAACAGGGCTGGATATCGCTTTAGCTGATTGAGCCTTTCAATTGAAATCCAAAGGGTCGAATGAAGAAACCGGTCGAAGGAAGCGGGGGTGAAGGTACGAAGGAGACAGAGGGGTCGAGTGAAGGAGGCAAGGGGTCGAATGAAGAAACCGGTCGAAGGAAGCGGGGGTGAAGGTACGGTGGTCGAATAAAGAAACCGGTCGAAGGTACAGTGGTCGAATGAAGAAACCGGTCAAGGGTGGTCGAGGGTGAAAGAGCAGGGGTCGAAGGAGACAGAGGGGTCGAGTGAAAGAGGACGAATGAGTTTCAAAATTTTCTTTTGGAAAAGGACCGTTGGGAGCAGGGGTGAAGGTACGGTGGTCGAGGTCGAGGGTGGTGGAGACGGTGGTCGAGGTCGAGGTTGGATTTGATGTGTTCGTGTTTTGGGATTTGATTGAGATGATGATCAGTATGAAAGATATGAATAGGATGTTCAGATCCAACTTTGGTTATCTCGCTCACAGATTGTGGATTTGATTAAGTTGAGGTTAGGTGGTTATGGTATGGATTGAGGTCGGTTGGTTTCTTATGTGCTTATCGCTGGAACACTTATGCCCACTCTTCTTCGTTTTGTGAACTTCGTTGAAAGTAAATTTTAGGTATAAAGAACTATAAGAAAACCATACTCAAATTAAAGGTATAAAATGCTCATTTTTATAGTGTATTTTTTAAAATATTAATGTACAAACATTACAATGGTTTAAAAATTTCGTCGGTATTTGATTTAAAAGTCAACAATATATATTAAATGATTATACCGTATATGTATTGTTAGGACAAAGAGGATTGGTGAAACCACTTTTGGAAACCTAAGTCTAATTCACTTCTGTCAAAAATATTCTAAGTATGGAACTACTGAAGAAAGAAGACAAAAGTATTGACGAAGGATTCTACAGATACTGAAGAAGAAGAAATGCATCAGAAGTTCTGAAGTTCAAACCAGACAGTTCACTGAAGAACTACTGAAGACAAACTACTCATCAGTAGTTTGTCATTCATCAGCACTTGTTCAAGAATCTTTCCACCGCCTTATGTTTCAATAGTTTATTAGTTTAGTATTACTTTAACTTTATGTACAAGTTCCAAGACTGCAACTTGTTGCAACTTGTTTCTGAACTTGCTTTTTAGGAAGGTTCATGTATATGTAAAGTCTATAAATAGATGGGTTCACCCCTCTGTTTTAGACATTGATTTTTAATATACAGAAATCCTTCAAAGCTTATCATTGTTATTTCCATTTCATTTACTGAGAATCTATTTAAGTATTCATTCTCATTCAATACTTAGATTCTCATTAAATACTTGTCTTTAGTTATCTCAAACATCCAGGTGGAGTAATAACTCCTGTTGATAAGTGTAGCTTTACTAGGGGGTTGTTGTACTCTACCAGAGTCGTGATGCTACACGAGACATCCCCTCACGGCCCTCATCCAATCCCCTCACCCTAAGACGAGTCCAAATTTTATAAGCTAATGCTTGAGAAGAAAGAAATATCGTCTATCAGTTAGAGCTAACTTTTCATTTAACGACATTAAAGAATTTTATTAGAACTAGTAAGGAGCGTTAGGGCTAACTCCCTATGACTACTTGTCACGTAACGTTTTTGTTTATTTAGGGGCAGACCTACATACACGCGGGCGCCCCCTTTTAAAAATAAAAAAAATAGTGTAATTTGTAAACAAAAATTCCAATCGCTCTACTTAAAAGTTCGGTTAAACATCCATATAGCCCCCTAAAAAATAAATCATGAATCCACCACCGCCACTCATATAAGTTTGGCCATTTTGTAATCACTTGTCTCACTAGTTGGTCCAAGCAGCAATCCGCTAATTATTCAATCAGCTTGAATAAAACTCCAATCAAACAAACAAAAAAACCTTAATATGACCACAATGTCAAATTAAAGCTTATTTAATAATCCAGATCGAGCATACTCCAAGTACAGTATTTATATAATACAAAAATATATATATATATATAACATATAATATATAATTAAATTTTTTTTTTGAACGATCAACAAAAGATTTTATTTCACCAAAGCTAGCGGGAAAAAACACCAAAGTACAATAACACCAAATACAACAAACAAATCAAAGCAAAATATATAATTAAATTAAGTTTGAAAACAGCCAAAAATGATAATATATTATTATGAGAGTGAAGAGTGAGGGACACTACAGAGCTACAAGTTGCGGGAAAGCATCTTATGCAAACAGATCTGACTGACCAGTGTGGGCTTCATCTTTTCTGTATCTATATATCTCCATCTACATTTTTATCCTTTTAGAATCCACTCTTCACCTACATTCTTATTTCATTCATTATACCCATAACAAAGCTTCATCATCTTTTGCTGTCACACATAGTGACAATGAAGACACCATTGATGATAATGTTGCTAATATTAATGGTCAACACCATTAATGCTGAAGACCCTTATAGATTCTTTAACTGGAATGTTACTTATGGTGACATCTACCCACTTGGAGTTAAACAACAAGTATGTTTTGTTATGGTTTTCTTTTATTTATTTATTTATTTATTTATTTATTTTTTTGTGAGTGTGTACTTAATTTATTTTGGGTACACTTTATTTAAGTAGATCTAGTATACAGTTTGAATTTTGTACACTTTGGTTACAGGGAATATTAATCAATGGGCAGTTTCCTGGGCCACAAATTGATGCAGTGACTAATGATAATGTGATTGTTAGCATTTACAATAGCTTGGATGAACCATTCCTCATTACATGGTTAGTTCTTGTTTGATAATGTGAATGTTAAGATTTGGGTGGTTTTGAGTAACTAGGAGTGTTTCAATAGGGATGGTAAATGATTTCGAACATGACCGGCTAACCCGAACTTAAAAAATCAGGATATGTAATTGGGTATGAGACGTATGGTATTAGATGATATCTGAACTAATTGCTAGAAACAAATATATCCGTTTACGTGAACCATACATGTAAAAACATTTTTATTTTTTTGTATCGGGTAAAAGAATAATCTAGTAATTCGCTAATTTATAGTTTTTATATTATTAAATTTTTGGATAATTTAATTATATAAAACTTAAATAGTAAAAAATATATCTATTCTAATAATTCACTAATTTATAGTTTTTATATTTTTTATTTAATTTTTTTTTGAAAGTTAAATTTCATTCAAAAAACGCCACAAGAGGTCCTCAAAGCGAGGACCCTATATTTTTTATTTATTTGGATCATAAATCTGCATAAAAACTTAAATAATACAAAATATATTTATAAATCTAGTAATTTATGACAAAAACATATAAATATGAAACCCATGGTATACCCAATAACCAACGGGCCTAGTATTGGGTTGTATGCGGGACCCGAATTTACAGCTAAGAACCAACGGGCCTAGATATTGGGTTTTATGCGGGACCGATTTTACTAGAATTATCAATACACGTCCCATTATCATCACTAGTTTGAATTTATGTTTTGAAATTATATGAGAATATAATAATTGAAAGGTTGATGATTATGAATTAGGAATGGGATACAACAAAGGAGGAATTCATGGCAAGATGGTGTTTATGGCACAAATTGCCCAATCCCACCTGGTCAAAACTTCACCTACATTCTTCAATTCAAGGATCAAATCGGAAGCTTCTTCTACTTCCCCTCTCTCGGGTTTCACCGGGCGGCTGGTGGTTTTGGTGGCATTACCATCTCCAGTCGTCCGATGATCCCCGTCCCCTTTTCTCCACCCGCAGGAGATTTCAACATTCTTGCCGGTGATTGGTTCAAGCAAAACCACACTGTAAGTGCCTTGTTAACCATACTAACACGTAATTCTAGTTACATTGTCCTCTAATGTAACATTAAATTTCGTTCAGGATTTGAAAGCGATCTTAGACGGTGGCCATGATCTTCCGTTCCCCGACGGTCTACTCATCAATGGCCGTGGATCTAATGGATTTACGTTCAACGTTGATCAAGGTAACGCTACATTACTACATTAATCATCTTATGTTAGTGTTTACGGTCTGGTTTGGCCAATTTTAAAAAAATGTATTAAATTTAAAACATGATAAAGATTTTTTTTGTAAATATAATATGTATTAAATTTCTAAAAAAACATAAATAAAATGATAAATATTAAATGACTAGTTCGTTTACACGGTCGATTGCAAGTTTTTTAACCAAACCGTAACCTATCAAAATGTTAATACTGAACGGTACATTATAGTTCTAAACTCTTGGATTTAAGACATGTTGTGTCTTTTTTTAATATTCTGTTGCCCATAACATATATCAGAAGCAAAACTATGCAAAACTATTTTTTAGTTGAATCCGAATTTTTCAGTTTTTAACCTAAACCGAACTGAACTGAATTAGGTAATGCTACATTACTACATTAACCATCTTATGTTAGTTGTCACGGTCTGGTTTGGCCGGATTTGACGAAAATTAGCTAGCCCGGTTGGATTTTCACGATTTTACGATTTGATGGTTCAACCGATTTTAAACTTTTTGTCAAATAAGTTATTTTAAAAAAATACATTCAATTTATAAGAAGGTAAAGATATTTTTATAAATATAACTTTTATACACATAACTTTTAATTAAAAAATAAGAATAAATTATTATATTATAATTTAAGCAAAATGATATAAATAGTAAATGAATACTTAGTTTACACGTTTGATTCCATGTTTTTAAACCGGACCGTAAACTATCAACATGTTATAACCAAACTGTACATTATGGTTCTAAACTCTTGGTTTTAAGATATGTTGTGTTATTTGAATATTATTCTGCAGTCCAGAACACATACCGGAAGCAAAACTATGCATAAACGTTTTTTTGGTTTTTTTTTTTTGTTACGTAAAAATATTTTAATTCCATGAGTCATGGACCATGACCGAGACCGAGAAAATTACATCAAGATAGCAGGTAGGTGGGCAACAAGCTATGCATAAACGTTTTTTTGGTTTTTTTTTTGTTACGTAAAAATATTTTAATTCCATGAGTCATGGACCATGACCGAGACCGGGAAAATAATTTTCTCGGTCATGGACCATGACCGAGAAAATTACATCAAGATAGCAGGTAGGTGGGCAATAAGCTGCGCCGTCACCCCTTTCTAATCCAATTTATAAGTTTTTAACCGAAACCGAACTGAATTGAATTGTGAGGAAAAAAAGTTCAAAATCCGAATCAATCGACATCCAAACCAATAGAACACCCCTATTTCAAACCTGCCAAACAGGCCAAAATTTTTAAGTTCGGACATCTACGTTAGTTTCAACGGTTTATGAACACTCCTACTTGGTAAAATCTAATTAATTTTGAAATTATGATTCAGGGAAAACTTACAGATTGAGGATTTCAAACGTGGGGCTTACAACATCAATCAATTTCAGAATCCAGGGCCACAAAATGCTGCTTGTGGAGGTTGAAGGCACTCATACACTTCAGAACACATACTCTTCACTTGATATTCATTTGGGCCAAACATACTCAGTGTTGGTCACGGCCGATCAACCGCCACAGAACTATTACATGGTCGTCTCCACTCGGTTCACATCTCAAATTCTCACCGCGACCTCCATTCTTCGTTACAGCAACTCGCCAGGGACTTTCCCGGCTCCTCCACCTGGCGGCCCGACCATCCAAATCGACTGGTCTTTGAATCAAGCCCGGTCAATCAGGTATATTTTTTAAGGGTGTTCATAAACCGTTGAAACTGACCAAACTAAAGGTTGGCTAGTTTGGTCGGTTTAAAATATATATTGTTCTGTTTTAGCTATTTGACCTTTTTTTTTTCTTTCTAAAACCGCCATGTAAAACCGCGAAAATTGGCGGTTCAGTTAACTCAACTAACCCGACCAGTTTGGTTTATCATTTTCTAAAACCATAGTTAATTAGCGGTTCAGCCCAAAATTTATGTGACAAAGGCTGAACCGTGTAGAAAACATCCCATTTTATTTATATTCTAGAATCGTACATTACTTAAAACTAGACCAACTTAATTTATCACAAACATTGTTGTTAATGTTACCAGGCAAAACTTGACCGCAAGTGGTCCAAGGCCAAACCCGCAAGGTTCATACCATTACGGGATGGTTAACTTCACTCGAACCATCAGGCTAGCCAACTCTGCTCCTGTTATAAACGGGAAACAGCGATACGCTGTCAACAGCGTGTCCTTCATACCTGCAGACACCCCTCTAAAGATCGCGGACTATTTCAAAATTTCCGGCGTGTTTTCCCTTGGAACCATTCCTGATAGCCCCACGGGAGGTGGTGGCTACCTCCAGACTTCGGTCATGGCCGCGGATTTTAGAGCGTTTGTTGAGATCGTGTTCGAAAATTCAGAAGATACCGTGCAGTCATGGCACATTGATGGTCACTTCTTTTTTGTTGTCGGGTAAGCTCACATTCGGATTTTCTATCCAGAAAGAGGTGTTGGCGCAGCTTGTTTGTTGCCCGCCTACCTACCCTTATGTAATATATTCTTTTATTTTTAATGAATATTTAGTATAAAAAAATGTTACTAACCCGTCGCTAAATGTATAGGTTGGATGGGGGACAGTGGTCCGCTGCTAGCCGAACGGGTTACAATTTAAGAGATGGGGTTTCGCGTTCCACCATCCAGGTACCAGGCATTTTATTAATATTAATAGTTTTATTTATGATACATTTTCGCTAAAAGTTTCGTATAATATGACGTATGTAATGATTATCTAGGTATATCCGAAATCATGGACCGCGTTGTATGTACCATTGGACAACGTCGGGATGTGGAACATACGATCCCAAAATTGGGCGCAACAATACTTAGGTCAACAGTTTTATCTTCGAGTGTATTCACCGGTGAATTCATGGAGAGATGAGTACCCGATTCCGAAGAATGCTATTACTTGCGGCCGAGCAAGCGGTCGCAAGACGAGGCCCCTATAAATTTAGGGACACGGAGTAGGATCCGTCACGAAAGGGTGACTGGTTCTATATATGAGATTTTCATTTACTTTTGTTAATGTGTTCATTTAGCTTTTGTAATTCTACAAAATTGCAATTGGTTTATGTATTTAAAAAGTTATGCAAGAGATGTCACGTAAAAATGATGGTATTTTTGTGTGAATGCCTAATCAGCTGTAAAAGAGGTAAAGCGTTACTTCTTAGGTGACATTTGACACAATACTGGTCGTATTTTAGCAAATACGATTAGTTGACATCAAAGTGGTAGTACTTTTGTGTCCGTGTGGCTTAGTATTTTTTTTAATAATCAATTTTTTTACATCTAAATACTAGCTAGTTTTGCATTTGACAAACGCTATACCACTAGGTCCACATTTATTTATTGATTGTATTTTCTAAAGATTTAAAAGGATAAATCTAAAGAAATATGGTTATTATTTTGGTAATATATTTATTCTAACATGTCATTATTATGAAATAAACTCTGGAATTGATTGAGCAAAACGCTTAGACAAAATAAGTGTCACAAAAGGTATGTTTATGCCTTTAATAAAATGGTATGTTTAATGTGGAAAAAAGAAAAAGATTGCTACTAGAAGTGCTTCCATTAATGTCTATTAACCGTATAAAGTGAAAGTCTTCTAATGCACTTTTCATTTATATGTACATGATATCCCCACTTGTGGCTCAATGGTTGTAAACTCAAATCTCCTTTGAGAGACTTTGAGTTCGATTCCCATAAGCTCCATTTGGAGGTATTGCCAAGTGATGGTCGAAACTAGCCTACTTGTAGGTGCCGGGTTCGATTCTGATGGCCCCCCGGTTTTCTACTACCGTGCATTTACTCCAGAAAGGCTTGCCTCTTGTGGAGGGTGCAACATCTGTCAAGTGACAGGTGACGGGAAATTTTCCGGGTGGAAGCCTTAGTGCTCCTTATGCGCAGCCTCAACTCGCTTGTGGGCTGGCCACTCTCATGTCAGCGTGGGCCCGGTTAAGACAACATAGTCTAACCATTGGAGAGTGGCTAGAGGACTCCCCTTCTGGGGGGTTGTGATGATCTCTGCCACAACATAGAAAATTCGCCTTCCAAAAAAAAATTATCTGTACATGATTAAAGTTAAACTTTATAAAGTTGTAAGAGACTAGGTAGCCGTTAGTTACACGTATTTTATGCCACTAAATCATGGGCGACAGACCTAGCGTCTTGTATAATATGAAATGGAAACATGAGCGACAACTTATAGTTTTTGACACCGACACCCATTAAAAGAATTCATGAACAATGACAAAAAAAATAAACAATTTGGACAAAATATTAACATATGTAGAAGTAGAGTATAGACATTTAGAGTATTAGATCAGTAACTTATACATGCAACCCATAGTCCATTGAAGCATCACCCACTATAACCCATTTTTAAAAAAAAACCAAGCCCATCCATTTTAAGAGCATTATCGATAGCACTATAACCCTTACCCTAACTCCCTAAGCAACTCACCTATACCAAAACATTAGTCAGCCTCATCCCTATTCCCCACCTTTGGTTGTTGATTATAACCCTAACAGTTGTTGCCACCGCCGATATGGATTGAGTTTTGACTACGATTAGATGTCAAAGTTGTAATGAAGCACGCACTATGATTTGCAAGTTCAATGGAATATGAGCTTTAGTTTTTTTTTTAAATGTTTAGCTTTTTGTGTACATTGTTTGGCCCACTAAGTTTAACTAGTTGTTATGATAGTTACAAACACTACTAGAAAAAACACCTTTCTTGACACGCATTGCGCGTCATAAAAAGGGTGTTTATGACACACAAAAAAGTGTTAAGGAAGAACATGTCATTAAATTTTTATGACATGCAAGCGCGTGTCATCTTTTAATGACACGCGTTAATGACACACATTTATGACATGCATTTACGACACACCTTTATGACACACATTTATGACACTCATTTTGCGTGTCATACTTTTTTTACCTAAAAAAAATCTGCACAATTACTAATAATCCTGGATTTATATTTATATTTATAATAACAAAATCAATAAATTTCGTAATAAAAATGCATATATTATATATACTACCAAAAACCCATTACAATATAAGCATTTGTCGAATCCTACCACAAGTATTAAACGGTTACAAAAATACTGTGTCAATACATTACGTTGGTCTAGACCTAAACATACGGATCACTTGAAAATGAAGGATGCAACATAACTTGACCATTCTTCACGAATGATATCAATATCCGCATTCGTATAAGCATCTACTCCTCACCTAACTTGAGACAACAATTAAATTAATAAGATAAAAGTTAAGGTTCGTGATGGTTTTGTCTCCTACATCATGATTTTCTAAACGACCAACATAGAACAAAAAGCATAGCTAAAATACTTAAGAAAAAAAAAGCAATACATGACAATGATGCAAGACTTGTATAGATATCAAAATACCAATGTGCACCAACATTTAGCTAATAATTAACATCAACAATATAAATGTACCTTTATAGAAGATGTGGCGCACACAAAGACAAAGGACCAGTCAGCTCAAAGGCTATCCACCTAAGCAAAAAAAAAAAAAAAAAAAAGACAGCATAAATACCTGGATACATATCAATATAAACAAGACTGAATTACAAGTTTTGTCCTTTAACTTTGTACCATTTTTCAACGGATGTCCTTTAACTTCAAAGTTGATTGGTTCTGTCATTTAGCTTTTAAAATGTTGCACGTTATGTCCTTTAGTGCTAACTCAGTTACTTTTCATCGTTAAATTATATCACGTGGATGGCATACGAGGGCAGAACAGTAAAATCATCACCCCACTTTTATTTCCCCCCCTATTATAACATAATCTGAACCCTAATTTCCCAATTACTATCTGAAGATCGAAGCTAGGGTTCCAAATCCTCAAAATCAAAATGGTTTATTGTCGATGTGGAAGGGAAGCAGTCATCCTCACATCATGGACCGATAAAAACCCAGGTCGACGATTCTATGCTTGTAATCAGGTTAGTTAATCTGATGTCAAACGGGTTGATTTGTGAAGTACCTTGATTTTAGAATTTAACGGGTTGATTCGTTGTTGTTAGGGACGAAAATGTGGATTCATTGGTTGGGTTGAGAAAAACAGATGTCAAACCTGCACAGAAACTAATCCTGGTTTGATTAGGGCTAAGAACCAGTTGGAGTCAACGAATCAGGAGCTTGAAGTGTCAAACAAGGTTCTCGAGCAAAAATTGACAGACAGTGAAGCTAAAAGGAAGATTATGAAGAAGGTGTTGGTTATCAGTTGGATCTGTTTTGTGTCTTATATGATCTTCAGTTAGTTTAATGGTCTAATGTAATGTATTAATCTTGTTAGTGTGTAATGTATCTGGTTTGGATAATGTAATTGTGGTTTTGATGTATAAAAAGTGTAAAAAATGCACAGTTAGTTGGAAGTGGTTGGATAATGTATTATGTATTTGACCCATTTTGAATTTATTGTTTTGTGAACATAAAGGGACCATTACAACTGACCAAATGCATGTTTTGTTTGACCCATTTAAGAACTAACACCAATTGACCAAATGTCCACCAATATGTTATGTTTTTGTGGACATTTTGAGGGACCATTACAACTGACCAAATACATGTTTTGTTTGACCCATTTAAGAACTAACACCAACTGACCATTACAACTTACCAAATGTCTAACATCAATGATAACAAATACTTGACCCATTACAACCATGAGACTGCAAATACAAACCTGCAAACTTGACCCATTAACAACTAACACAATCTGACCCCTTTACAAACAAACCTGCAAATACAAACTTGACCCATTAACAACTAACACAATTTACCCATATATAAGGTTTGTTACATAGAACAAGCAACCAAAATACAAACCAGTTTGTTCAAAACCTACATAATAACCATAGTTTAAACCAAAATACCAAAGTTTCAAAACCTACATAATAAACATGCATTAACACAACCAACTAAGCTTTTGCAGCCTTCTTCCCTTTCTTATCTTTAACTGAGCCTTCCCCTTGCATGTCTTGTCTTTAACCTGAGCCTTCCCCTTGCATGTCCTAGAATTGTGTCCCTGGTCCCCACATTTGCCACAGGTCATGTGAGTGTTCTTCCTTGACAACTTTCCAGTCAACTTCAGTCAACTTCATGTCATCCAATTCAACATCAGACTTCTTTCTTGCCTTCTTTGGTCTTCCAACTTGGACATGATGTTTTGGAGGTACAATAAGTGTTTGAGCTGGATTCTTGGGCCACATATCCCTTCCATTGATAGCATTGATCTTGAATGAGTACATTGACTTCCACCTATCCATTGTGTATATTGGATCAACCCAGCTTTCCAGAGCTCCTACCCTTCCACCATTAGCAGCCTTCACCCAAATTGAAGCCACAGCATGTCTGCATGGCATACCTGATAACAATAATATGCAATTTATTATACTAACAGAAAATGCATACACAGTCAAACAAAACAAATTAACTTCAATGAAATACCAGTTATTTCCCATCCTCTGCAACTACATGTCCTCTTAGCCAAATTGATAACCCTTGCATGATTTGGTTTACCACTAACCTCATATTGATCTCCCCCATTCCATTGAACATGGTAGTGTGTAGCATCCTTCTTGATTTCTTCAAACTGTTCAGTGGCCCATGGTGTCAACAATCCATCACATCTTTCAATCACACCCAGCACAGTCACAATCCTCCTCATTAAGTATTCTCTTATGTATTCAAGGGCAGATATAATGGGCTTGTCTCTAGCTTCAATTATCTTCCCATTATACACTTCACACATGTTGTTCAGCAACATGTCACTTACTGCCCTTCCTGTAATATCACACATTAAGTGGTAATTAGTAGATATCAGACATTATAGGCTAACAAATGAAGTAGAATGACATACCAGTGAAGTGTGACCTGGACCAATGTAAAGGTGGGATCTTTGATAACCACAAATGGGCCTGCTTATTGAATGCTTTCAAGTTATTCATTGCAGTGGTAAACTCAGGAACTGTTGTGGCTGCTGCACATTTCCATAACATATCTTTATACAGTTTCCCTCTCCAAGTTCCCTTCATATTTTCATGGATATGTCTAAGAAAATATCTATGTTCTGCTAATGGAAACAACTTTGAAACAGCAGGAAGAATCCCCTTCTGTCTATCACTAATGAATGTGAAATTTGAGTTTCTATCTAGATCTAGGTCATCAGCCAACAGTTCTAAAAACCAAGTCCAAGAACTAAGTGTTTCTGCCTCAACAATTGCATAACATACAGGATACAAACCATTATTGCAGTCAACACCTACTGCAGTTAACATCTGACCTAGGAAGTGGCCTTTCATGAATGCACCATCAAGACCTAAGAACCTTCTACCTAGTGCCTTGAATCCTTCTTTTAAAGGTGCCAAACATACATACATTCTTCTGAACTGTCTGGTTGGGCTATCTGGATCCGGGGATGGTTCAACATCAATCTTTACTGTGCTTCCTGGATTCTTGTCTAGAATTTCACTCCCATAATCCCTAAGTAGAGAGTACTGTTCTGCATAGTCTCCTTCAAGGTTCTTCTTAGCCCTAATCTTAACCCTGTATGCTTTCATTCTTGAAACCCCAAGTTGATACTTTCTTTGAAACTGTTCTTGTACTGCTCTAACAGGGATATCTGGGTTGTCTTCTATCTGCTCTAACATTTCCTGAGATAAGAACTTTGATGTACAAGCATAGATCTTTCTTGTTTGAAGACATGTGTGGTTGGTGTTTAATGTCCTAACAACCTAAGATTCTGTGTTCTTGTCTTTTGAAACCAGGATGGTCCAAGGGCATTGATATAAATGTGGATTTGTCCTTTTGCCCCTCCCACCTACATTTACTGTTTCACCTATCTTTTTTGGTCCTTGTGGTTTTTTTCTTTTTTACAACAGGCCCCTTAACTTCTGTTTTATTAACACTTGGCCCCTTAACTTTGCTTTTATCTTTTGTTTCTTTCAATTTAGTGGCCACCTTTTTAGCCCTCTGTTTGGGTTGGCTAGCAATGTGGACACCAGTGTCATCAACATCAAAATCTGGCTGTGAACCTTGACAAACTGCCCTGACCCTTTCATTGTCATCTTTAATAACCTTGATAACCCTTCTAGTTTCCACAGCATGCTTCTTTATTAGCTGCTTTGCTTCCTGCTTGGTTCCAAATATCTGGCCTATAGCAAAGTTAGCTAGATTCTCACTAACCCTTCTGAGTTTATGCAAATGTTTCTTCCTTATGCTTGTCTCATTATCATCTGATTCAGACCCACTATCAAACCTTTCATTGTCAATGACATCCAATTCTGAGTCACCCTTTGGTTCATTTGATATGTTGTCCTCAACTTCTGGATCAATATGCATCCTATAATCAGACATGTCCACATCAGGTTCATCAATAGTGTTGTCAGCATCCACAATATAATCACTGTCACTATCATCCTCATCCATCTCTTCAGCCTTGTTTTCTTTTTCAGCATCATCAGTGTTGACTGTGTCACTATCATCCTCATCCATCTCTTCAACCTTGTTTTTTCTTCAACATTAACAGTTTTGACTGTGTCATCAACATTCTCTTCAAACAAGTGATCATCAACCTGGCTAAACATGTCATGAACCTTACTTGACTCTGACTGGCCCTCATAAAACCTTCATGAATGCCACTCTGTTCCCCTCTGTTCTCCAAATTTAGATTGTCCTAAACTTGGCTAAACATTAGCTTTGAGGGCACAAGTGCATATGGGCCAGGTTCATCAATTTCCTCTATTGTAAGAGTAGATTTGCACTTTGTTGCTGATAAAAGTAGTTCTTTAATGTTACTTAACCCATGTGTAACATAAACATCTATGAACTTATGCATTTGAATATGCTTAGCCAAATCCTGACAATCCTGATCACTACTTAGATCCTCAAGACCATTATCTAAATTTTTTTCAGGATATAAATACATGTAATACATTGCGTGAGTTCCATTATATCCTAACAAATCCATCATCAGACCCACCTCGTGAATAGAAAACTGATCAATATCTATCAAGTCGACATATTCAACCTTACCTACCACATATCTACGGCCTGGAGGAGATGTTAGCCTACCACTATAATGCAAGATAATGGTGAACAGATTCGGATAACAATCTGCATAATGTAAATAATCAACATCAATAATCAACATTATAAACAATAAAACCCTAAATTTTTAGGGTTTTCAGTCGTAAAAAAAATTAAACTTTACCATATATCTCTATAACGTCTTCATCCGTCATAGATTCTCGAATAACCCAACCTTCTTCCAGTTCATCATTCGCTACTCTGACCATTGTGTTGAAATCCAATTTTGAGAAACGTAAAGGGTGGATTGTGATTAGATGGTATGATATAAGGGTTCAGATTGTGTTATAATAGGGGGGGAAATAAAAGGGGGGGGGGGGGTGATGATTTTACTATTCTGCCCTCGTGTGCCATCCACGTGATATAATTTAACGACGAAAAGTAACTGAGTTAGCACTAAAGGACATAACGTGCAACATTTTAAAAGCTAAAGGACAGAACCAATCAACTTTGAAGTTAAAGGACATCCGTTGAAAAAGGGTACAAAGTTAAAGGACAAAACTTGTAATTCAGTCTATAAAAAAAGAGTAAATGAACTTGTAACTGAGGCATCGCTTCATCCCTTTGTTTGCTTTCACAGATCAGTCTCCTACAAACCCTCATCTTGACCAACTTTATCCATGTTTGACCTAGGGATACATGAGGAGCCGCCTCAAGGCCCTGAGGCACTTTCGTGATCACCTCGCGCATCAGTCACGCCTTTATAAACTAATAGAAGAATTAAGCTAACCTGTCGAATGAAGCCCTCTAGAGTTTCTAGTTTGCCCATTGCCATGGCCATCTGGCCCATGTAATTGGCTACGTTGCCCGGTGAATCTGAGGATCCAAGAGAGCCTGCTATTGTCTCCGCTAGAGACTGTGCAATGCCTCCATACCCTGCGACAAGGCATCCTCTGCCTTTGGCAGATGTTATTTAGGTATCTTGCAAATTACAAGACAAGCTTCGAGAAAGTCAAAGAAAGAATTTGAAGGATGAAATTGGTCGTTTTACAATTGACACCAGGAATGACTAGAATCATGAAATTCTCTTGCACGAATCAGAGATATATGTTGGAATTCTCATTATAAAACACTTATAGAGGGTGTTTGGAGTTGAGTGTTGATATGGATTTTTACATTATTGTGTTTTGAAAACGCAAATAATCAGTTTTTTGTGTTTGGGGTTGAGTTTTAAAATGGATTTTTAGGCTACGAAAACGCAATAATCTAAAAGCAGCTCCACCCCTACTGCAGCAAAATGTATAATCAGTTTTCAAAAAGCAATCCCAAACACCTTCTTAGTCGTTTGTTTAATTATATCCATATGTTTATCAAATGGTCAACATGAATGTCGATTACACTAGCACAAAAAAAATACAAGACAAAGACAAAATTACATATGAAGCATGTTGCTCTCGACTAACACTTTGTTCATGAAAAGGATACAAAGGTATAACAAATGTATCTTAGTTATATATATGTATGTCTAGACATTATAATCATTTATGTTATATTGATCAATTAATATTATATCCCTATTTTATTGCTGGTATTTTCTTGATGGGCGGAATTACCCTTACTAACTTAAGCGGGTGTCCCCTTATTTTATATATAGAGAGCTTATTAAAATATTAGGGGTTGGCATAATCATAACACCATTACTCAAGAACACATAATCCATTTAGAACTGTACACATTAAAGAGAACTCGACCGAACTCGGAATAAGTCAACCTCCAATGTTGTCTCTGCATCAATTGCTTGGCTGACCAACCTATCAAGTATCAATTTTATCATGTGTTATCTTACATAGATACAAAAGTGGTCTACAAAAGGTTCACTCAAAGTACTACACATTTTAACTCTATAGACCAACTATTTAATGTTCTTACCAAACTATTGGCTCATCTCCTGTTTTTACACTTACAGTTCAAGATTGAAGTCTCGACGGATCCTCCATCAGAATTATATAGTTTCATAAGTTAGAAAATATTCAATTTAAATTATATTCAAACTAAATTTATTTTACTGCAATCTAAAAACAAATGCCACACAAAAAACAAAATGATTAGGTGCATGTAATCTAGAGGGAATCGAAAACACCACCGTCTAGAGTTAATGATACATTTCTACTTAACCATAATGTAGGGCTGAAAACCAGAAAAAAAATTCCAACAAGAATCGAACCATCAATCAGGATGTTAAAAGGCAAGGCACCTACCACTGGACCAAGGACGTCAACAACAAAGAATCTTAATAGATTATATAATATATAAACTTTTAAAAAATAAATTTCGGGCCCTCTAGATATTTGGGTCTCGGGCTGTCGCCCGGGCTGCCTAGCTCAATTTTCGGACCTGCACAAGCGAACTTCTCACCGAACGGTTCATAAACGATTCGCTAAACGTTTGATTCTTTTGCAGCCCTAGTTCTCATAGGTTTTCGCAGCTCAGGGTGGTTATTTTTAGCAAAAGCTACACAATTTGAATTAAGAGAAAGATGAATTAACTCGAAACTCGCAATAATTGAATATGTGATTAAAGCAATCTTTTCATCTGAATTTCATGACCAAGAAAACGATAGATGATAGCTATTTTACACATAATAACTAGTTACATGACCATGACCTCCCATTAACTTTCTTTCGGGATCAAAAGGCTCATTTCTATCAAGTTAATAAATCAATAAAAGTGTAATATTAAGTTTGATATCGACTCCCAAAAACGGGTAGCTCATATGCATTTAATCAGGTTGACTTTAACACATGAATCAGTCAACACTCTTTTGTATTAATGATATCAAGATATCACCATTGATGGTTCCTGATCTGCTTATTGCACCGACACTCTTGTATCGTTAAACATTTATTTGATATCGGTGAAATATAAGAGAATGATCAACCACATTTTATTCATAATTCATACACTATATAAATACTAATAAAAACATTAACTATGACCTTGACCAAGACTTTGACTATGACTTTGACATGGAAATACATATCCAAAATATACCATTATAACAATGAGAATTTGGTGCATCTCTAATATTGTGCCCCCGCAAGATAGACGACCTTGGATAAGTCCAATCTTGTATAGAAGTAGATGATGTTGTTGTTTGAGAAAGATAAGAAGTTGATGAAGTTGAAGATGTAAAAAAAGATGAAGTTGATTAAGCAGCTGAATCAAGAGATCACATTTTGTGTTTTTTTTAATATTGCAGGTGAAGAACATGAATAAAAGAGAATTTGATGCATCTCTTATATGGATGAAATAGAGATGGTTAAAAGCCATAAAAGAGAAATAGAGAATAATGATCAAAGGGTAAACGAAATAAGTAATAGAAGATTAAAGGTGGAGTTGGCCCGAAACATAAAGGTTGTGGCACAAAAATGATTGTAGATTTTGTAGGAACCGCTCGTATAAATTTAAATAAAACAGAACTATAATTACGATTACAAAGAAATTGAAAGCAGAAATACAATACAATTACAACTGAAATAAATAAATGCAAGAAATGAGTAGAAGCAGAAAAACTTGAAGGCTGAGGATCGTGTTGAACACGGGGCCCTTAAAACAAATTCCGAGTCTATTAACAAGAACTCGTTTTGTTTCCCAGGGTACAACAGCCGGAACAGCTAGATTGCTGCCGGAATTAGCTCTGACCCGAAATGTACCTGAAACAAGAAGATTAGATCGAACAGAAAGTTGGAGAGGAGAATTGGTGAATATTCAGACAGTGTGTCAAGGTGTGTCTTCAACCAAGGCTCTCCTTGGTATTTATAGGAGTCCAGAAAGAGTCAGTTTCGGAATGCATTAAAAACGAAAAATAAATGTCATTGAACGTCTTCAATGGCATTTATTACGTTCTTAAAGTTTCAGACGAAACTGCTTGACCAGACAGTTACACTGCTGAGCTGTTACTGAACTGCTGAGGAGCTCGCGCGCGCGTCCATCTGCGCGCATGCGCACAACGTAACTTCTCGTTCTACGTCAGCGGACCAGATCAGTATCTGCGCTGAACTTTACGTTCTACGTCAGCGGAACGACTCGTCACTCCGAGCGCCTGCGCGGAAGCAGCCGCGCAGACCAGGACGCAACCTGGTTATCTGCTCGTACTCGCGCGCCTTCACCAACCTCTGTACCTCGAACCTGCTTTCAAAAATACTAAGGCGGCTCGCGGTGATGCGTGTGTGCGAAGTGCAAAGTGCGCCATCAAAGCGCCACATTGCGCCCATCGCCCACGCCACGCGCGTGTGCGAGTGCGAGTGCGTGTGCGAGTGCGAGTGCGAGTTGGGGTGCTCCGCACCCTTCGCGAGTTCCACAGTGTGAGCTCCTATGAAACAATAAGGAAGGAGTGTTCCTCCTTATATACCACTCAAGGTATCTTCACTCTTCCTATGTGGGACAAGTTCCATCTTGTTTCATTTCAGCATCAAGTGCTTCAATCACCAATCTTTGAGCATCGATATCTCATTCATCTTAGCTCCGTTTTGGACGTGGTTTGGTTTGTTGCGAAGCTCTCACAACATAGAACATAAACCCACAAAGAAATATATAAATAAACTTCTGTTTCAAATATATATTTAAGTCCAAAGTTAGGAAAACTCATTTTCCTATATTTTGTGAAAATAGCATTTTCACTTAAATTTCCAACAGATTTTTAGGTTTTGCAAAACCAGGTAGAAAGAGAATGAGTTATGTTTGAACTTTGAAGGAGTAACAAAATGTAATAGTGAGGTAGGTTGATATTGTTGAAGGGATGAGATTAGAGTTTTGAAGATGTTTGTAGATGTGAGTTTTGAAGATGTTGGGGAGATGATAAAAAAAATAGTAGGGGATATTTTAAAGAAATTTAGGGGCGATGGTAATCACAGCATAGTAGAAGATGTAAGAAGAACATAAGTGGCTAAGGTATTGAAACACATGAATGTTTTAAAGCAAAGTAGGAGATGGGGTTGAAAGTTGACATGGAAGTTGTGACTTAGATTAAGAAAAAATAAGGCATTGTTTCAAGAAGAGATGAGAATCGGTACTCGTTGGAGCAAGAATGTTCTGATACCATATAAGAGAATGCAGTGGCGAAGCTTGACCCGAAGGTTCGGGGGGTCGGAAGTCACCGGGGGTTCGGAAGTCACTGGTTTCGGGGGGTCGAAAACCAGTTTCGGGGGGTCGAAACCCTATATTTTCAAAATTTTATATACGGATGCTATATAATCGGAACTTCTGCGCGAAAATCCGGGGGGGTCGGCCGCCCCTCCCCGCCCCTACAAACCTTCGCCAATGAGAGAATGATCAACCACATAACCTACAAATATTAAATACTAATAACAACTTTGACTATGACCTTGATCAAGACTTTGACATGGAAATACATATCCAAAATATACAATTATAACAATGAGAATTTAATCCATGTCTAATAAATCTTACATAAAACAAACACACAAAAATAATTACATGGCGAATACAAGATGTTATTTGATATCTTACTTAAAGATCACTAAAAATATAATTACAGTCGGAATAAGTTTAATAATAATAATAAATACACATCATGAAAATACATCGCGGTTTTGTTATATATGTGTGATCACGGTCAACTGAAAATTTGTGAAAATTTTCATAAAACTTTGCATTCTGTTTTCTATTACCGTTAATATTTCCGGCTTCTAATTTTTTATTTATATTACTAGCTTATACCCCGGGAGCGTCCCGGGTTGAGAAAATCTAAGTAAAGTGAATAAAATTAAAAGTATCTAAACTATAAAAATGACATCTATATAGCAATTACCTGTTGGAGAGCGTCCCGGATTTAAATATCTAATATGACATAATAAAATATCTAATATGACAACATAATTAATGACCTGCTAATATATGATTAATGAATATTATTATTATTATTATTATTATTATTATTATTATTATTATTTTAAACAAATCTCTGCCATAAGTTATCATATTCTAATATAAAAAAAAGGTAATTGGGTCAGATATCACCTAATCTCAGGCCCGACCCAAACCCGCAATTTTTTTTTAAATTAATTCCAAACATGACACAATACCTGCCGGGTTACAAAAAATAGTCGTTTTTTTTCTCCGTTTTTTATATAGCAATATGGTACTCGTTGGAAAGATAATAAAACGCTCGTTAATTTGGTGTAATTTTTTTTAAAAAAAAATCTCGTATATAAAAGATATTAAAGTTTAAAAGTTATGAGAGGAAACATGAGAGTGAAAATAATAAAGTTTTAATATTTAAATTTAGTAGATTAGGTATTTAATAGATTATGTTAAATCATATTTAAATCATATTTATTCCTTTTTTTTAATTGGTCTAGAGTTGCCACATCACATCCTATGTGGCATCTCTTAAAAGAGAGATTGCATAATATTATGACATGTCATTAAAATGGCTTTGGTTTATTATATGTATAGATTTTCAATAGAATATTGTATTTTCAGCAAGGTATATTTATAGAGACGATCGTGAAGCATCTTATGCATGACTACTTAGTGAATATTTCAACAACGATCAAACATTCACACCTGAGCAATTTCGATGGTGGTTTCTAATGGATAAATAATTGCCTACTACGATCGTATGTGATTTTGAGAGATTTTAGGTACATTCAAACAACATATGATGCTAGAGGTCGTTAGTGTATTACAACGTTTCAAAAGTGTATGTCAGCTATGCGAAAACTAGCATATGGTAACCCCTCTTGACACTCATGACAATTATTTGCATATGTCTGAGAGAACATCACATGATAGCTTGCAAGAGTTTTGCTATGGCGTTATTAGTTTGTATTCTAAAGAATTTCTTCATATACTAACTTACATTGACACTCGACGTTTATATGCATCACATGAGAGACATTATGGCTTTCCAGCAATAATAGGAGCTTAGATTGTATGCATTGCCATGGAAGAACTGTTCACGCGAATGTCGATGTCAATTAACGAGAGGTGATTATATGGTTCCAATAATTATGCTTAAAACGACAGCGTTTCAAGATTTATGGTTTTGGCATGTGTTTTTTTTGGAGCCTCTGGATTGAACAACGACATCCCCATCCTTAACCGATCACATTTGTTCAGTAGTGCATGAGATGCTTTTAAGTAAAAGTATAAGTTTGTTTAACAAATTAATTATTAATTTTGATTTAAATTTAGTTGGTTAATGATGTAATAATTATTTTTAATTAAGAATTAAGTAACCATAATTAAATAGAAAAAGGAGAAAACCAAAAGTAGATATCTCCAATAATTGACATATGTCACCTATTTATTTTCTTTTATTAGGCGGAATGGGCGTTTATAGATAATTTTTTTCATTTCACTGATTTTAACTAATTATGCACTGCCACATCACTTCATTGATTTCCTTCACTGAAACACTCTTTCTTGAGGCAGCACTCCACTGATTCTTTTTTTTTATTTTTTTAATTTAAAGACAAATATAACTTTTTTTTAAAAAAAATCACACGGTTTTAACACCAAACCGTCAGAAAGAGTTAATTTCAACCATCTCCATCCAACACGGTCAAATATATTTATTTTCATTAATATCGGTTTAATCTAACCGTCTTATCATATTTAATTTTACATTCAATACGGTTGGATTTTTTTACTATAAAACCCACCATATGACGGTGGTGAAAACACAATTCAAATCAACACAATATCAATAACATCCCCGCCATACAACATAAGCATGACCCATTGGACAGAGAACGAAGAAATCACTTTGGTTGTGTGCGTCACAGACGCACAAAACTACCCATCCTTGCAGCGCCAACGCCGCCCATGGTCGGGTTCCAAAGACACACGGTTCTGGGACCGTGTGTTGGGTGACTTTAATCAACAGGTCGGCCCAAGTGGCTGCACAATCGAGAGTCTACAAAGAAAATGGACCGATCTAAACGTCAAGTGTGATCGGTGGACGACATTGTACGAGTGCACAATGAGCCGCCACCCAGGCATTGGGGAGGAGATTGCTGTGTAGATGACCCATGCAACCTATGCGGGTCATTACCACGACACGTTTGACCATATCCAGACGTGGCACCTCCTGCGCGAGCTTTAAGTGTTATCTTTTATGTTTTTATGTATTTTGATGAATGTTTAAATATTTAATGAATTATGTTTATGTTTTTTTGTTATTTAATGTTGTTTTAGTTTATTGTTGTTAATTTTTAACACACACGGTTATAAAATACAATAACAAAAAAAGGATACAAACACGGTTATAGTATAAAACTGATTTAATTTAATTCAAAAATAAATTAAAACACGGTTACCAGTACGGTAGATACAACCAGCATATAGATATAAAGATAGATATAGATACGAATTAAGTAATTGTTGATACAATAAACCCTACACAAATTAATAATCGATAAATAAATAACCTTGATAAAATTAATAATTTATCCGGTCCCAAGTTTGGACGTGTACAAAATTGGATCTCAAACGATAAAATAATAAGATAATAACTTTTTTTGAAAACACAATGTATAATTATTGGTCCGAACGAAACTATAAATTAATAATTACTAAAAGATTCCAAATTTTAAGATTGTCTAGTAAAAAAATAATCCATAGTCACTTGTTTTTTTTGTTGAACTTCAAATGCATCTTTAAATCTTCTCAATGCACTTAACGTACATAGAGAAGAAATGTGTCTTGAAACTTGTTTTGTACTTTATTTTTTATTTATTTACTAGTTTAAGTACCCGTGTACTACACGGGTTAGTTTAAGTACTTGTATACTACACTGGTTAAACAATGTCAAATAAATAATTTATAAATTTGTAGATAGCTGAAAATACATATTCTTACATATGATAATCTACAATTAAAAGTCATATAATATTTGCATAAATGCCTAATGTTTATCTTATGAACAGATCACAAAAGCATGCTACTCTGTAGCTCTTTTTATCCCTCACTCTCAGTTGTTGCAAGAACTGCAAAATATTGTATTGATTCATAAAAACAATCTCTAAGGTTCATACTAAACGTTAGAAAACATTCGAATAGGATGAACCTAAAAGTGAACACAAAAATAAGTAACTTATAATTGAATGAAAATTTGATGAAGATCATTTAGAACATAGATGCACTTGGATTTGAACTACTTGTAAGCAAAATCACTTTGGACACCCAAAAATCTGAATTCCAGTTTGGAAGAGTATAATCACCCCATGACAAAATGTAAAAGTGTAAAAAAGTAAATGCATTATCAGTAAACAATGTAAAAATGCAATTGAAACAGGAAAAAAAGACACATTATTATATATATCATTATTATATATATCATTTTCAAACATGATTTTGCGCCAGGTAAGTATTGCATCTTCATAATTTGGCCACTATAAGATTTTGTCCTTACATGTTTACCCCACCCTATGTCAATGTTTCTCCATATTTCCGGATCCTTCCATTACTTTCCCACCATCTCTCTCTAAGAAAACTGTGATGTCTCTTCTCTCTCTGTGTCGTTCTAGGAAGGCCACCATGAGTTCCGGCCCCATCCCCTCTCTCTCTTGCTGCTGCAGCTTTCTCTCATCCGTCATCAAATGGTTGTCGCTCGAACTAATTTTGCACCCAACACACGAACACGTCACGTTTTTGGTGAAAATAGTTCAAATCGAGTTAAGGACGACCCAGATTTTGATTGGTGATGAATTCTACAACCGGGTACCAGCTCTCTCTTGGTTTGCACTTCATCTTTTCACGTCGTCTTGACTTAGGGTTCCGGACCTCGCCGATTGTTTCCGGTGGACTTCGAGCTTTGCTTTCGGGGTGGTTTACATCTGGAGAGTCCATTTTCTGACTAACGGTGGGTATGTTTGCTCTCTTTCTTTAAAGTTGTTCCAACCACCACCAAATCGTTTTATCCCTTTTAGTTTTCCCTAATTTATATCACCGTTAATTCATTGATGTTTATATTGGTGTGAATCAATCTTCACATGTCTGTTCGTCTTCACCCTTGGTTCTTTGATTTCAGGTTGTTATTCATGGATTTTAGGTTTTATGTAGAAGGTGATTCTGAACGTATTATAAATACTTAACAACATCGAGGTTAAAATTTGATGAATGGTTTACTTCTGTATATTTACAAAGAGGGAATATCACTCATGTTTGAGCACTTGCTTATAACATTAGAATTGTGTCATAATGCACTCTGTAGTGGATAGATAGAAGCAAAAATGGTAACTGCAGTTGAAATTTGGCCACTAAGGCCATTTGCATAGAAATACCTTCAGTGATTATAAGCTTTACATGTGTCATATTGTTTTGCACCTTGCTACACTTTTCGTAAAAGCAGGTACTAAAATACGAATATTAATCTTGCTTATACAAAGTGTTGAGTAGGCAACGGTGTGTTAGAATTTGAATATTTGATAGATAAAAGGTGTTGGCATTTTGTAAAGGTTTAGCTGGATTCTCCGTTAATTCAAGTTTTATCCATGTGAGCATTTAGTAGAAAATGCTTTAGTTTGTATACTGAATGGAACGTGTTCGCTGAAATGCTTAAATGTGTTAACTAATTATCCATAATATTCTTTGAGTTTGTTTCTTTTTTATTTGTTGTGATTTGGTGGATTTTTTGTATACGCTTTTAGGGATGAACTCATGTCCGTTCCCTAAAACAAACAAACTCAAAGATTATGAAAAATTGGATCAGTTTGAAGCTATTCATATTGTTTTTTACGACTTTGATACCTCATTTATATGCATTCTGTCTAATCCAAGGCTAGAGCATGGCGAAGTGGCGAACCACCATTTAGATAATAACCAGTTTGAATGTCGTAGAAGTCTAATAACTATTATTTATAATTTAAGTTCTAACATTTGAATTTCTATACCCAGGTTTTTGTACATTTACTACCAATGTTTTGTACAAAGTGAAATCTTCCTCAAATGGTAACTATGCAGCCTCTACTTGCGCGCAGCGAACACTACCAATTTGCTGGTGATTTGGTTCTGAATACCGATTAATACATCAGACTTCCAGAATTTGGTTCGATCATGACCCGTTAGTATTCCTTTTGGCTGTTTGAATGACGCTATCGCCTCCTGCTTTTACAGGCCTTCAAATGCTGAAAATTGTAGGTAAGTATCTGATATTCAATTTGGGTGTCTTTCGGTTTTGATTTTGTGTTGTTCAAACTGATTTTGCCTTTAAAATTAAAACGTTGAAAATTGTAGGTAACTCTGATATTCAATTTGTATGTTTTACTGGCTATTCAAGTTGTCTTTTTTTTTTTTTCTTTAAGTTAAAGTTTCTTCCAGTATAAATTAGAGTTTGTATATGTTTTCTGCTACCTTACAATATAGTACCGTTTAGCACGATTTTACGACCCCCCGCATACTTTACGGTGATGTATTCCGTGGATGCATTACCTTTATTTATACAACTGCCTGAATTTATTTAGTAGCGAACTCGGGTCTCATGTAAATAAATTGCCGGCGCCGCAAGAAAAAACCATTCTACCTGGTAATTCTCTGTGATCTCGACTTTGCGACATGATAAATGATTAAGTATTAAGTTTACAATACGCTTTCGTAAGAGCTATACCCTTCTCTCAGTTTGGTTCACACTCTAATGAATCGCCATCACAAGCCCGCCGCAACGCGGCGGGATCACCCTAGTATTACATGAAATAAAGGTTATTGACCAAGATAGGCATTTATTTTTCAGATCTATTCAAACTAAATACATACTTGGGTGGCTACTAAAAAGATATATCTAAAACCTAAATATAGTTTGGTGTAAAACCTGAGTCATTTGAATTCTTTATTGAGTAAACTGCACGGATGGTCCCTGTAGTTTGCATGAATTGCACCGATGCCCCTATATATTTTCAATGGTCCCCAACGTTGACATTTGATAACATTTTGGTCCTAACCAGCTAACTTCGTTAAAATTTTCAGTTAAGTCATGTAAAATGACCAAACTACCCATAGGGACCATCTAAGCAGTTTAATCTTTTTTATATATTTTCTTAGACCACCATCACACCACCTCCTCAAACAACCAACATCACCCCTCCTCCTCCTCCTCTTCCACCACCACCACCACCTCCCCCAAACAACCGCCACTGCAACACCACACAACCTCGCAAATCAAACAAACCCATCTTCTCATTCACCCCGATTAAACACAATATATAATAATAATAATAATAATAATAATAATAATAATAATTAATAAACAAAACTGGAATCCTACCAATGGGTATGTCGCTGTGAGTGATGGGTATGTTGCTGGAAGGTGTAAGGAATTAAATGAATGGCGGGGGAACTTGGGTTACGTGCTTGTTGATATTACAATTCCCGAATTAATGCATTCAAAAGAACCTGGTTTGAAATCAGTGAATTAAAATATTTACACATGATGCAAATACCTGTCATACAAACAAGCAGCTTCTTCTTGGGAGCCAACTGTACCTAAATGGATTTGCTTTTTTGTCCACTTTAATGGCAGCTTGCCATTTCATGTTTAGGCAGAGGTGTTGGGGGTGAGGTGACGATGACGGGGAAGGTGGTGGTGCTAGATGATTGGTGACGGTGACGAGTGACGGGGGAAGATTTTTGGGGGTGAGGTGACGGTGACGGGGAAGATTGTGGTGGTGCTAGATGATTGGTGGTGGTGGTTGTGGTGGTAGTTGGGGGAAGATGGTGGTGGCAGTGGGGTTAAAGAGACATAGATAGAGATAGAAAGAGAGAGGGAGCTAGCTAGAGAGTTTATAATATGTTTTATTTTTATTTTTTTAAAAGGGGTATTTTAGTAATTTCACATAGGATTAACTAAAAAACTTAACCTCCATCCAAGTCAAGGACCATCGATGAAACAAAATACAAACCACAGATCCCATACGTGTAATTTCGAAAGGCTGAGGAGCAGAGTTTAAATTTGGGCAAACCACAGGGACTATACGTGCAGTTTACTCTTCTTTAATCATGTCTCCAAGCATAAGTTGTGCAAAAAAGAACCGTAAGAAACAATACAACATATTAAACTATTTTCTTCATAAACACTGGAAATTGCAAAAGCATACAATTCCATAACCAGTAGCTTCAATACGTGGGTTGGAACCAGACCAGTTAAGTATGGCCCTTTAAAACATCCCTACATAAAGAAAAAACAAAGAACACAAACAAATCCAAAACTCAGGTAAAAACATCATGAAAATATTATACAACAGGCAAAAAGAAATAATAAAAGCAAGACCCAAGTGAAGCAAATAGAACTTAAATTTTTTAACCATGTAATAGATAAACAGCTCGATTTGGGTTACATCCTGCCTCTAAAAAACGTTAAAAAGGAAATCAGTCGGAATTCACTTATTACGTAATAAAAAATTTCTAAATCAATTTATTTTACCAATTAGATCATCGTCGTAATAATATGATTTTCTTATCATATTTATAACAACAATTGCTTTTAACATTCAAGAAACGGAAAAATAAAAAAAGGGTTATTAGACCCGTATGGGCCCTTTTCTAACAATTACCCTTTTTACCACCTATATACGCAAATAATACAACCTAACCTGAGTGCCCATCCATGTGCTAATGATACAACTCAACCATATAGATCTGGTAGAAATGCATAATCTACAAACACAGAAATCATACCATTATTTAAAGTCACATCATTAACGACTATAAAGTATAAAGACAAAGATGAATAAAAAAACTCATCGTCTGTTTTCCATTTGTGATCAAAACCACTTCTACCCACTACTCCCACAAGTCAATGAGCAGATAATTCAATCCTTAATGTCTGCAGTCAAAATCTGAGTGACTCAAATCTCAAGCATCACATAATTCACATATTAGGTAAAGTAGAAATTACAATCATTGATTTAACATAAATTGCACACAAAATTAAAACCCGCATCAAAACGCTTGCCCTATAATTTAATTCTAAAGAAGTCTTGTTGCTATAACTAAAAAGTGGATAAATAATTTATTAATATAAATTCTTTACGTGGGTTGCTTAAGATCTATATTTTGCATTTCAATTAATGAGATCTTTCAACAAACCTCAAATACTTTGCTAGAGAAGCAAGCGGCTTTGCACCCAAAGTCAATCCCAACCAAGCAACCCAAAGCATAATGTAAATGACAAAAAAAAAAAAAAAAAAATACATGGTTTGAATCATTACAAAGCATAGTGGTGATCAAAATGAAGTTTATCATAAAAACACAGACACTCTAGGGAGTTAGAGTAGTGTTTCTTTAAAAAGTTGTAAAGATTATGCAAAAAAAAAAAAAAAAAAAAAAAACATACATGCTAGTTCCCCTTCAAATGAAGGAGAATTTGACTTTACTTGCAAATAAAAGTGAAATTTACCAACAGAAATAACTACGCCATACTATTGTTGGTACATGAAGGGAAAAAAAATAAATCCTTCAGAATGTGCCCCATCCTTGCTATCAGAGTGATGTGATGGAGATGCCCATTGCTTGAAGGTAGTGGCGCAATGCTCAAAATCATACGCATTTGAAGTTGGATAACGTGATAAACTAAAAGCCAATGAAACAAAAATAACTATTTGGACATTTACATGTATAGTAACACATCGTTTAACAAAATTAAATTGTTCCCATTGTATCAATATATTTGTTTTTAGTAAGCCCTCACACCAATAGAGGATATCAACAGGTTGTTTTATGACAGTGATAAAAACAAACAACACTAACCCAACATGTCCTTTTATAATGGAATATTTGTAGAATCGATATATTATAAATAATGGAATATTTGTAGAATCGATATCTATACTATATTATAAAGCATTTGCCAAGGACTTCTTAAAACTTAAAATGTACAAGTTTAATTGCTTATGATACAATGCACAATGCATAAAATAACTATTTTTTGAGGGCAAAGTTGTCTTTACAACACCATATTTAATCAAAAGGAAGTCAAAAGTCAAGAGAGTTTATGAGAGATCATGACATTCAATTTTGTAATTACTTTGAACACATTCATATAAAAACAATTCATAATGCTATGTTTTATTATAATCTTTTAAATAAAATTAGGTAATTTAGAAAGTTAAAGTTTTATAAACTTGATAATACTATATAGAACTCGAGAAATCAATAATCTTGTGATTTTAATCATTAGGTAACGGTTTGAATTATGAAATTATTACGTTATACTCATACACAAAGTCGGTCCTCGGGATTTATGTGTCTTTTACGAGTTGAAAAAAGGCCCCTAGACTCTAACGGATCAGTCCCGCATGTTTTCTATATAAAGTGTTGTGGTCCCCGCTGCAACGTGCGGGCACCACCACTATCTATCTATACTATATTATAAAGCATTTTCCAATCTATACTATATTATAAAGCATTTTTCAATGACTTCTTTAAACTTAAGAGGTACAAGTTTAATTGCTTATGATACAACACACAATGCATAAAATAACTATTTTTTGGGGGCAAAGTTGTCTTTATAACAACATATTTAATCAAAAGGAAATCAAGAGTCAAGAGAGTTTATGAGAGATCATGACATTCAATTTTATAATGACTTTGAGCACATTAAATAGAAAACCTATAAAAACAATTCATAATATTATGTTTTATTATAATCTTTTATATAAAATTAGGAAATTTAGAAAGTTAAATTTTTATAAACTTGATAATACTTTATAGAAATCGATAAATCAATAACGAAAGTTATGTTTTTAATAATTGGGTAACGGTTTGAATTACGAAATTATTACGTTATACTCATACACAGAGTCGGTCTTCGGGATTTGTGTGTCTTGTACGAGTTGAAAAAAAGGCCCCTAGACCCTAACAAATCAATCCTGCATGTTTTCTATTTAAAGTGTTGTGGTCCCCGCTGCAACGTGCGGGCACCCCCACTAGCTTTTATAGAATAACATGCTTTTATATTTTTCTTTAAATCCTTTTATATGACATAGGTCAAACTTAATGTTTTTTTTTATAATATTATCTTGTGTTTAGAAGAAAAAGAAACAAGAAGTTTTATGATTGGTTATACTTTTATATACGTTTCATTGTAAGCTTCGTTTAAAACAGCGTTGCGTGTGATAACGTACAAGTCATCTAAGCATAGGCGAACAAGTAAGTAAAGTTTTTCTTAGTTTGTTATTTCCTTTTTACATGTGGATTTGTTACGGTTTCGACTTAGTTTTTTCTATGATAATTTTAACTTTTTGTAATATGGCGAGTAAACTTGCTGCCATGTGTGTGCGCGATTCAACGTTTTTTATCTATTTTTTGTTCGGTTTAACAGCCCCGCCGCAACGCGCGGGTTTCTCACTAGTATTATAAAAGAAGATAATTTGTAATTAACTAATTAGTTCAGCTATTATTTTGCAACCATTAGCATAATAACATCAATACATCATAACAATAAAAAAAAAAAAAAAAAAAGGTTTACTCTTTTGACACTCTAAGTAGTCACTCTTGGACCTTGGTGTCTCACAACCAACAAAAGGACCCTCCACATACATGTTTTCAACAACTAACATACTATTCATACCTTTGGAAAAAAGCACCAATAACAGAACTAATCTCAGAGCATGATCTATTCACTGATTCTAAACAGTTAATTTCAATCCAACAAAATACTGCAAGTCAAGAAACTAATGTAAAAATAACAACATATGTTTTCAGCTACAGTCAACCAAACGTTTACTTGAATTATGTTATAAAGATACAACTTTGAATCTCAAAGGCAAACCTAAACCCTGAACATGATGTTTAAATACAAACAAATATATATTTCATACAAACCAATATGAATTGTCATTAAGATAAATATGAATCGTTGCAATAACAGATGCTGAACACAAATAACAAAATATCCAATACAATTAGAATTGTTGAAAATATCTGTTTTAAATCAAATACGAAACAGAATATAAAAGATACGAAACACACGTGTTTCGATTAACAAAGCTAATGATTTAAATCGAGATTTAACTATCAAAAAAGAAGTTACACTGATGCAATTAGATATCGAAGAACCTTGTGGGGATTGAGCAAAGAGTAAAACACGGTGATTGGCGATTTCTTTTTCTACAGGGTGAAATCGGCATTCGATGAACATACATGGCGAAATCGAGGAACATGGTGATTGGTGATTAATATATTCTAGATGGTGAACATACAGGAGAGGTGATAAGCAAAACACGATGCATACAGAGTGAACATACAGGAGAGGCGTTAGAGAGCTAGGGTTTTTGGAAAGTAAAGAACGAAAAAAATTAGGGGTGAAATTTGAAGTGGGAAAAGGGTAGAGAATATCATTCAAGAGGAGACACGTGACAAATATTTTTAGGCGGAAAAATCCAAAGAAAATGGCTTTAGATTAGGACACATGGACAAAAAGGTTTTGTTTTATTATATTTTATAGATATAGATTATAGATTTTTTTTACCATGAACTAACTTTTACTTATTAAAAAACATGAACTTGACTAATTCAATTAATTTATGAATGTACATTGGACATTGATGTTTAAAGGTCATACGTAAAACATATTTAAATTAATAAATTATTATTTTATCGGATACAATAATATCTTGCTAAATTAATAATATAAATTAATAATATATCTCGGTTTCAAAATTATTAATTTATAAAAGTTTAAATTAATTTATAAAAGTTTAAATGTTTTAATAAAGTACAAATATCTATACTATATTATAATGCATGAAGGATGTGTATTTTAAGATACCTAAAAGTTAAGAACTAATTTTTCATTAACAACCTTAAAATGAGGGTAAAATAGTCATTCATACATTATTTACACTTTGATACCCTATCTTATTTACACTTTAATTCCCTAATTTTTAGTTAGTAATTACATTTTCCTCCCATCCCCTACAAAATTATAATTTCTTTTATTTAATTATATCATAATTTTAAAGTATTATATTTTAAAAACATTCGAATATACTATGACGACCGGCTCATTTTTGTCGACGTGTCGGTGTTTGTCGTAATCAATACCGATGTGTGGATTGAAATGTACAAGAAAGAATGCCTTATGTACAAGTGATTATTGCATTTTATGTTTTAAATACTAACTAGATGAAATATAATATGGATTTATTATTAATATGGATGTTCAATCATAACACTATTTCATGATCAAGTAAAACTAAAAATTGTAAAATTGAATTTGGTGTTAAATACTGTTCCGCCCAATAATGAAAAATTCACATAAATCAAATGCAACGATTTAAAAAACCAAACAGGGCAGTCGAAATCTACATATCAACTTTGGTGATTCTTAAAATATGATAATGTTGTTAAACATTATGGTTCATCATTGCTTTGACAGACAAATAATTTGTCACACAGTAACAAAACTGCAACACAAGACTGGGCTCTAAGAATGCTTTATCACGTTTGTTATTGATAGTTTCAACTGTAGTACCCTATTTAAATAATCAACATTAGCAATATGTGCATATGTATATGGGTATGGGTATGCATGCATATATTAACTGGTATACACATAAATATAATTAACTAAAAGAAATCTCATTAAACTTTTAAATAAACATAACTAGCTAAATATATAAAACTTTAAAATAATTAAGTTTAGAAAAAATATAAAAATGCATTGTAGATATTAATTATAAGTAAATTTCTTTTAAAAACCTCAGCTGCATCAATTTGGTAGAAAACACATGATGCATATTATATATCTATGTGATATGAACATCTATGTTTATAACAACAATGCTCCCTATTTTGAAGGGGTTCTTTTTAACAAAGTTTAAAAAAAAAAAAGATAAACACAATAATTTTTTACACTTTAGTAAAAAATAAACAAAATTTTCCAATTTAAAGGGGTTGGAAAATCATCAATTTCAAAATTTAAACCATGTGCTAACCTACTAAAGTTTAACAAAATTTCATAATTTAAAGGGGTGGGAAAATCATGAATTTGAAAATTAAACCATGTGCTAACCTACTAAAGTTTATTCTATAAATACATACTAATGCACACCTATTTAACTTGCTAAAATACGTAGGCATGGATACTGAATTCAAAAATTGAAGCTTCTAATGTTGGCTATTTGTTAGTTTATGGTTTTCATTCGTCCCATTTTACTAATTATACCTTTTTATACATATCTTAATCATTTAAGTGTTAACTTCTTGGTTTTGCATATTCATTTAGATGAATAACATACGGAGATGAACAAACCAATAGCCATACAAGCGTCTAAAGTAGCGTCTAAGCTTATATTTATTAATGTTTAATTTTTTAATATTAACATGGCTGTTATTTTATGTGGTATATTGTATGTGTTTTATTGCAGGATAATGGTGATAATAGTGTTTTATTTGCTATGGTGCAATGTTTAGTCCCTACAAATCTGATCTTCAACATGAATTTAGTGAATAGGTAATATCAACATTTATTTCATCTTCTATTAACTTGTTTATTAAATATTTTTAATTTATTTTAAGGATTAGATGCATAAAATTAATAGGAAGAGATCCATGAGGCTCTCTTAATAGAAATGGAGTCAAGTTATTGATCTAGACCATTCTGATGAAAATGACAAAGAAGACATATTTGATGACACTTTAGATAGGAGAAAATGGAGGAAACTCATCATCACCAAAAGATGTAATAATCAAACATGGAGATATACAAGAAATTTCAGTGATCGTTCTTGATGACGAATGGTGGGTAGACAATATAGATGAGATCATGCAGACTTGGAATGTGTATGACTAAATTGATCTCATGATTCAAGTAGTTTGCTAGCTTTTATCAACTTTTATGTTTATTAATACTTATTTTTCCTTTCGTATGTTACTTTATTTTATCAAATGTTTCTTAAAAGTACTTTACAATTTAAATGTTAAATCTTTTTAGTTACTAGACATGTGTAACGCTTATGACGTATATCCACCGCAATGATTCTACAACAAATACTATACGAATTTGAAATAAGTACTGAAATAAAAAGTGTCACTCCCGCCGCATCGTGCGGGTTTCCTACTAGTTGATTTTTAAAATAAGGAGAAGAAATGGTCTTCATGTTGGAAAGGAGTTAATACGAAAACGAACGCTTGATCTAAGAAGTCTTCCATAGAACATGGTTGATATGAAGGGACTTAAATGCAAACATATATAACTATGCATTTATAGTTTTCCACATCCAATCAATTTAATATACCACTCAACTTCCTTTTTTTTTACAAAACCAAAACAATCAAAAAAAAAAAATTATAAGAGATTCACAACATTGAAATCTATCCAATCTTCCCAAGTCGGATTAGGCCGCTTGGAGCGATGACACATCCACAAAAATGAGTCTTCCTCTATTAAATCAACCAAAACAATCAAAAAAAAAATTATAAGAGACTCACAACATTGAAATCTAACCAATCTTCCCAAGTCGGATTAGGCCGCTTGGAGTGATGACACATCCACAAAAATGAGTCTTCCTCTATTAAATCAACTGTCTTGCAAACCGGGATGAAAGTGCCCTCGAAAACCATCTCGTTTCTGGCTGACCATAGCCTCCACACCGTAGCTGTCACAATAACATTAACGATCCTTCTCCAAATCTTCGAACCGAGACAAGAAGAAAAGTACCTGACCACTTCCGACAATGAGTTAACATTATCCTACCAAGTTATCTTTATCCATCTCATCACGTTCCACCATGTAGCCCTTGCCCATAAACACCCCACAAAAGCATAATCCGTATTTTCCTCCACATATGGAAGTTTGCAGCCCCACCCCTCTTTTGATCAGGTCGGTCTTAACGGCAATCCTCCCACGAATAGCCCTCCAAAGGAAAAAGCTAGCTTTCAAAGGCGCCCAAGAGTTCCAATAAAATTTCGAATCCCCATGTTGTTCATACATTTTTTATGCAATCTGCCACCTCACCTCAGGGCCTTTACTGAAAACGCCTCCCCAGATTTACCTTCTCATTTCCAGACGTCATTACCCCCTTTCAGCAAACATCTATGCAGCAGGTCCAGAAGCCGCCCCATTTCCATATTCTTTTAATTATCGATTATGTATGTATTTTTATTCTTTATTATTTTTTAGATATCAATTAGCTATTGATATTTCATAGGCATTATGACGTGGGTTGGGTAAAACCTATTTACCCTCCAAGTTAACTAAGGAGGGTAGAACAATGGTTGCTCGTCCGGATAAAAGGGAAGAAATCCCCTAGTATCTAAGCAATACTTTCGTGCTAGGGTGGTGGCTCAAGATCATCCTCAAGAAAACCTTATATTCTCTGAGGAGGTTCTACCCCGTAAAAACGCTCTTTAATGGAACTTTATCTTTAGTTGGTCAAGACTGAGAAACCACCGGTTTCGCTTGGTGGGCCGAGAATGCCTGGCTTATCAATTTATCCGGTAAACTATCAGGGGCTTATGTAGCCCATGCCAGATTAATCGTATTTTGGACCAGAGCAACGAATCATTATATTAATAGAGCATACTTATTCCATATCCTAATATCGTTGCATCAATAGATGTCATCATTGTTACCAAAACGTATAACCTAATAACCCATGGAAGAACCATTATCCTAAGTTATACATGTGACAAATATCTCAATTAGATGAGTTGATTAGCTGAGCGCCTCTTGGCCTAGTGACACGAATTGCTTATACTACATTCGTTGGATTTCTAGAGTAGATTTTAGGATGGTGCATGTTTTTGCTACATAAAAAATGGGTTGATTAACATTTTAAAATGGATTTGTGTCAATGCTCGTTTAATATATTATCTACGGAATATGAACGTAAACTCTATTCGATTCAAAATTCACACATATTTTTTATCCATTATCCAGTTTTTTTTATGTTTGTAATAAACTAGCGAGGGAGCCCGTGCGTTATGGTGGGATTGTAAGAGGACGGTAGCTTTGATGCATTTGTTGCATGATATATCAATGGGTTGTTATAGACCACGCAGAGTTGAATCTAAGCGACGGTAAAAATAAGCAATCGACATAGTTAAGTAACATGTCTAGAGTTAAAAGTTAGTTTTAACTACAATAAGGTAAATAAAAAGATATTTAAATTTGTTAATTAGTATATTGAAGGGTTAATATCTATAATCTATAAATATATATATATAAGAATTGATATTTGCTGGTGTGGCATTCATTGGTGGCCTCATCCCCCCCCCCCCCCCTCTGAATGTGCCACATGGCACTCTCTATGAATTAAAAAAAAAACTACCTATAAAACATCTTCGCTTTCAACCTAAACCCTAAACACTCAATTAATCTCCATCTCTCTCTCTCTTCACCATCACAATCACACATATTAAATAAGCAAATACAGTCAGGTAGGTCTTCACAATCACACATATTGTTAAATCCACACATCATTTTCATCTTCCTATCGGCAACTCTCGCCAGATTCTTCGTTTTACAGAACCTTAGCTCTCACTCTGATGTCGTTGACGCCACTGCCGCTGTCGATGATTCCACGTCATTCTCCAAATCATCATCACCATCGGTTGAAAAATCATCACATAAGGTTTTGTTTTCTTCGATTTCTAGGGGTTTTGAGTCAATTATGTAGGATATTGGGATAATGATGTTCAATATATGTAAATGTGTATGCTTATGTGTTAATTTCATGTTTATGCTGCTTTTGCGAACTTTTTTTGTTGTTTTTTTTTTTGTAGGATATTGGAATAATGATGATGAATTTATGCACATGTGTTATGTTTATGATTTATAGGGTTTTAGTGTATCTATTTTGTAGGATATTGAAATACAAATGTGCGATGTTTATGATTTCTAGGGTTTTAGTATCTGTTTTGTAAGGATATTGGATTAATGGTGGTGATTAGACTCAAATGTGATAATTTTAGGTGTGTGGTGTTTTTGTGAACGGATTTGTAGTTTTTTAGTATCTGATTTGTAGGATATTGAGATAATGATGATGAATATGTTCAAATGTGTGATGTTTATGTGTTGATTGCAGGTTTATGCTGCTTTTGTGAATGGATTTTGGACGTGTGTTGCTATGGCGAGTGGACGTTATCTGTGGAGAAATCTAGCAATTGTGGAATACGTTGCTGGAGGGGAGCTATTCGACAGGATTTGTAATGCAGGGCGTTTTAGTGAGGATGAGGTAATTCTATCATGTCACACATAGCTTTCTTTAATGTTAAATAATAAGTAATTATATAAAACATGAAAAAGCTAACAAAAGCGGCTGTGCAGACTTACTAATTTAGTTTTTGTGCAGGCCGGATTCTTCTTTCAATAGTTAATATCTGGAGTCAGCTATTGTCATGCTATGGTATGTGTAGTATGCTATTTATAGAACTTAAAGATGTAATGATATGAACACATTTAACAATTTCTATTACCTCAGTTGGTTGCAGCAAGTTTGTCATCAAGACTTGAATCTAGAAAACATATTGATAGACAGAAGCCCTGCTCCCAGATTGAAGATATGTGATTATGGTTACTCAAAGGTTAGCTACAATTTACTTCACATAGTCTAGAGTTTTTTTTTCTGATATGTAAATTCTCTACTGCAGTCTTCTGTGCTACATTCACAGCCAAAATCAACAGTTGGAACCAACTATAATTTTTATTCCAACTTATATAATTTCAAAACTAACCGTAACCTTTTATTTTGATAGTGTTGCATTGCATGAATGTCATGTGGTTGAATGCTGATCCGTATGACTGAGTTTACGTTTGGTATGTTTTCTTCTTTTATCATTTTTTATTAAGTCATATTAAATTTTTCAACCCTGAGACCTTCCCAGGGTAATTAACTAGTAGATCATATAGGCTTTAATCAAGATGATGGTATAAATAGGCAACTGACACAATTAAGTAAATATATCTAAAGTTAAAAGTTAGTTTTAGTTATACTAGATTAACTAAATAATAAGTAAAAAAAACTAAACTCGTAAAAAAAGATTAAAAAAATATATATTTGTTAGTAAAAGAAAAAAATTAACTTTATTAAACTTGTATAATAATTCTATCAAAGTTTGGAAGTTGGAGTGTAGATCGTTTATAGCAAAAGAATTATTCTTAGACTTCCGTATACTAAATCCATTAAAGCTCGGAGGTATGTGCATCTATCTATATCTATATCTATATATATATTGCAAAGGGAATAATCCTACATGTCATACTCTTATGCAATCTCTTCTTTGAGAGATGCCACATAGGATGTGATGTGTCAAGTGTAAACCAATTAAAAAAAAGGAATAAATATGATTTAACCTAATCTATTATAATCTTTAACCTAATCTATTAAATACCTAATCTACTAAATCTAAATATTAAAACTTTACTATTTTTTCTCTCATGTTTCCTCCCATAACTTTTAAACGTTAATATCTTTTATATACGAAATTTTTTAAAGAAAAAAATTACACCAAATTAACGAGCGTTTTATTATCTTTCCAACGAGTACCATAGTGCTATATAAAAAACGGAGAAAAAATGACTATTTTTTGTAACCTGACAGGTATTGTGTCGGGTTTGAGGTTAGTTTAAAAAAAATTGTGGGTTTGGGTCGGGTCTGGGATTAGGTGATACCCGACCCGATTACCCGAAACAACATACCCAAATACCCGAACTATATACCCGATCATATACTCGTGAATTTTTTAACGCATCACATAACCTTTAGACTAATGCGTTCGATATTTCAATAATTTACTTTTTTTTTCTTATTTCATGTTAGTTCTTTTTAGAATGATCGATTACAAACTTCCGAATTCATTTGTAATGGCACTAGATTTATACCCCGACGCAGAGATTCGTTTTTTTTATATTTGAATATGATAACTTATGGTAGAGATTTATTACAAATAATAATAATAATATATTTTATTATGTTATATTAGATATTTCAACCCGGGACGCTCCCGGGATAAAAACTAGTAAATCATATATAAGGAAAGAATTATTAGGGTTCAAGCATCATACGATTAAGTATATTAAAATTGTGGGTAAAAAATGATAAGTCAAATAAAATTGTGGGTAAAAATGTAATTAATTAAGTAAAAGAAAGAAAATTAAATAATAGGAAACCAATAATATTAAATTCAATCAAGTTATATTTACCAAACAATAGTTTAATTCATAATTTTTATACTTAAATTTAACTAGGTGTATTGAAGTTCGTGCGTTGCACGAGTGCAAAGTGGTTTCATTTGCTCAGTCATTGGGCCATATTGACCTAAAAATACGAAAAAACAACATTCGTAGGCGTCACATTATAAAAAAAAAAAAAAAAAAAAAAAGGCGTCACATTATAAGTTTTATCAGGAAAAACATGCATTTCAAGTTGCAACTTGCGATCATTTCCATCAGAAGCCGTAAGCATGAGCATACTATCAATTAGAATACATGCCAATTGGAAAGCATAATTACCTTACCTTTGATATGATTTCCATTAAGGGTATGTGTAGTGGTGGATAGTTATGTTGGGGTTATAGGATTAAAATATTAAAAAGTAATAGAAAAGGTGTTATGTTGGGGTTATGGAAAAAGAGGGTGTAGTGGGAAGGAGTGTTATGTTGGGGTTATAAATGATTGGTTAATTATTGTTTTTTATTTAAATAAGAATATTTAATACTTAATAATATTTCATTAAAAATAAAAATAATAATAAAAATAAAAATTTAGACTGAAAGTTTATTAAATTAATAAAATAATAAAAAAATTATTTAGTATTAAAAAATAAAATTAAAAAAAAAATTTTTGAATTTCAAACGGTTACTGTTCCAAACCGTTTGAATTTCAAACAGTTTCCCTCCTACTTCAAAGTTTGAATTTCAAACTTTGCCCCCCCAAACGTTTAAATTTCAAAGTTTGAATTTCAAAGTTTCCCCCCCTCCACCAAATCTCAGTCACACCTATAAATACGCCCGCACTAACTCGAGTTGCTCTGTATTCGTCCAGGCTGCCATAGGTTTGGTTTTTGGTTTTTGGTTTGTAAAGAGTGTGTGTATGTATGAATTGTTTGTGTGTGTGAATTGTATATGTGTGTGTTTATGTTGTAGAAGATGAAGTATATATATATAGATAATAATTAAATAAATCAGATTTTTTTTTTTTTTAATTTTGGACCGTTCAACAACGGTCAAAGGCACATTCTCCCAAGAAAAACGCTCGCTATGCTCAAGAAGTGATACCACCATAACGCCACCATAGCGCCTGGGGGGGCGGTGTTCCCGGCGCTATGGTGGCTTATAACGCCACATAACTTTGCCACTACGGGTGCTCTAAGGAAAGCACCAGTTCCATCAATGGCAGTGAAAGGCTGCAAATTAGGTTACACACTTATTAGTTATGGTAGTAATTAGTAGTAACTAAGTCGACAAAATTCTGACTATATATGTACTGTTATATAATTCTATAGAAGCATAAATAATTAATATAGCTAATCAAAACACAATACACAAATCTAATATGAAGTTACAAAATGTGTGTACCGTAAAAGGAATAAGCCATTTCTTTCAGAAGAAAAAAAAATTATAAAGGATCAACACTCGATAACTCATAAAACCTAGGTCTAATTCTACGTGTGCACCTCTTACTCAAGTAAAGTCTCTATACAACTTTATCACTTCCTTAAGATACTACCCTAAAGCTGCAATGTGAAACTGGGAAATAACAACCAAACTAATATCAAGTGATATGTCATGATGATGATAAAGATGATGATAGGGGATTCTGATGCAAGGTCGGCCATGAAAATTCAGGTGCTCGGACCGAGCTATAAAAATTGTGCCCCTTAGCCTTAGCTTTAGGTCTCAACAAAATAAATAATGTAACCTATTTTTTTAAGCTACGATTAAAGTAATAGCAAATTGATGGATCAAATTTTATTTCTCACTTAGGTTGTAGTTTAACGGTAGAGGGAACAAACCCTCTTGGGGGAGGTTGGGAGTTAGACTCCCACAAAATATGAAAATATAAATGGGCGAAAGTTTGGAAATTAAAAAAAAAAATTGTTTCATAACAAAAATAAAAGTTAAAAAGGAAGTCAAAACCAACCGGTAAAAAGCAAACACAACTAAGTATGAGCCCTCTTTATTTCATCTTCTTCATCTTCTCTAATCTTACACTCATTTATAAACCTGCAAATTTTTTTTTTTCAAACCATTTCATTTTCTTCTTTAATTCATAGTCTCTCTCAACATTTTTTTTACTTTATGTTTTATATAAACTATCAGTCACTTTGATTAATACTTGATTAACAATTTTGTGGCTTAAACATACAAAACTCCATCGAATTAAAGACATCACTGTTAAGAAAACTTGGATTGTCTGAGGGTCAATGTGCCCCCAAAAAATTGGGCCTGTGCCGGGAGTCCTCCCTGCACCCCTTAAGGGCCGGCCATGTTCTGATGTGTAAAGTGAGCATATGTGAAAGAATAACATACTTGTTCACTCTTTATTATGGATATACAATCAATCACCTTTGTCTCTCAATTATTTTCTCTACTCATACATAATTTAAGTATCTATTTCAATGATTACCACATGTCAGTCGATTTCAAGATACATACATTAAAAACGATCTAAAAGGTGTGCTTCGTTGGATGATTAATTGTCACCTATCAGCTAGAGATTTACCTGGCGTCTAAGAATCATAGGCTACATCTAAAAGGCTTAACATCCCTTGTTATCAATGTGGCTAACAATACCAATCAAAATACAAAAAAAATAGATTCACCAAACTGACTATATTTGTGAATATATATGCAGTTAGCAGGTTCTTATATGTAATAGTAGGTTTAAAGACATATATGAAAGACTGGTACAATTATGAGTGGTTGGCAGTAGGCCGACATGTTCGAAAAGGCGTCTAGGTGTGTGTTTGCAAGTTTGTGTTTGAGTTGGATGGCGCGAGCACTTTTGTTGCCATGGAAAAGGCCTTCGAGGGTGGTCCAGGGCTCATGGGCTGTGGTATTTTTTCGATGATGGTGTTAAATAGGTCATTAGATACGGTTCCATAAATCCATTGGAGCACGATGGCGTCCAATCGATCCCAAGAATCTTCATATTGGGTGGTTATGGAAGTGGTGGGTTTGGGTGGTGCAGCTGCGTCAGCAGCCGGTGGGGTGGTAGGAGGAGGGGTGGTCAATGAGGATGGGTCGGTTGTGGTGGTGGGCTAGGATGAATAAAGCAGGTGGTCATAAACTAAGAAGGCGCGCCAATGTATTTTTAAGAGCTTGCTCCAAGAGGAGTATTGACTGCTCTCGATTTTCAGAGTGATTGGTATAAAGCTTTTGATGTTAGACACCGTGGTGGTAAGGTGAAGCTTAGGGAAAGACATGATGAAGTGGTGGTGAAGGGAGAGGGATCGGAAAAAAAATAAGAGGGTGAGGAAGGAAAGGTGGTGGCCGACCGAAAAATAAGAAGGAAGAGGAAGAAGGGGGCGGCGGACAAGAGACAGGTTAAAGGATAACCTGCTCTGATACCATGAAAGACTGGTATTATTGTTAATTGGATCCTTGATCCCTTCTCCATTATAATCATCTATTTATATACAAAGGTTATCTCAAATATTTGAAAGGAGATTAACTACCTATTAGATAATTATGGTAACAATAATAAATATACACAGTGAAATACACATCGAAAGAAAAATATGAAGTCGTATGAAGGGTATCAAACGGACTCTGATTGAACTTATTTAAACGGCATTGGAACCGTCTCATCGAACCCTACGATGTTAGTTTTTAGGTCTTTGCTTTTTTTGGGTTTTTAGCTTCTAGTTTTTAGAATATACGTTATATCATTGTGTTTTTTTTCTTATTTTCACCATTGTGTCATTTTTGCAATTCGTTGTGTCTTTTTTATTCAGTATTGTGTTATATTTTTTGACATTGTGTTATATTTTGTGGCCTATTGTGTCATATTTTGTGATCTATTGTGTTTTTTGTATCCTTCATCACCATTATCATTTTTGTTACACTGTGTAGAATAACTTGACCCTGCATAGTAATATCGTCTATTAATATACGTTATTTTAACATGATTAGTGACTTGCCTAGACATCATTAATGAATCACCAAGTGTCATATGTCACACCCCTTTTCCTTCATTATTCATATACATCATTAATGAATCACCAAGTGTAAATACGTTGAAGTTCATATTTTCAATTAGATAATACAACAAACTACACAATTGTAATAACATATTTTTAAAAATATACACACCCTTAAAAGTGTGTAAAATTGTGAAGTTCTAATTGTTCATGCCAAACGAGTTTAAGTTAGAAAGAGCAATGTGTGGAAATTTATAATGACATGATAGGTGAGGAGTTTAAGCACTGACATTTGACAATTTAGAATGCTTTTTGACAGTCAATTCATATCCCCAACGGCTCAACGCGTTGGCATGCAATAAATAAGCCATAACCCTATTGCAAGCATTCATTGCTATGTAGCTGTGTGCAAGTGGATATGAACCCACATGCCTATATAACCAAACTTTCTGAAACATTACTTACACTCAAGCAAAAGTTTAAGTAAGTGAGTCATACAGAATTATGGGGTTATCTCAAAAATGGGTTTGCACGTTGCTTCTTATAATCAGTGTTGTGTTTCACATGAGTGTAATTACTCGTGGAGATGAAAGACTTGAGACTGCAGGATGGGGTCGTGACCCGTGTCGATTTCGCCGGTGTGGGCGTTTTGGCGGTGGAAGAGGTGGGGGACTTGGTGGTGGTGGAGGATTTGGTGGAGGTGGTGGGGTTGGAGGTGGTGGGGGAATTGGAGGGGGTTCGGGAGGTGGATTAGGTGGTGGAGGAGGATTGGGCGGTGGAGGTGGCGGCGGATTAGGTGGTGGAGGTGGAAGTGGGGGAGGTGGTGGTTTGGGTGGAGGTTCGGGTAAGGGTGGCGGGTTTGGAGCTGGAGGTGGAATAGGTGGTGGTGCAGGAGGTGGCGGCGGCATTGGTGGTGGTGGAGGAAGTGGTGGAGGCGGTGGTTTAGGGGGAGGGTCAGGTAAAGGTGGTGGGTTTGGAGCGGGAGGTGGAGTAGGGGGTGGTGTAGGAGGTGGTGGTGGCCTTGGTGGTGGTGGTGGTGGAGGGAGTGGTGGAGGTGGTGGTTTAGGGGGAGGGTCAGGTAAGGGTGGTGGGTTTGGAGCTGGAGGCGGAGTTGGTGGTGGTGCAGGAGGTGGTGGCGGCATTGGAGGAGGTGGCGGTGGAGGAAGTGGGGGAGGCGGTGGTTTAGGTGGAGGATCAGGTAAAGGTGGTGGATTTGGAGCTGGAGGCGGTGTAGGGGGTGGTGCAGGGGGTGGTGGAATTGGTGGAGGTGGTGGAGGAGGAAGTGGCGGAGGTGGTGGTTTAGGGGGAGGGTCAGGTAAGGGTGGTGGGTTTGGAGCTGGGGGCGGAGTCGGTGGTGGTGCAGGAGGAGGTGGCATTGGTGGAGGAGGTGGTGGAGGAAGCGGTGGAGGTGGCGGTTTAGGGGGAGGTTCTGGAAGCGGAGGTGGATTTGGAGCTGGTGGTGGAGTAGGTGGTGGTGCTGGAGGTGTAGGTGTTGGCGGTGGTGGCGGTGGAGGCAGCGGTGGAGGTGGTGGTATAGGTGGAGGTTCTGGTCATGGTGGAGGGTTTGGTGCTGGAGGTGGTCTAGGTGGAGGAGGTGTAGGAGGCCTAGGGGGAGGTGGTGGTGGAGGCGGTGGCGGGGGTGGTGGCGGCGGCTTAGGTAGTGGATCTGGGCTTGGAGGTGGTGGAGGTTTGGGAAGTGGAGGAGGACTTGGTGGAGGTCTTGGAAGCGGCGGTGGGCTTGGTGGTGGTCATGGTGGTGGAGTAGGAGTAGGGGTCGGCATTGGAGTGGGAGTAGGAGTGGGCAGTGGTAATGGTGGAGGTGTCGGAACTGGTAATGGATTTGGAGCTGGTGGAGGAAACTAAAAGTTTTCATTCAAAATTAATAGCATATTACTATAATATGCGTACAAAAAATATATTGTAACGCGTATAAAAGTTTGTGTTGTATGTCTTGTATCTTATATCATTCTACAATTATTTTTCGATTAAACAAGAAACTCGGAAATTAATTTACATATGCCTATAATATTTAAGTTATATTCAGATCAAAAAATGATGTGCGTTCTGTAAGGTTTGATCGGCCGGTTCAACAACTGGGCCATGCCTGGCCGCTTTATACATAAACCTACAGGTGCACGAAAAAAACCATTACTATAAGCGTAACTGGTTATTAATCGAACCATAACCGACACACTAGAACCGGTTTAGGTTAAAAATGGAGGTTTGGAACCGGTTTGGGATTGTAGAACAAAACTGGTTAGTAACCAGATTTTTGGTTAACCAGTTTTATGACTTATTTTAGTTATTTTTTTAACCCATTTACATCCATCCATCCATCCATTCATTCATGTAATTAAATTAGTGGTTATGCCCGCGTGTTGCCGCGGGTGTCTTGACTTATATTATATTCAATTTTGAAGTCTATTACAAACCACGGTTAATTCCGAGTTTGTAACATTTTATTCCATTCAGTGAAAAATAGTTGTGGAACCTATAAGGTCACAAATATGCAAATAAAGTTTAAAATTTCCATATGAAGAGCCAACCAAGTTTATTAAACTATAAGAAATTTTCGTCTACAACATTAAAAGTAACGCTATTGATAACATGAAAAGATAGCTCAGAAATTTCACATATGTGGTTATTTTTCAACCTATATAACATGTAAATGATATCGAAGAACATTAATCACAACATGACAATATGGGTGTAACATACTTAAGAAGGTTGACGTTATCCATTAACACTTTTTGAAATTGTTATGTGATACCGTGATGTTCTCATTCTCCTCTTTTGACCAAGGTTCCATACTCAAATAGAATGGATACTTGGACACTGCATCTCTATATCAAAGATACCAAGAGCATATCCATGCAATCTCATAAAACATGTTTTGAAGAGGTAATTATCCAAGTGTCATCATCGTACTTTTGAATCAGTACATATGCCACAACATGTAAACATAGCTAATTAACATCATCATAGAAGTATTTGATAAGAAATATGACCTGGTATCATTATCATCAGTTTGTGACTATCTAGGAATTCAAATAACTCAAATTCAAATTCAGATTTCCATTATTAGCTTCCAAAGTCGTATCAACCTGCTGCAAAAAGCCAAAAATAGAACAAAAGGTCAAGAAAACGACTTTAAAAATCCTAAGTGATGCTTGTTTACATGATGTATGCTGACCATTGCATGCAAATCTTCGCCTGTCGGTTTTTCAGCAAATTGGATAACTTTACCCTTGTGGTCAAACTTTTAACAATCCAAAATCAGATGCCCGACTAAAAAAATACAACACGGCGTTTCAGATCGATAAATGAATCAGAAAACAAAACAGATAAAAGAATATAAAGTTTTGGACTCGCAAACACTGGCACGCAAGAAACATCGATATTAGCGTCTCTATCGATGTGATTCTGTTTATACATTTCAAATTTATATAATCTAAAACATACCTCCACGAAACCATCCCCGAAGTTCACACCATTGCCAAAATAAGTACGGGAAATGTGATGATTAAGTGAAGTGGAATTGAACTGAGTTAGAATAAAAGATCTTGTTTATACTGCTGTTTATACAGTTGCTCATTGAGATGTCTGTAAGTCTATAGCATCCTCCTGCTTTCACTTAAATTTTGAGCTACATTAAATATAACCACTAACCAGTGATATGTGATTCACCCAGATGGATGAAAAAATTTGCAACTTCAAATACATTGAGCGCTTTTTCAGACAAATCAACCCCAAAAATTCATTATTTTGGAGGTAACTTTCGGTGTCTGCCCCAAATTTAAGGAAGAGAAAAAAATAATAAACTGGAACCAATTTGCAAACAAAAGATAACACACATAACAGCAAACTAAAAACATATATACTTCTAAAACTGAAGGAAACCATCACAGACTATGACAAGGACGTTGAACCACATTTCTGCACACCATGCAATCCTATCATGGTTACAAAGTAAATGTGTTCGCTTTCATAGAGGTAGAGGATTGGTGGATTCGGTAACGGGCCAAATGAATGATTTAATATGTTTTAAACATGATTGCACAAATGAGTGCCCCTATCCAATTGACTCGTTAAGAAATTAAGCATCTTCTACATAGGTGCAAATCCATAACTTGGCAATGGTTCCAATAAGATTCTTTTAACTGATTAACTCTCTCTCATAGCCACACTCATTAATTCCCTCAATATACTAATTTTCTAACATAAACAATAGCACTACCACGTTACAAAACCAGCTTGAAGTTTGCATGTGTACCTGATCATGCCTCCATTAAAATTGCTAGCCCCAGAAGCTACCAATGGTACCAATGGCCCTGGTATATCTACAATGCCAATGGCTCTGGGATATCTACTATGCTAAGTATAGGTTTACCACAAAAAGATGTTGTATTGTACCTATAAAATAGTATACAATCAGTAGAACAGGAACATAGATCCATCCAATGCTCCGCTAACAACAATAAAACCTTGTACCGTTGTTACAAGAATAAAACAAACATTGAGAATCCCTAATATACTTTCATGTCCATTATATGTTGCAGAAATAAAAAGGTTCAATAAATAAAGAATTTTAACGATGCCCTGTGTAACATTATAATTCATTCAAAAATATGATTCCATTCTTATAAGCATGTGTTCAATAAAAAAAAGTATTTGAAAGAAAATAAAATTGAAGGAATGCAGTTTTTGTAAAGAAAATAGTCAAAAACAGACAAAGTAGCATAAATAATTGGATAATATCACAATAAAAACATGCATAAAAATAAATTACTAAATTTATATGCATACACCAAAAGTGACAATGAAGTATGTTGAACAATATGGCAACACAATTCAATAAAGATCTGAGTAAAGTACCAACAAGTTTTCTAGCTTGCAAAGGGTGTTCCAGGTCCAGACGGTTGTCTGAACAGAAAATAATATAGATCGGACATTAGTAAACAAAACCCTTTGTGGTACAATCACCTTCTATTCAAGAACATAACAAAAGAGTTTATACCAGAATACGGTACAGAAAAGAGTGGATTGATCCACTCAAAAACTCTGAATCAAATGATTTCCGATCCTCATCAGCAGTCTTCACGTTATTCGTCGATTCCACATGCTTGTTACAATATTTATTTGAATGGTAACCTCAATATTCTATTAAAGCCAATTCAATACAAGTGCATACATGGTGTCTTCTGAAATTAGAGCAGCGCTAAACATGGGTGGTGACTGACTATAAACGAACGAAATTCGAAACTAATTTAATATTCAATCGCCATTAAGGTAGGACGATTCAATTGCATTCCAAGGGGTTACGAACTTTAGTGTGTTTTGTGAGGGTGAGTTCTATTAGAGAGATATAAAGTGTGCATTACACACATATACTATTGGCATTACATGTTGTACATGAGGGGTATAAATGAAAGAAAATGGTTAAAGATTAGATATTTGTTAAGGAACCCTTCAACTCCCATCTTAAAATGGAGGTAAAATGACTATCTTAGCCATCTCTCCTCCTTAATAAGGTAACATAGATAAAAGTGAAATTTATTGAGTTTACATTATTGGTTTTTTTATATTTTTTATTTGGTTATGAAAACACGTTTATAATCTAATCGATCTAATAGGTTACAGGTTTTCATTACACAAAATCAATTATTAATCTAACCGGTTATTTTTTTTAACGGAAGAAACACTAGTATAAATATGCTAGATACGAACAGGATATAAAGATATGTTTATTGATGTTGGACTAAATTGTTACAAGGATCTCGAATAAGCATAAAATAATATTTCGACTATACTATTTATACCACAACTTAGAGTAGTAATTCTTTGTGTTTCTTTACAAGAATGAATGACCCCTTCTCTTATTGGCTGGATGTCCTTTTTGAGAATGACAGTTGTTTTGAGAATGACAGTTGTTTCGCGCCCGCTCTACGGTTGACAACCGTTAGGGAATATTGTGTTTTTCTTCTCTTATTGGCTGGATGTCCTTTTTGAGTGTCCTTGTTGCCTGCCAAGAGATCTTGGAGCAAGAAATTCTCCCTTTTGATAGGCCAAACGTCATTTTCCTTGTCTCTTAATAGTTGGCAAATCCTACGTGGTGCATGGGGCCTATAGAATGTTCGTTTGATTGTTACGATTTTGATGTGTGAGTTGTGGGCCCATACACGCCCACGAATCTCTTCATTAACCGAATTGTGCACCTCTATATAAACCCTCCGTTTTCATATACAAACCTAAAAGGCACCGTAATAGCTGTTGATTCTCAAGCAAGTAGCATCTTTAAGTCCATTAAAGATGCATGACTTTTCATCCTGTAAATCCATTGCTTTACATTCTTTAAATCCTAACTTTCTATTCTTCATTTTCATGCCTCCATCCTCTTGTATATTTGTGAATTAACCTTTTCAGTAGTAGCTAAATCATTCTCCAATCACACGTCCAAAGTTGTGTTGTGTAAATAATAATTAAGAACAAATTTGAGAATTGAGATTGCGCCAGGTCAAGGGTTTTGGGCCTAACAAATAGAAGCCCATAAAAACCATAGCCCATATGTTTCGTATATATATGACATACGTATCTATACTATATTATAAAGCATTTGACAAGGACTTCTTAAAATTTAAGAGGTACAAGTTAATTTGCTTATGATACAACATACAATGCACATAATAACTACATTTTAAGGGCAAATTAGTCTTTAAAGCATCATATTTAATAATCTAAATGAAATCAAGAGTCATGTTTATGATAGGTCATGACATTTATTTCTACAAAACATATTAAATACAAAACATGTAAAAAAGAATTTTCATAATGCTACATGTTTTATTATAATCTTTTATATACAATTAGTTACTTTATAAAAGTTAGTTAATCTATTATTATTCATAACAATGTTACTAAACTTTTAGGTATTTGAGTCGTTTAGGAAATATCTACTGCATGAATAACTTGGCATATTGAGAGCAAAATCGAGCTAATCCTACTAAACAATGTAAAGTTTATCTTGTGTTAGAAGAAAGTGAAAGGAGAAGTTCCTTTATTAGTGTTATTTTTATATACGTTTCAATGTAAGCTTCGTTTAAAACAAAATTGCGTGTGATAATGTACAAGTCATCTAAGCAGAGGCGAACAAGTCTTTAAAGTGTTTTTTTAGTTTTTTATTTCTCTTTTTATGTGAATTTGTTACGGTTTCGACTTAGTAGCTTTTTCTATGATGATTTTTAACTTTTTATTTTTTTAATATGGCAAGTTAACTCGCCACCATGCATGTGCGTGATTTAACCAGTTTGGGAACCAAAACTAGTAAAACCAACAACCGGTGACCGGTACTAAAAACCGGGCTAAACCGGTCAAACGAACCCGAACAGTAACCGAAATCGATTTAGAAAAAATCATTTTATTAAAAATATTAATTATATGATTTTAAAAAGTGCGCACATGAACCGGAATGAAACCAAAACCAGGTAAAAAATTCAATTCGTGGGCGACCAAACTGATACGGAACCGAACCGGTTTCAAACCGAAATCGATTTGACTTGGCACTGGTCCACACCCAAACCGGTTTGCGTTTAAAAGGAAAAAAAACCCCAAAGTGTGCACCTCTACTCGGTAAGCATATGCATCACATACGTTCATGTACTATGCTACTTTACTGATGCATACTGATATTAATGGTGAACCAATACGGTGTTGAGCATCAGATGGTGGTCTTGAGACCTTGGTCTTTGACCCCTTTTGAAGAGTTCTTCATGGTTTAATAGATTTGAGCCGAGACAGAGAAGACCAAGTATCAGGAGTTTATCTTCTCGGCTGTTGTGTTTTTTATAGTTCTAACTTGAGATAGAGAAGACGTGTCAAGTAAATTGATATTTTGTTCTTTACCAAACAATACCATCTTAACATCGGTATTTGTTTTTATGGTTTTCTCGACGTTTCTACTAGTATCATGACGAATCTAACCCATTACGACTTAATACCATTGGTATTAATATTGGTTTTATGAACAAGTATCCATATTCGTTTTTTGGTTTTTCGATTGATGTAACCAGTTGGTTGTTATACAATCAATGCCAGTATTATACCGATACTGTTACAAACCGAACCAATACCGACCGAATGCTCGCTGCAATACGCGAGAAATCCCGCTATCGGTTCATTTTTTGTATATTTTAATTTGAAGGATTATATTATTTTGTAGGTTTGAGGAGATAAAAGCTAAAATGATGAATTCATATTACCAACTACAAGATCATTTGGGCTAAAATTTGGATCAAAGATCTTACAAAACTTGTTGGACCAGTAAATGAATTTGGCTGTAGTGAAAATCACAAAACGTAAATGGGCTTGATCAATATTTATCAATCATGTGACATTAATTGGGCCAGAAAATAGCTTGCAATTGGCTACATTATTTGGGCTTTCACTAAAAGGCAAAGCATAACTTTTTCTTTGTTGTATGGATAATACGTTTCTTTGTTGTATGGATAATACGTTATATGTGTGATAACATATGATTAACTGTAAACAACAGCAAGTAATTGTGTTATAACTTGTTATATGTGTTTGATTTCACTTTAATTTGACAGAAAATTTATCACACCCCTCCTAATCATGCATTGTACACCCATAGGTTAGCTAAGGAACATTTTGTTACGTGCATAGTGGCCAACTGGCCATGCATGTAGCAGTAGTATTGAGTAGTGGATGGTTCTTGAATAATATTAGTGGCATAATGATCGGTTATTTACGTAATGGTTGTATGGTTATATTATATTGATCAAGGGCTTCGACACTGACCAATAAGATCATACTTGTTTGTCATGAGTCAAATAGGACTACCACATCTATAAGGCCTAAAGGGGCGTAACTAGAATGATCTTTTCACTTAACTGATTTTAACCAATCCTGCACTGTCACATCACTTCACTGATTTACTTCACTGATTCACTTTTTTGTTGGCAACACTTAACTGATTCACTTCACTGAAATCTTTATTTTTAATTATTATTTTTAAAGAAACATTAATTACACATATTTTTAAACTAAATAAAATAAAATTACATAATATTCCATAAAATAACATCAATACATGACATCAAAGCATTATTTAAAACCGTTTTATATTAAATAGTAGAAACACGACTATAATATAAAACGTCCTCTCATAGCTCTCCAAACCTCGACCCTCGGGTAGTTATCATTGTGTATATTTCGGTATTGGTTACGGGCTTCTTCAAGTAATTCATCTTCGTTTAACCACGGATTGGCGTCCATCGCATTAACGAATAATTGTTGAAATACTGTGCACTTCGACTTTAAATGTACAAGCTTTCCATATATCGCGTCCGGTGGACGATGGTTTTCACCCATTTGTTGGTTGAATCTTGTGACAACCGTTCAAACGGTCAAAAAAAGTAATAAAATAATACTAAAAATCGACCGTTGCAATTATTATTAATGGTTACCAGCACAGTAACAAGAACCAAAAAACGGTTCACGGGACCCCTACCAGCACGGGTGGCGGCGGTGTTACCGTGCTGTTAGTGAGGTACCCGTGCTCAATTCTGGTGGCACCCCGTCCCCCCTAATTTTTCCTCTTTTATAAATCAAACTCGGAATTTCATTTTTTTTTATTGTAGATTCAATAAGCAAAGGTCAAGCTTTTTAAATTAAGTCGTTGTCACATATATCATACAACTAATGTACGTTTCAGGTTTCATCATTTTTTTTTTTAATTTGTTTGATGTTTATTCCGGGATTGGTCGAATAAACCAATAGTATCGATGTTGTCTTTTTTGCGACTTTTGTTGTTGCCGGAACTATGTGGTATAGTTCAGCAACTACTCCTTATGTGGTTGGACTCTAAACCATAACATTGCTACTAAACAGTCAATGGATATATTCCTAGATTGGGAGAAGGAAAACTAAACGAAATCAACTAATTAAACAAGGATTTGATTAAAACATTGATAGGTAATCTGTTAAACCTTCTTTGAATACCATAAGAACAAGCGTATGATTTACAACGAAAGAAATAAAAAAATGTATAAGATGGAGGGGTTTTTAATATAAACATCTATTGTTTATCTACATATTTTTGGTTTTATAACACCCATCGCAAATTCACTAGTCATGGAAAAGAGTGACGTTGGATTCATAAGGAATACCAGACCTCAAATATCACTAACACATTTTGGGCGCAATAGAATTGGATGAGATGAAAACTCCATGGTAAATGTGCTCAGGTGAGAGTAGTATTAGGATGTGTGACCTCTTGGGAAGTCTCTACCCATTCAAGCAAAAACAAGTTTGTGAGCTATTCGTGTCAAGATGGATAATATTGGTGGTTCGATAGAGCAGGCGTTACATGTTTCTTGCTAAACGCTACACACCTTCCTTTGGTTGAACAACATCATCAGTACCATTAGTAGTACACAAGTCGTCCCAAAATCATGATCGAGCACAACTAGAAACACCATAACTTCTATCCCTTAGACTCTTAGTTAACTCTTAACACAATCAACCGAATAAATAAACAAAAAATACAATAAGTTAGGGGCTCTATTATTCAGTTTCAAAACTTCAATTAAACCATAATAAGAAACATATTAACCAAGAGTCCAACATTATTCTTTATTTTGTCTTTTGGTCCAGCTAAGGTCCCTATGTTAAGATTGTAACCCAAAAAACAACAAACACATGGATCTAGGGGTCACCATATAAAAGAACACCTCTATTTTGAATTCATAAAAGTCAAACCATCATCACTCAATGGTACCAAATGCATCACTATTCCTTCATTTCCTTGTACCCTTTATTATTTGCTCTCAATTTCACACCACTCTTTCTCAACAAATCAACATCAATCAATATGTTCATGATTGGTCCAACCATCTAAACTCAACCTCGATACCAGTTTTGGTTCCTGTCAACAATCTTTATCCTGTGAATACAGTTGTTATAAAGAACGCCCATAGCGAAAAACATGTCTTCAAACGTAAACAGTCTCCTAAACTAATTAGAAAACAACCGAGGTCTAGATCTAGGACCGTGTCCAATAAAGCTAGTGTGTCACGCAAACCATTACCGTATCACTTCCCGGTGGGAGTACGTCTTGCTTTTATATATTTTTTGAAGTTATTTTTATGGGGTGCAAAAAAGACGTTACAAAAGAGTGATGTGAAGCCTAATGGTGTAACAGAGACAAGTTACTCCGATAGAAAAGTAAAGGAAGAATAATTTTATAAATCTATGTCTTTTGTAAGCCCACCAAATGTTGAATAGGTGAAATATGATTATACATTGTTTAAATATTGTACTCGTTTGTCAATATATCATATTTCATGCTCCATTGTTTCGTATTTTCTATGTTGCACGTCTCACATGTATAATAAATAATATACGTTATGTTATACAGCATAACCCTACGATACATACGGAGACATGAAATCTAGGCTCTAAACATATGAAGTTAAAGAATAAGATACTAACAACAAAAGATGAAATCCTATTTTTTAACTATGAAAAATAAAATGCTTTTAAGAATGGGTATTAGGTGAAATACTATAATATTCAAGCTTGACTTATGTTTAAATGAGGTTATATTTTTAAAAGAAAATAGTTTTACGATGGTTAGGAAATGGTTGCACAACAACCGGATTAGAGTAAACTACACGCCCCCTATTCTCCATTATATCTATCTATAGAGTCATATAGATGGATATTATTATTATGTTTAAATATTATTGATGAGTATTTTTTTTTTTTTTGAACATTTATTGATGAGTATTTATGATGTTGAAAACGGATCAGTCGACCTGGTCTACGAATCTATTCTAACTATCAACGAATTTCAATTACACATTACATTAGTAAAATTTGAGGGAAAATTTTTGGGGAGTGGTGGTAGAATAGAACCTTTTTAGGTCAGGTCAGGTTTCAAGGTTGTGACAAGACACGATATAAATTATTACATACTAGTCTTAAGTCATTCGTGTTGCGGGGCGGCGGACGTAAAACTGTGCTACCAACGTTATAGGACGGAGGCGTAAAACGTGCTAAGTAGCAACCAAACAACGACCAAAACCCTGAAAAAGCGTAAAGCAAAACACAAACTATTAACACCAAGTGACTAACATAATGTAAAACATAGCGGGCGCAAGGGTCGTAAAATCATGTTAAGTACTAAGCAAACAAAGACCAAAGCCGTATAAAATCGTAAAACAAACCACGTTAAATAATAAAGCACTAAAGTACAATCCAATAAAATACGAGGGGTGTAAATAGAAAAAAAAAACAATAAAGCACTAAAAATCAAAATGTAAGCAACTCAAGTGACAAAAAAGCATCTATCTTTTAGTAATATTTCTAATTATTTAGTTATGTAATAGTATTGAAGTATTCATGTGGTTAAGGTTGAAACATTGCTCTAATATTTAAGCCCCTTGAATCCGGTTACTATTCATCAAAAATCCGATTACTTTTCAGAACAAGTTCTCACCATTTGATAGAGTGACATAGGAAAATGAAGATAAGAGCTTAAGTCCATTTGGTCTTAAGTTTGAATATGATCAAAAGGGGTTTTATCGCAGTAGGCTTTCAGACGGTGGGTTTTTCCAGAATTAGTGGCTTGATGGACCTGGGTTGGCCAATGGACAGTCATTTGTTCAGTGCTAACCCACTGACAGTTCAGGTGACATTTAGTTGGCCGTTAAAATACTCTATCAGAAACTAAATCATTATCAAATGCAAATGACTTTTTAAATAATCAACTAAAACATCATTACACAATCTAGTGTGATTGTAAAAACCTTTTTCTAAATTCCACAATCTGTTAAAAAGGTTGATCATGCATTATCCCAAAATGAAACCACTATGTAAAGGTTGTATTTATCTAAAGTTTTAACACATTTTTGAACCCCAATTATGTCATGTACTCATTTGTCGTGATGAAATTATGACATCAGAAGTCAAAATTATTTTACTACTTACATTATTTTTAAATACTTTAAAAACACCTTTTTCTCATATATTTTAAGACATTTAGTCGTAGAAAATTCACAAAAGAACCGGTTTGGAAACTAAAATGAAACTGATACTGAAACCGGCCTGGCAATAGGCAATAATGAGTTAGTAACCGACCCAAACCATAGTATTGAAATCGGCTTGTAACACTATACTTTGAACCCGGTTTTAAACCAGTCAACCTTGATCCTTTAACTTTCTTCAACTAGGGCTGTCCAAAAAGCTCGTGGCTCAGAGCTCGCTCGAAAAAAGCTCGCTCGATATGGCTCGGTTTGAATAATACTTTATACTATTGAATTTTAAACGCTATTTTTTTTTTAAATTCGAGCCAAACCAAGCCGAGCCGAGTCGGCTCGGTTTGAAACCAAGCCGAGCTCGAGCTTTGATTTTTAGCTCGGTTTCAAATCCGAGTTGAGCCGAGCCGACTCGGCTCGGTTCGGCTTATGAACAGCCCTATCTTCAACTGGTTTCTACTAAACCGGTTTTGACTTTTGTTGACCCAACCAAAACCAGTTCCAACCCGAGATACTCATCAATCATATTCATCATCATATATGTCAATAACTTATTATCCATGTAAAAAAATGTGTTACAAGAATGAATTATATAATATTAATCCAAAAACGGCGCCGTTTTATGCCCAAAACTACATTTACAGCTATTGGTCTGCAACTAACTTTGGTGGTATCTACAAACAACAACTAACCAACCCACAATCTTCCCTTCCACTCATGGTCCAATCACCTACCGCCACGTGTTTCTAACCATCACCCATTCTTTTTCTCCCTCATCACACACCCAATTAGGCATCTTTAAGTTGCACATTAAGTGTTCGACCCTTTGTTTAACAGAGTTTGTTAAACTATTTTGTTGGGTATATTTATCACACACTGGAGACAATGATGGTGATGATGATATTGAGTTCCAAACATCTTGATCAAGTATACTTGTTGGTGAATTGGTTCTATGTTTATCACCAAGAATTTGGTTTGAATTTTCGTCGAATTGTCGAATAAACGGGTGATCAAGAAGCTCGTTCGCGGTCCACCGGTGTTTCGGGTCAAGAATCAAACACTTGGTGATAAAGTCTTTTGCTAGATCGGATAACCCATCTGGGATTTTAGGGGTTTCGTTGGAAAATGCGATCCGGTAAAGAACGGATACCGGGTCGTTGACACAGGGCCAAGGTGAAACACCAGTGGTCATTTCGATCACCGTGCACCCAAGGGCCCATATGTCGGCGGGGAACCCTTGTTCCTCGCCTCTGGCGACTTCTGGTGCCATGAACATTGGCGTCCCACTAATTGGGGAAGCCTGGTCTACGCGCTTCGCGCAGCCAAAATCGCTGATTTTGGCGATACCATTTTCTTGTAATAAAATGTTGCCACCTTTAATGTCACAATGCACTACTCCATTTGAATGAATGTACTCTAACCCTTGAACTATTTGTCTAGTGTAAATTGCGATTTCCGAATTCGTTAACCCTTCGCCATTTCTTCGATTAATCAAATCAACAATCGAACCACCCGACATGTAATCGATAAAGATATTGTAAACCATCTTGTTATCTTCAATTGTAATGTCACACCCTTTGTATCCCACCACATAAGGACTCCTCAACATGGACAAAAAATGTTGCTCCTTTTGCAAGCTCTCCGATCGCGAAAACTCCGCATATTTGACCGCAAAAACATCACCCGAGGTGGACGTGGCGGCGGAGACGGTGGCAGAGGAACCACGGCCAAGAAGAGGGCCTTTGGTCCACTCCATTTTGGGTTGCTTGAAAGAATAAAGATTTAGAGTGTGGTTTGAAGAAAATGTTGTTTTGTTGGTTATGTTTGTGGGATTTGTGGCTTATATATATAGTGGTGTGTAAAATAAAATGTTTTTTAATAATTGTTATCTATGGAATAAAAGTGTATGTTTTTTTAATAAAAAAGAAAAGGGGTTGTAGACTTGTAGTTTTCTTGTTGAAAAGGTGTAAGTAGTTGTACTTATTTGGTTGGGTGGATAGTGTATAGGTGGCAAGTCTCTCTTTCTAGAGTTGACGATATTTTTAACAGAAGTTTGATGACGTGGCAGAACTTTTGAGCAGGCCAAGACGGCAAATAGGTGGCAGTGACAATTGTCTGTCTTCAAATTGGAAATATAAACCCTAACTTGTGGGATTTGCTTCATAAATAGATTAGTTTCAATACAAAAACTTACTCGTATTGTAATGGAATACAGCACAGCGGCATCTTGGTGGTGAGATAAGACTTTAAGACTATTAGGTCCTGGGTTCGAATCTCACAAGGGGGGTTTCTCATAATTATGAGTTTCCTCCTGAATTGGTAATTTAGTGGTGAAATATGATCGCGTGGTAACACTAGTGGCACGATGATACTCTAGTGGTCCGTGAGTGATTCCAATTGGCCGTTCAAAAAAAAAAAAAAAAAAAACTATGAAATTGAATGCTGGTGATGGCACTCATGTTGTTCGGTCTAGTATGGTACTGATGTTGTTATGTTCGGTACGGTACCAATAAAAATGTTAACAGATGCGGGTTATTAGAAAATTATTAAAACTAACTGATAAATGAAACATTATACTATTCATTAAGTTGCAAAATGTTAGTAATAAAATAAAATGTAACATTAAAATTTGAATATTTCGCTGAGAAATTGATAAATTTTTAGTTTAGATTTTACCGTGTGCATATTTAATAACTTGGTACTAGTATTATATAAACACGCAAGTTTGATAATGAACTAAATGCGGTTAATGGGTTGCGTAATTAAAACTGATAAGACTGAATACTTAAGTACGTAAATCTTAAAATGTAGGTTATTTGATGTGATTAAGATAAGATTAGGTAAATTTTGAAAGATAGAACAAAACATAGGGTTGGATGCCCTATTTTGTATTTGTGTTTGTTGACTTTGAAAATCAAAGATTTTGAGGGGTTTATGTGATAAGGTAGGAGGAGTTTGGAGGCAATGGGTTGAACCACTAAAGTGGTTGGTATCACATATGCCACTTTTTGGTAGAATATCCTCTCAAACTTTGAGTAATTTAGATTATACTTATGTACAAAAATGAAGTCCTGGGCATATACTCTTCAAACTTATGGGTTATGTTTCAAGTCAAAAAAAGAGCCCTTTTTTAATTGTGGTTAATTGTGTAATAAATTGTTTATCTCAATTCGACCATGACCCACAGATCCCCTCAAATTAGACAATCCACATAGCCTAGTATTCGCTAACACCACTTTACAATCAAGACGTGGGGAATGATACTTAACAACCACGGCAATTAGGGACTTGTGTACATCATTTGGGCGTAAAGAATGTAAATTTTGGTCATAACATGGACTTAACACGCAGTTCATGAGTTTGAATGTAGTTTAATTTTACTTAAATCGCACAAAAATATTTAGTTAAACGGGCTAGCCTTGAGTTAATTTACAAATTCACACTTGAGTTGTTTATAACTTTTTAAAAGATAATTTATCTTTTTTTTTTTTTTTTTTTTTTTTTTTTTTTTTTTTTTTTTTTTAATAAAAGTACTTTCATTCCAGGACAAAGAAAATTACATTAGGATAGCGGGCAGGCGGGCAACAAGCTGCGCCGCCACCCCTTTCTGAATAGCAAATCCTAATCTACTAAAAACATAACCATGTCCACCCGGAGCCGAGACACTACTATGAATAACCCGCTGGACCCTGGTCAGGAAACGGGTAGCCTCCGGTGCCAATGAGCCAAAGGTATCAAAAGCCAAAGGTACAAAAACGTGTTGGTTCTCCTCACAGGCTTTAGCATGTTTTTCTACCTTCTTTGTCTCTGCTTTTCGGACCGCTTGCCCTGCTACAAAGCCACTATCCCTCAACCCAACTAGGGGAGATACACCCGTCAGGTCAACACAAGCATGCTTCCCCCCGGCCCACCCAAAGACAAGGAGATCTGCTGGTCGTAGGGTGGATCTCCCTTCTGCTGGATCCGAGAGGAAGTTTACAGGGGCCTCCTTATTGGCTGAGATCCCAGCCCGTCTTAAAATGTCCCCCAGAATGTCTCGAACCCAATCATGCCGATATTTGAAACCGGGCAAATCTTTACAATGAACCGCATGTTCCCCGTATTCATCCAGGCAGGCCTTACGGCAAATCGGACAGATTTCATCCTCCTGGTACATTGGGATCATCAGACGATATTTAAGAATGGCCCTGTATTCAATAGCGGACATGGTTTGGCCTAAACCTTCGATCGGGATAACAGTTAGGAAATCTTGGGCGTGGGGGATTTGGAAGCATTCAATAACTGTCCTCTAACAGGGGGACAGACCAAAAACTTCACCCAGGTTCTGAGCGATTTTGCCATAAAGGGCATTCGCCAAAGTTTTCTGAGGCTTTTGGGGGGGGGGGGTGTCCTTGTTAGAAAAACCACCAATATTAAAACCTGGGAGATAGTCATTTAGCTTTTCGAGGGCCTGCACGTAGTCCAAGTCTGCGCCGAAAACCCCGCTATTTCGTAGGATGTGGTCTTGAAGGTTCCAGGACTGAGCTCGTGACGCCACAAACGCATACATGCCGACATCCTTCGCAGAGAGGAGCCCTAATCCTCCCACACGCATCGGCAAAGACGACATCCGCCATTGTAGGTCACCAAAGAAAGGCCCCCCACATACCACTATGTCTTCAATGGCTTCCCTTAAACCCTTGTCAAAACATGACACTGCTTTATCCATCATGGAGGGTTGGCAGGTCCGTAACCCAAAAAGCAACTTAGCAACCCCCATACAGGACCTGAGCAGGAGGAGTTCACTCTGGGGATCCCTAAGGCATGGCAAGAGTTTCATGAGTTCAACAGCGCGCGATGCCCTCTGCCTTGCCAATTCGCGGATAAAATAAGAGTCACGGCTAACAGCCCCTCCGAGGAGCTTCACCCCTTTTTCTGGCCTACCAATCCCGCTGGGAAAAAGCCCATCCTGAAGTTTCACCCCATTACAAGACGGCCAAAAAACCTCTGTTTTCTTAATATTAAGCTGAAGCCCCAAGGATGGCCCCTCTAGCCGGATAATGTCTAAGGCTTTAGCAACTTCGGTGGCCTCACCAATAATCGTCCCATCGTCCAGGTACCACGCATGAAATGGGAGTTTACAAATTTCTTGTACCCGGAGAACCATAGGGTGTAAAGCAAGGGCGAAAAGGAGGGGACCTAAAGGGTCCCCCTGCTGAACCCCCGTAGTAGCCCCTATACAGTCATTACCAACATACAACCTAGCTGGCTGGGCATATAAGAACTGGACCCATGAATAGATAGATGGGCAACGTTGATGGACCTCTCGAAGAAGGGCAGTGCGGTCGATCATATTAAACGCGTTCGAAAAATCCACCGTGAGCATAGCCAAAGACCCGTCCGCATGGAATGAGCTTAAGAACCTGTTCGCGCTGTGAAGCACTGCCTCCGCCCCATTGGGTGTTCCCACCCCAAATTGAAAGTCCCCAAGGTACTTAGCCATTTCCTTCCCAACCTTCCTCATAGCCACTTTAGAAACTAATTTGCGCCAAATGGCCCCTACGGCAATGGGCCGAATCCCGTTATCAGGTTTCAATAAAGGGGTAAGGGGGGCCGAAGAAATAAATTCAGCTAGAACCCTTGGGCACAAACCCCCTAGCCAAAGGTTGACGACTTCAGTAATAGCTGAGAGCAACCTCGTGGAAGTCACTGACCCTTCTCCAGTAAGAGCGTCTAGCAAATGTTGGGCCCTCAGACCGTCCCTCCCACAAGAAGTCCCTTTAGGGAAAGACCGGAGACATCCAAGCACACAATCCATATCCACAATAAGGGCGGGCATGACGTCAGAGTTGGCGGGCAAGGACGGATGAGGCATCACCGGATGTTTATCAATAAGGGCTTTCATGGTAGATTCCCCAAAAGGAGCAACCCCACTGGAACACAACACCTTGATAGCAGCTGTGAAGTGACCGTCCCTAACTTTTCTTAGGCATTGTTTGACATTGGGGCTCTCTTTAGAAGACTTAATCCCTCTTACACCCTGGGTAAAGAAAACACCCTCCCCCGCACTATAAAAAAGGGAAGAAACCAAATCTGAAAACCCAAAACCGTCTTTCCACAAGGAAAGCGCTTGCAGGATGCTACTACACTGCAAGGATTTCCTATTCCTAGACTTCCGCTCCTGCCTAGTGTACGGTTTGACCACCCGCAGAGTACACCTCGGCAATAAAAGCAATTTGACACAACTTTCTACAGACCCTGGAGAGGCCACCACTTTTTGTAAGGCACCTGTCAAAACTTGGGCGAACGCCAATCGACAGCTTGGCGGAATGCTTTTGACAGTTTGAATGGGCAGAGAGAAAATCTTTTCAAGGAGGGATAAGTCCCCGACAACCCCTCCTGAAGGACCTGGTTCCATATCAGTAGCCGCACGCCGAGGTTTCTGGATCCCCACAATGAAATCTTTCACATCCCCTGTATTCACAGAAAAGGAGAAGACATCATCAACGCCGTGGTTACACCTTTTGCTAAGAGCATGCATCACCATGCACCTCTCACATAGCCATTTGGCCCCATCTTGAAGGGCGCCCCCAACATCCATAAAAAGGTCCAAATCTTGAGACATGGCATCTCGCAATGACGCCTTCCGATTTTCTGTCTTGAAATGCATACTCTGCATGTGCTCGAGAAGGCGGAAAAACCCCGAAAACCCCGGTTTACCATCTTTACACTCATGGAAATGCTTGAAGGGGCATGATTTAAGCCCACTGCTTGAGCCAGGGCCCGAACCTCCTGGCTTACCAATCCAATCCCTTTTTTTTGGAGCCATAAACACATCCAAACCAACCCAAATAAAAAGCAAGAAAAACCTAAAGGACCCCTACTCGAGGCGAGGTGGGGCAATAAACCGATGAAAACAAGGACTTGAAAACTTCAGGTAGACAATGGGAAAGTAGAGGGGGAGCAACCAACAATTACTCACCTTCTACCCGTTAACCGCAACACCCCTATTTATACCATCATACTATATTATTATTATTATTATTATTATTATTATTATTATTATTATTATTATTATTATTATTATTATTATTATTATTATTTAAGGGGACAAAAGTCATACTAGAAACTTTGGAATCCTAATATGACAGCTCTTAAACCAATTTACTAAAGCTTTTTTAATAGTAAATATTGTAATATATTATTATTAATAGTAATACATAACTATTATTATCATTATAGATAGGTATATTAAAAAGTACAAAATAATATCCCAAATCAGTTATTATGCCAAATTTGATTCTACTTCTTCTCTGCAAATCCCCACACACAAACGACGACAAAAGGAGAGGTGGCGATTAGAAAAGGAGAGGTGGCGATTAGGTTTTAAAAACGATCGGGTTTACAAAGAAAGATGACCGTTGGGGGCGAGTAGCAAAGGAGAGGGGCGAGTAGCTAAAGAGTGGGGGGCGATTGGGTTTTTAAGCGAGTGGGCTTTCAAACAGATGACCGTTGAGGGTGACGTCGGTGGTTTTGAAGACGGTTGGGCAGGCGGTGGTTGAGTAGGTGGAGGAGGAAGCCGGTGGTGGTGGAGTAGGTGGTTTGAACAAGGTTGAGGTTGAGTTGAACAGGAAGGCAGTTGTGGCGGAGTAGGTGGAGGAGGGGGCAGTCAGTGGTGGAGGTTGGGTTGAGTTGAACAGGACAGTATTAAACCAGTCGTCACCTCCGTCTACTCCGTTGGGTTAATTATTATTATTATTATTAATTATTTTAGTTTCTTCATGGTTGGGTTAATATTATTATTAATAATAATTATTTATCTTAAAAAGTTAAAATTTAAAACTTAAATGAGTATTGTAGAATTGTGAATGTGTCAACTCACGTATATAAAAGTCGTGTTCAAAATCTAGAGTGTGACAATACTTCCAGCCTTGAGTTTAGTTTTTGATGTCGACCCATCAACACAACATTACAACGCATTTAACATCCTTGTAATCGCGTAACAGTACAAACGTAACAACTATAAAAATAACATTTGTTGTGTTGTGTTGTGTTGTGATGGTTTTATTGCATCACTCTTTAACATCTTCTAGAAAGCAGTTAGCTTTCGGTAACTTGTGAGTGAAGATTGGGTGAAATGATTTAGTTAGTATAGATAATAGATTGGTGGTTATAACTTCTAAATCAAGATTATTATTATAAATAACGGTCCTTAAGGTTGAAAAATAATCCATATATTTCATATTTGAAGCGCTTGCCGGTGAAGTTAGCTAGATTAGTTGGACGGACGTAAAGCAAATATTGTGGAGTATACAAATATATATATATATATATATATGCGTGTCCCATAAGATATTTTTCTACATTCAATTACTTTTTTTATTGTATCTTATTATTTTGTTTATTTGGTTGTTGTATCTTTAGTCATACTCCACGCACGTGTCCCTTCACCCGAATATGATCTTCAATTTAATTTTAAGCTAAACTTCCTTTTCTTTCTTCTTTAGTAACAAGTAAGTGTTTACCCGTGCGTTGCGACGATACGATACTGCTCATTTGATCGGTATTGATTTGTTTCCTTAGTATTTGTACAATTTAAATCAACACATGTTTTACAAATTAAAACAAACGGCACTGACATTAATGTTAGAACGGTGTTGAGTGGTTCAAATAGTTACGGTACCGGTATCGATATTGACATTAATTTATCTTCGTAGACTGAGTTGCATAAATGAAAATTTATTGAAATAAGAAACCAAAAAAATGAATACAAGTACCGATACTGATGTTGTTCGGTACGGTACGGTAGCAATACGGTGTTACTTTATTGAAAGCAAAAACAATTAAAGTGTTTGGTCAATTTCGGTTCGGTTCGTTACGATAGCGACACGGTATCTGTTATCAAACATATGTTACACGAAAAACTAATTTATTTTTTTTATAAAAAAATTGCTTAGCGCTTTTTTGATTTTTTTTTTTTTTGCTCAAAATCCTTAAAATTATGTATGTTACTTGCCCTAAAATTTTCAGAAAAAAAAAAGTTTGTTACATAGGGTATTCACTTTAATACATGGTTTCCAATATATCCATACTCTATACTTCTATAGAAAAACGTTAGTAAGAAAAAAGAAAAAAAAAGTGAGAAAAGGATAAAGAAAATTGCATGTTTAGGGAGGAGAGCGAAAGAGAGGGAGGAGGGTTAATAAAGTGTGCATGTTGTCGGCAATTGAATAGAAAAAAGGAGAGGGGGCGGGAGTTTGGGTTCTATAATTTTACATTTTAACTATCCTTGTAGTAAAAATGATCAACTAATCATTTAACTCCTTTTAATAACTATCCTGAATATCAGTTCATGTTAACAATGAAGTTTCAAACAAATAATACTAATGTATGATTTTTTATAATTAAGGATGAACCCAAAACCTAAACCTAAACATAACACAAATATTATTCATGTAATTTTTCTAATTTGAAACACTTCCTTTACATGTATCAAAAATAAGTTATTGACTTTTTAAATAAATTTGATTAGCATACTTTTATTTTAACTATAAACTATTTGCCTGCCATCCTCATGCAATGGCTTGTTTTATTTTGTTTTATTATCTTAATGAAAGATTAAACCATTAAAAAAAATGTTTGTGAGTTTTCTAATATGAAACACTTTCTTAGCATAGCCTAATGAGATTTTGATTGTTTAAATAAAATTAAATAAGTTATAGACTTTTTTAGAAACGGGTCAGGCTTATATTTTAACTATAAACCATTTAAAATGTATGCAATTAACCAACCTTACAAACAATGACAAAGAATAAAATACTTCTTATTGTTTAATTATCATGGCAATTAAATACCATGGAGCTAAGATTAAATAAACAATGATCTTTTCGAATGTCGAATTTTACTATACTCCTAAATTACACTAAACTAATCATAATCTACCTCATGTCAAGAATTAAACATCGGTCTTCTTTCCAAGAGGCAAAAGCCTCTACCACCAAGCTAAAGTTGGAATGATATAAAAAAAAAAACATATATCATGTACGTTACATCATTGTGTTTGATGTTTCTAATTGTTTCTAGTGATGCAATTAACATATTGTTATTAGGATTACAATTTATTATTTTCCTAATAAATTTTAATAGTAAAAATGCCAAATAAAAAGTAATATAATCACCATCTTCTAATAACAACCCATAAATTTGTATATATTAATCACACACTTAGACCACATTTAATAGAGCCTACAATATATATAATTGGTGGGGCTTGAAGTAAAATGTGGTACTAGTGGAATAATTAAAATGCATACATTAATTGGATGAGTAGACAAAGCAAGAGGGTCTACCAACTTTTAACACAAGCAAAAGTCAAATCAACCATGCTAATCAATTTGGTTAAGGCCCATCCAACACTTCCATAAGTTAATCGTGAATTTGATGTTTAGTAGCTGTTTGGAGGGTGCGGGGTAGGCATGGCTCACATGCTACACTTGTCACGAACTTTTTCTCATTCACATCAGCTTTACTCACTACTAACATATTACTTGACACACCTTATCAAATAACCAAAAACGCTATGTGCTTCATACACTTCTCAAGCCAAAGTCAATTAATAAATTAAATTCAAAGGAATAAACAAACTAAAATTACGATTGGTTAATCTAGAAAATGGGCGCACTTTCTCTCACATCTCCCTCACGGTTACATTGGCACACACATGGCTACACATACCAAACACAACATCTTGAACCTTAGTTGCCGAGTTCCACGGTATGCATGTCGCCGATTCACAAGATGTTGTATGTATTTGCTGGATGGATATCGTGTATTATTATATTATTACGTTAAATATTATAGTGTAACCGTTCTATAAAAAAATGTTATGACAAATGAATTATTTACTTTAAAAAAAATGAAATTAGTTATTTGCTTTTATGAATACCTCAATTACCTTGTCAAACAAACAAATTGCCTAACCTACAATAAAGGGCATTGATGATATAAAAAAAAGTTAATGGCAACCAACATTAAAGAATAGTTATGGTGGTGAAAGAACAAAGAAGTGGTCAGGATGAAATATGACACTAGCTCCATGAATATCTCAATACCAATGAGGCAATGGAGGCGATTACGGTTTTCAACTGGGTGCTTGAATACACAAGAAATATAAGTATGATTGTCAAATGAGAATCTATGAAAAAAATATTAGGGTGAAAGAGGTGCTACTAGTTTTTTTCTTTTTCCTTCACTGATTTCAACCAATCATGCACTGCCACATCATTTCACTGATTCAGTTTTTTGTAGGTAGCACTCTACTAATTCACTTCACTGAGATCTTTATTTTTTAAAAGAAACATTAATTAAACATATTATTAAACTAAATAAAATAAAATTAAAATATTAAAAGGAAATAAAAATAGAAATACAAAAACACATAAATTAAAAATAAACTAAATAAAAGTAAAACTATTCAGAGTCCTCTACGTCGAGATACGGTAGATCAAGTCCGTCTAGATGTGCCACGAGATCATTTTGAAGTCGGAAATGCGTATCGGAGTCTGTCAACTCCGCAAGTGCTTCGTCGTCGAAGAACGGTTGGATTAGGGGATCTTGTATGTGGACCGGTGATATCGCTCGCCCCTCGTCTTTAATTATCATGTTGTCCAATATCATGCACGAATAGACGATGACGCTACACCTAGCAACGGTTTTGGGCCTCAAGGGTCGTGCGGTAATTCCCCATTTTCCCTTGCCGACTCTTGCGCCTTAACGAATTTCTTTTCCTTAGGGTCGGTGGGATATCGAAACGCTTAGACAAATGTTGACCAGGTTGGGTAGATGTCATCAGTAAGATAATATCCATGTATATATAAGTGGCCATTTAAAGTAAATGGACACTGTGGCGCCATTCCGTTTCGTTGGGTAAGAAACACCGGGGATTGTTGGAGGACATTTATGTCGTTCAGTGAACCGGGGAAGGGGCAAAGAATCCATGCCAAAACCAAAGATCTTGCGAAGCAACGGCTTCTAGCATGATCGTAGGGTATTTGTGATCGCCTCACATATACTGTCCTCGTAATTCCCTAGGACATGCTCGCCACACTAAATGAGTGCAGTCAATGCTACCGATCATGCCGGGAAGGTGATGCCTTTCGTCGTGTGCCTCATACAAACATGCAATGTCGTGGCTTGTTGGTCTTCGTAAATACTCTGCCCCGTATAACTTAATGACGACATTGCAAAAAAATTGTAAACATTCGCGTGACGTCCTCTCAGAAATACATAAATACTCATCGTATTCGTCTGGAGGATTACCGGTTGCGAGTTGTTTCACAGCTGAAGATACTTTTTGCATGGGCGTAAAACTCTCTCTAAACCGACCGTCCATGCTCTCTCTGAACCATGCGAAGTTTGCTTCAACATCTGCTACAATTTTCAGAAATAGACACCTCAACATGCGATACCGTTGTTTAAACTGTGTGTCGGTGTATTTTGGTACTTCGGCAAAGTAGTCATTTATTAACCGCGCATTGCCTCCATCGTGATCACGTGGCACGTATCGTTTCTTAGATGTTGCTGTGTCTTCCTCTGCCCGCCGTACAAGGTCCGTCAGAAACTCAAGGCTACTATCGCTTGATTGTAAGATCGGGTGGACCACGAGCGGGGGAACGATTACTTAAATATCTTCTACGTCAATATCAGACATTTTTTAGAAGTATTGATTAAGATTTCTATGTTTTCGATTCAAAACCGTGGGAATGAATTGTATTTGTAAAACCTAAAGATAAAAACGGCCATAAAAATACAACCGTTTGAAAGTCAAACACATTTAACAAACATAAAACGGTCAAAAAAGGAATAAATATTACCTAAAAGTTTGCACCGTCCCACACTACCAGCCCGTTAGATAGAACCAGAAAAAGGTCCACGGGAGCCCTACCAGCACGGGTGGCGGCGGTGTTACCGTGCTGGTAGTGAGGTACCCGTGCCCAATTCTGATAGCGCCCCGTCCCCCTTATACGTTAACTACTTTATCCCTAACCTTTGGTTTAATTGAATTTTAATAATTTAATATTTGCACCGTTTGTTGGCTTTAATATTCCCTACTTAATAAATTCTTGAGAAATAGACCAACTTTCAAACTGTTTTCCTCAATCGAGCATTTTTCTAACTGGGGTCTAATAGTTAGATTTTTTTTCTTTTTTTCTGATGTGGCAACTTATCTATACTACATTATAAAGGAGAAGACATGAACAAATATGTTTAAATTGTCCAAAGTTAAGATGGTATACCAAATGTTTCTTTACAATTTTCTAAATTTTACCACTTTTCTTCCCTAAATGCCCATGAGGTAACTTTATTTCATTAAATTCTCAAAAATCTATACTACATTATAAAGGATGAGAGATGGCTAAAATAGTCACTTCATGTCAATTTTAAGATGACATACAAAAGGTCACAATGTAAATAACTATCTTTTTACCAAATCCTTCTCTTTATGCCCCTATGTGCATTATTTGATTACAATTGTACAAATGACTAATGCAAGTCATCTCTATTATTATTTGCTTCACCTTTTGATTTTCTCATCTTTAATGAATTCAATTTGAGATTCAATGTCTCACATTTTTCTTTTCTCATCTTCAATAATGAATTAAAATCAACATCACTCAAGTTAATTTCTAAAACCACTCATATCATTGCCTTATCACACAATTTTCTTTATTTCTATTGGAAGTTGTCATCAAATGATATTGTTCAACACTTGTAGTCTTGAACTATCGATTATTATGTTGGTAAGCCAACACTTGTAATCCTGTATATTCTTTATGCATATTTATTTATTTTATTTATTTAGTTATTTAGTTTTTAAACTTTTTGTTAGTTCTTATATATGTTTTTTTCATTATTTTGTCCGTGTTTTCTTTTACATAATTTCTAAGAACTTTATACAATAGGTCGACCAATACGAACCAAACTTTAAGGAATACATGTTTGTCGATAGGATTTACCCGCTGCAATGCGCGATGGAAAAACTGCTAGCGTGTTACAAGTTATTTTGGATCCTGCCGCAGCGCGCGGGTAAACCCACTAGTCATTATAATGTACGAGACATATCTAAAATCGTCCAAAAGTGTCAAAGTTAAAATGATATATGAAGGGTTCCTTTACAATTATTCAATTTTTACACCTTTCCTTCCAAAATTGCCCCTCTATAATCTATACTATCTTATTAAGCACCAAAGATGCAAAAGATTGTCATTTTGGAAGTTTTGTAAAAAGAATGAATATTTAAACTAAGAAAAAGTATTGAATTTTTTAACCATATGCATTTGAGTAAGTTGATTTAAGTTATGGTTTATCCTTAAATGATATAAGGTCCCTCAATTTTTAGGTAGTTAAACAGAAAGCAACATAATTTTTTTATCCTTATGATAGTGTAGGGCTAAAACAGTGAAACCTACGTACATACTTTGAGTATCAACATGTTAAACCCATTGTTTTGAAAACCGGACCGGACCGGCCGGTCGGACCGGTCGGACCGGGCTCCGGGGCCTGGACCGGTCCGGTTCGGGTAGTCGGACCGTTTTTGCAGCGAACCGGGGTTGAACCGGTGAACCGGCCGGTCGGACCGGAAACCGGACCGGTCGGACCGGATTTTTTAATTTTTTTTAATTTTTTTTAATTTTTTTTTGTTTTTTGGGCCGGTTCGTCGAACCGGTCGGACCGGTCGAACCGGTGAACCGGCCGGGGGTCCGGTTCGACGTCCGGTCCGGTTCTGAAAACCTTGGTTAAACCACAATACATTTGAAGTACAATTTGGTGATCTTCTTTTTGCATTAGACTATATGGTGTGCCCCCCCATTCCCCCCAACTCCCCCAACTGCCACATCAGCGCCATGTCATTTCCCCCATTTTCTCCCCCAAACTTTGGAAATGGTTTCCCCCAACTCCCCCATTCCCCCTTCCTTTTTTTATTCTTTTTCCTTTTTTTTAATTATATATTTTATATTTCATAATTATTTTTTTATAAAAAATGTATAAAAAACATATAATTTATTTTTTTTTAAAACGACAATATTTTAAAAAAAATAAAAAATAAAACCGAAAAAAAAAACTAAAGATAAATTTCATTAAATTAAAAAAAATTACAACCTACAATGCATGGAAATTTAAAAAATAACAAGAAAATTACATAAAAAAACCATCTAAAGCATATCTTTTCCAAGCCACTTGTTCGCGATCATGTTTCTCTTCGCCGCCCACCCCGCTCTTTCTTGCTCGGGAAGATCGTCGATATTTTTTTCCATCATCGCAAACTCCACCTTTTCTTGCTCGTACGCGAGCCGTGCCTTCTCCAACGCAAGCTTCTCCCGCTCTAGATCAAGTGCTTCTTCCTTTTCCTTCCTTCTTTCATTCCACCTTTCATTTTGCTCCGACTTAAACTCGTTAAAGTTTGAAATCAACGAATCTATTTTGTCAACCACACTTAATTTCGAAGCGGAGGCCTTTCCTTTTGAGCTCGATGCGGCTTTTTTCGCGCGGTCCCTTCCAATTGGCCGCTCCAATTCGGGCGCGGGAGCATCATCTTCAAACTCGGGGTCATCGTTTATATTTATAGTACAACGAGCATCGGACCCCCCCGCACTATAACTTCCCGAGGTGCTCGTCTTTGTTCGTTTTGCTTGTGCCACTTCGTTTGGCACCACCCTCCATTTATCACATGCTCTCAAAATCTCATACGGCCTCATGTACGCCCACCCCCCACTAGCCTTTTTTTTGCAAAACATTCCAAGCGCATTCTTCAACACGTTCTCGTCGCTTTCACCGGTCTTTCTATTGTTCCAACATCTTTGATAAACGCCCGCAAATTCTCCACATTTTGCGTTCATCTCCCTAAACTTAGTACTAACGGCATGACCGGTTCGATAAGGCGTGCGTTGCATTAACTTGAAGAATTGTTCGCAAACCAAGTTCCAAAAGCTATCTTTGGTTCGATTCGTACCTACACGTGATAAATAATAAAAAAAAATTAAAATCATCCATAAAACCCACGGCCAAAAAAAAAATAATAAACTTACTTCGTATCGGGTCGGTAGAAACGTTCACCCACGCTCGTGCTAAGGCCTCCAGCTCGTCTTGAGTCCATGGAACGCTATCCGCCTTAGTAGTGGCACGTTTCTTCCCCTTTGTGTCTTTTTTAGATGTTGGTTGAGTTTCGGGGATAACGTCGTCATCGACGCCTAACGATATAAAGTCGTGTTCGGGTTGAGTTTCGGGTCTAGCGGGGACGGTTGGCATTTGGTTCGGGGGTGGCATTTGCATATGAAAGTGTTGTTGGTGATGCATTTGCATTTGCCATGGATTTTGTGGTTGACTAAAACCGCCAAATCCGAATGTGTTTGGGTCGAGCGGTGTAGCGGGGAAGGGAAAGTTTGGAGCTTGTGTCGAAGGAGTAGCGGGGTTGTTCGGGTAAAAGGGTTGTGGGGTTGAACGCCTTGGATCCATTGGTGGTTTGGTTATAAAATTTGAAAGAGTGATTTTTTATAAAATGTGGTGTTTTGGTTTATAAAAGTTGAGTAGTTGTGTGAATTGAGGTAAAAGTTGAGGTAAAGTTTATATATATATGAGAAAATTGCTCGAATGGTCCCTGTGGTTTGCACTTTTTTCACCTATAGTCCTCAAGTTTTCAAAATTACAGACATAGTCCCGAAACAGTGCGAAACAGTGAATTTTTTAACTCGGATAGTCCCTGGAGGATAACTGAGGTTAAATAATCCAGTTAAGTGGGTGTGAAATTACAAAACAATCCCTTACTATATAAAAAAAACCCTTAATCCCTACACCACCACCACCACCACCAACTTCACCACCCTATCACCATGGCCGGACCAGACCAGAAGTCCAGAACCAGACCAGGTCTGGTCTGCCCGACCCGAACCGAACCACAACCACCACAACCACCACAGCCACCATCATCATCGGCCAAACACCACCAACAACCACCCGAACCAAATCCAACCACCGCCAATCGGACCAAAACACCACTAAGCTCCACCTTCACCCAACAACCGTAAACCACCAAAGCCGTACACATCATCTTCCCACCGAACCCAGACCAAACCCCCAACAGAACATCATCGGCCATCATCATCATCACAACTACCACAACCCACAGATTGTTAATCGAAGAGGAGAAAAGATTGGGTTTTACCTCCTTGACCAGATCTGACCCGGTTGGTACAGCTACCACTGTGAACCGTCGTCGTCGTCCTCTTCCTCCTCCCAAGCTCTCTCTCTACTTTCCTTCTGCATCTCTCTCTCTCTCTCTTCGTCGTTCCTCTCTCTCTCTCTCTCACTTAATAATAATAATAATAATAATAATAATAATAATAATAATAATAATTGGTGAAAGGGTGAAGGTGAGGGGGTTGGTTGTGGTGTTCGGCTGCCGGAGCTCCGCCGGAGGCGGTGGCAGGAGCACCTCCGGCTCCTCCTCATCTCTCGAGCTCTCTCTAAGAAGCAGCAGTAGAAGTGTGTGTAGCGATGCTTTTATAGGTAGGGTTGGGTGTTGGAATCGGGTGGGATGGGTGGAGATGGGGGTCGGTGGTGGTGGAGGGTGGAGATGGGTAGTAGTGGTTTGTGGAGGTGATGAGGTGAAGAAGATGAAGTGGGGAAGATGAAGTGTGGGACCCACTAGTGTTATATTATTTTTTATTAAAGTAAGGGTAGTTTTGTAATTTCACACCCACTTAACTGGATTATTTAACCTCAGTTATCTCCAGGGACTATCCGAGTTAAAAAAATTCACTGTTTCGCACTGTTTCGGGACTATGTCTGTAATTTTGAAAACTTGAGGACTATAGGTGAAAAAAGTGCAAACCACAGGGACCATTCGAGCAATTTTCTCTATATATATATAGTAAATGTTTGATTTTTTTTTTTTACAACGGCTAACAATTAATCAGTGGGCCCCCCTTATCCAACGTTCAAATTTTTTCAGCCAATCAGGGAGCTCGGTTCAAACGGGCAAAATCCCCCGTTTTCCCCGAAAATTTTACGGGAGGGGGGGGTGGTGTTCCCGATCGGGGTCATTGCCACCTCACCTCCCCGACCTACCTCCCTGATTGCACACCATATAGTCTTAGCAATATGACATTTTAGATTAAACCACAAACACTAAAATGACACTTTACCCTTTAAAATGTGTGGGTATGTCACAACTAAAAAGTGGTTATGGTATTTTATACTAGAATTTAAAAATAAAGGTAAACTGATACTTAAAACTTTTAAAACATAAACATAGTTGTTCCTGTATTTTTTTTTTTTTTTTTTTTTTGTGAATTATAATTTTAGAGTATCAACATGTTAATCAGATTAGGTTTTACGGGTCGAATTCATGTCAATTCACGAACACCACCCCTTTAACATCTCAAGGCTTATTATTTTTTATTTATTTACTCTTTGAAACGTAAATATATACTAGTGGGTTTACACACGCGTTGCAGCGAGATCCACAAATGGGTTGCAATACAATATTATGATACTTAGGTTTTTAACAAGTATTAGTAGAAAGAAAAGAAATGTGCACCGTCACTTACAACTGATTGCAGTTCACAACAAAAACCATGTACTCATTATTACACAAATCTTAATAAACCAAAGGTATGTTAATGTAACAGACCAATATGAACATAAGCATCACTCTTGTGTAAGTTGTCCGGTCACTGCATATCTACATTACCGTGCCATTGAAGACATCTTGCTAAATGATAAAGTTCATTTACATGACAAAAGCATGTAGTAATAATAATGATATTGTATACACTATCATATGAAGGTAACTGTCAATTTAGAAATTAAAAGTTGTGATTTGTAAGTTTGTAATAGACTTGACCAACCTGACCCGACCGCTTAAAAATTGCCCAATGAAACCAGTGAGCAGAACCATTCCGTCCACTTTACCGCTGGGTAGACGCATATATATGAAAAGAGTTTATAATATAATTATTATTATGGCAAAGTTTTATAACTCATACAAGTTTAGCATAAATAAGATTATTCATTGTGGTAACAAAAATTATTAACTTTTATAAAAAATTTTCAAAAATATTGTTATCCCGTGTGTTTATTTAGTTTAGGTGAGTTCCATTTTCATATAAAAGTTGATTATCTTCTAGGATATTTAGGGAAGAAAGTGATAAAATTTAAAAATTTATAAAGAAACCCTTGATATGTCTTCTTAACTTTGAACAATTTGAACATATTTACCCATATCGCCTTCCTTACAATGTAGTATAGATATATTCCTTATAATGTAGTATAGATATAGATTAAACAAGATAAAAGCTAGCCACTAGACGAAAGTACACTCAGAAAATACAAGACTAAATGCTCAAGATTACGGTGGTAATTAATTTGTTATAATTACAATACAATTAATGGTATCATAACGACACGAAATGGTTAAATTTGCAAATTGAAGATCGAGAAAAAAAAATACTTGATAGAGAAATACGACACGTAACGTTTGTAGTTTTGGTGAGTGAGGTGGGATCATGTGTGTGCCTTCATTATAAACTTATTTAAAATCACGTTTTAAATAGTTAGTTAAACTTAACACTATTTTGGCCCCTTGTCATGATGATGTAATTATATGTGTGGCCATGGTGTGTAAATGCAATATTCTAAAACGGCTTATATTAAATATAAAATTATCAAATGTTTATTTTTATATTCTTACTAAATACTTTTTAACTAAGTTGGGCATTTTTTTCCCACCAATAACCATTCATTTTTTTAATTATATAGATTTAATAGAGTTACTAACTATATAAAAAAACAAATATCTTATGCTCTTACTTTGATATGGGTCTACTATATTTCATAGACATTTTCTTTTTCGTGATTTTTCATGATGAATGAGTGATGATGGTATGGTTGTAAAGAACGGAAAATCATGAAAATAAATATTTACTTTTCCTTATCTTCTGTGTAGATAGATATCAGAAGCGTTTAAAAAAAGACGTCTCAATGAAAACCATGCAACAGAATGTTTAAATTTAGTGACTTGAAGTCGAGACGTCTCAGAGACTATTCAACTTTTGTAGACTTTTAAAGTTTTTTCCCACCCTTTTAAACACGGGCATACATTTTTCATACGACGACATTTAAAAATAAACCAAATTAAAGATAATAAGATAATTTTACTATATTTAGTTTGATGTATTTTTTTTAAATGTTCTCGTATGCTCGTTTAAAAGATGAGGTCAAAAAAAAAAGTTGAAAAGTCTAAAAAAGCTGAAGAGTTTCGAGGCGTCTTGGTTTGAAGCCCTTAAATTTAAACGTTTCGATGCATGGGTTTCAATTAAGCGTCTATATTTAGACGCATCATGTGTCTATTTTTGCAAAATGGAAAATTCAATGTTTATTTTTGTGATTTTCTCTTTAAATAATCCGGTATGACTGCCTACAATAAACATCAAAACATTTTGTGTCTCGGACCAACATAAATAATTAGGCCTATATAATTTAAACCCACACAAAGCCCACAATATTAATAAATTCTAACCAATTAAACTCAATTGGGCTTATTTTTTAGACATTAATCGTATTAAACTATTATCCCACAAGTTAAAATATATAATTTAAAAAAACTTCGAATTATCGGGATCAGGGCCGTCCCGATAGGCTTAGCAAACTAGGCAAAAGCCTAGGGCCCCCAAAAAAGAAGGGCCTCCATACTTTATTTACTACTTTCTTCATGTATTATGTGTGTATTTAGCGGTGTAAATTAACAATTCAAAGGGCCTCGACTTTCTAGTTCGTTTAGGGCCTCCAAAAACCTAGGACTGGCTCTGTCGGGATGTCAGGTCTAGAGTTGTTGCACTCCTTGCACACCCCATCACCAACCCTGGTTACCGGTACAATCGACATTAGTTGCTCCATAAATACATACAACTTTTTTTAATAGCTTTATTGTATAAATGATCGTGATTGCAATTCTTACACGATATCAATCTTTTGATCCCATGATTGAGATCATGCCATTAAGCTATACTTGAGAATTAACTTTTTTTTTTGGAAGGCTAATTTCATTAAAACACACCACCCGGACGGAAATCTCTAAGACAGAGACTACCGAAAACCGGGAAAGATTACATCAACGGAAAAGAAAAATTACACCAATTTCTCCAATCTATGGAAACCTCTTTATGCCTATACTTAAACCAAAGATACGCCAAAGATTTGACATCCGCCAACAAATCACTTCATCCATTTTCTTCAATATTTTCATCTTTTACCTTGCGTTAATGTCCACTTCTTTTTCAAACAATTATCCATCAAAAGAATTGGTTTTTAGAAAAACATACAAGTATAGATCGCACAATCAATGAAGACAAGAAATATCATGACGACATATTTAAATATGCCAGTGATATGCAAGCTATACTTGCAATCAAATCGAACTAACTTATTAATCACAAATATTATATTATATCTATCAATATAATAAATGAATACACTAGGGTTGAATCCTAGCTTTTGAGAGGGTCTCCTAGGATCCAAATGGTAAATGGAGCTCCATGAAATGTAGTATATAAACCTCTTTTTTTTTTCTCACCATCCATTTGTATCTTAAAACATTCTTCCTCTTTCCTAGCCTAATACATTGTTCATCCTTCATACCCTAATTCCTTTCTCATTGTTCTTTTTACAAGGTATGTTGTCCATCTAATCTTATATTTATCATATTACATCAATCTTCTATGAAATACAATCGGTTTTTTGGTAATGATCAAAACGTTTTACGATTAACATAAGTGTCGAAATTGTTTTATTATCAATTTTCTGATTTGGATGAGATTGATACATAACTGCTTACAATCATATTACATCAAAGAGAAATACAATCGGTTATGTATTTTCTTTTTACTACACAGAAAAATCACAATCGTATTACATCAACCTTCTACAAAATACAATCGGTTTTTTTTTTGTAATGATCAACACGTTTTTTTTATTAACATAAGTATCTAACTGTTTACGATTAAGTTTCTGATTTGGATGAGATGCATACATAGCTGTTTACGATCATATTACTTCAAACAAAAATACAATCGGTTTATATATTCATTTTTCTACAAAGAAAAAACACCATCGTATTACATCAATATTCTACCAAATAAAATCGGTTTTTTTTTGTAATGATCAAAACGTTTTTTTATTAACATAAGTATATAAACTGTTTAGGATCAAGTTTCTGAATTGGATGAAATGGATACACAACTGTTTACGATCAGGTTCTCAATTCTTCAAGGTTTTGCATGACCCTTCGTCAACCGTGTTGGTATGATTGTTATTTTTTGTGTAAAAATGCCTATTTCATTTTATAAAATGTTTTTTTTATTTTTTTTATACGTATATTTCCAGACTGTGCCGAAGACATGAACAAATTTTTGTTATCTAAAAACATCATATGCAGTGACGTTACAGTTGCCACATACGAATTATGATTAGTCTTGATTGCAATTAATAAGATTTATTCATTTTTAATGTTATTTATTAAGATGTTTAATATTATTTATTGACATTAATAATAATTGACTGAATTTAATGTTATTTATAAAAAAATTTAATCTCATTTATTTATATTACTTTTTTTGAATTTATATTTAATAAGATTTAATCATTTTTAATGTATTTTTAATATGTTAGAATTAATGTTATTTATTAACATTAATAATAATTGACCGAATTGAATGTATTTATTACGATTTTTTAATCTAATTTATTTATATTAATATTGCTACGAAATTACGTTTAATCTATCTTTACGAAATTATATTTAATATTATTTATATTACTATTTGTTCGAATTATTATTGGTATTGCCTCCAATTAATAGGATTTATTCATTTTTAATGATATTTATTATGAGTTTTAATGACATTAATAATAATTGACCGAATTTAACGTTATATATTACGATTTTTAAGCTCATTTATTTATTATTGACCGAACTAACCGAATTAATTTAAGAATATATATTACCAATACTAATACTAATATTATGATTTTTAATTTTAACCTTATTTATTTCTTATTGACCGAATTAAATTACGAATATATTACTAATAGTAAAACTAATATTACGATTTTTAAATTTAAAGTCATTTATATCTTATTGACCGAATTAAAATTTTCTATTACTCTTTTTACGAATATATTACTAATACTAATTGACATTAATAATAATTGACCAAATTGAATATTATTTATTATGATTTTTTAATCTCATTTATTTATAATAATATTACTACGAAATTTTGTTTAATATGTCTTTATGAATTATTATTGGTCTTGCCTGCAATTATTAATATTTATTTATTTTTAATGTTATTTATTATGAGTTTTAATGTCATTAATAATAATTGACCAAATTTAATGTTATATATTACAATTTTTAAGATCATTTATTTATTATTGACTGAATTAAATTACAAATATACTACTAATACTAAAACTAATATTACGATTTTTAATTTTAATCCCTTTTTATATCTTATTGACCGAATTAAAATTTTCTATTTCTATTTTTACGAATATATTACTAATACTAATTGACATTAATAATAATTGACGAATTGAAAGTTATTTATTATAATTTTTTTATCTTATTTATTTATATTAATTTTACTACAAAATTATATTTAATCTATCTTATGAATTATTAATTGTCTTCTCTGCAATTAATAGGATTTATTCATTTTTAATGTTATTTATTATGATTTTTAATGACATTAATAATAATTGATCGAATTTAATGTTATATATTATGATTTTTAAGATAATTTATTTATTATTACATTTTTTGAATTTACGTTTAATAAGATTTAATTATTTTTAATGTATTTTTAGTATGTTAGAAATAATGTTATTTACTGACATTAAAAATAATTGACCGAATTGAATGTTATTTATTACGATTTTTTAATCCCATTTATTTATATTAATATTACTACGAAATTATGTTCAATCTATCTTTATGAAAGTATATTTAATATTATTTATATTACTATTCGTTCAAATTATTATTGGTCTTGCCTGCAAATAATAGGATTTATTCATTTTTTAACGATATTTTATTATGAGTTTTAATGACATTAATAATAATCGACTGAATTTAATGTTATATATTACGATTTTTAAGCTCATTTATTTATTATTGACCGAATTAATTTAAGAATATATTACTAATACTAATACTAATATTATGATTTTTAATTTTAATCTTAATCATTTCTTATTGACCGAATTAAATTACGAATATATTACTAATAGTAAAACTAATATTACGATTTTTAAATTTAATGTCATTTATATCTTATTGACCGAACTAAATTTTTCTATTACTCTTTTTACGAATATATTACTAATACTAACTGACATTAATAATAATTGACCAAATTGAATGTTATTTATTATGATTTTTAATCTTATTTATTTATAATAATATTACTACGATACTTTGTTTAATGTGTTTTTATGAATTATTATTGGTCTTGACTGCAATTAATAAGATTTATTCATTTTTAATGTTATTTATTACGATTTTTAAGATCATTTATTTATTATTGGCTGAATTAAATTACGAATATATTACTAATACTAAAACTAATGTTACGATTTTTAGTTTTAATCCCCTTTATATCTTATTGACCGAATTAAATTTTTTTATTACTATTTTTACGAATATATTACTAATACTAATTGACATTAATAATAATTGGGCGAATTGAATGTTATTTATTATGATTTTTTAATCTTATTTATTTATATTAATATTACTACAAAATTATGTTTAATCTATCTTTATGAATTATTATTGGTCTTGCCTGCAACTAATAGGATTTATTCATTTTTAATGTTATTTATTATGAGTATTAATGACATTAATAATAATTGACTGGATTTAATGTTAGATATTACGATTTTTAAGATCATTTATTTATTATTACTTTTTTTGAATTTATGTTTAATAAGATTTAATCATTTTTAGTATGTTAGAATTAATGTTATTTATTGACATTAATATTAATTGACCGAATTGAATGTTATTTATTACGATTTTTTAATCTCATTTTTTTATATTAATATTACTACAAAATTATGTTCAATCTATCTTTATGAAAGTATATTTAATATTATTTATATTACTATTCTTTCACATTATTATTGGTCTTGCCTGCAATTAATAGGATTTATTCATTTTTTTAATGATATTTTATTATGAGTTTTAGTGACATTAATAATAATTGGCCGAATTTAATGTTATATATTACGATTTTTTTAGCTCATTTATTTATTATTGACTGAATTGACCGAATTAATTTACGAATATAATACTAATACTAATATTACGATTTTAAATTTTAATCTCATTTATTTCTTTTTGACCGAATTAAATTATGAATATTTACTAATACTAAAACTAATATTACGATTTTTAATTTTAATCCAATTTATATCTTATTGACCGAATTAAATTTTTGTATTATTATTTTTATGAATATATTACTAATTACTAATAATTACTAATACTAACTAATATTACGATTTTAGTTTTACTATTCGTAAAAATTCGTACTGTTGACCAAATATATTACTAATACTAATTGACATTAATAATAATTGATCGAATTGAATGTTATTTATTATGATTTTTTAATCTCATTTATTTATATTAATATTAATACGAAATTATGTTTAATTTATCTTTATGAATTATTATTGGTATTTCCTGCAATTAATAGGATTTCTTCATTTTTAATGTTATTTATTATGAGTTTTAATGACATTAATACTAATTGACCGAATTTAATGTTATATATTACGATTTTTAAGCTCATTTATTTATTATTGACCGAATAAAATTATGAATATATTACTAATACTAAAACTAATATTACGATTTTTAATTTTAATCCCATATATATCTTATTGACCGAATTAAAATTTTCTATTACTATTTTTACGAATATATTACTAATTACTAATAATTACTAATACTAACTAATAGTAATACTAATATTACGTGCAGAAATTGTTTCTCAAGTCGTTAGGTTTGTTAGTTGCATATTCAACATTTATGTTTACAATATTCTTATTTTATATTTAGTTACACATTCTTAATTTTCTATACATAATGCTTTTGTAAAGGTTTACTGTGATTGAATGGCCTGATTTGCTTCAATCAGAAGATACTTCCATTGGCGAATATTGTGTCTTCAAATGGTGTTCAATCCAGCACAAAATGTTTGTTACTAAGGCTACACCACAAGATATCATTGATTTTGAAATTTAAATTATGATTTTGATGTTATTTTGAAGAGTTTTAATGTTATTTATGATGATTTTAATGTCATTGATTTGAATGATTGATTATGATTTGGTTGTTATTTCTTAAGATTTTTAATCTTATTTATTGCTATTACTAATATTTCAAAATTTATTTTAATATTGTTGACCGACTTTAATTTTGATATTACAACTTTTCTTTAATCAATTGTCATAAAACAAAATTCTTTTAAACATATACGACTTTCTTTCAAATATTTATTTAAATCTATTTAACAATGTTAAATCTATTTAACAATTTATAATTTAAATATAATCTAAAGATAACAATGTACATTTATTTTCCTACACTTTTATTATTCTTTTAATAATAAATATAATTTAAATATATTTAACAGTTTCCTAAAATATATAATGTATTCAAAATAATGTTCAATGCTATTACTAATAATACGACCTTAATTTTAGTATTGTTGACTGAATCTGAGTAAATTTTTTTTTTTTTTTATGTTTTTGTTAAATTGATGGAAGTCAATTCTTTGTCTATATGTCTTTGAGTTTGATTGTGCTAATTTCAAGCGTTGTTGACCAATTCACGTCAATTATCAATCCTTCCATTTTTTTATAATTCAAATACTTTCCTTTAATCAATTGTCATAAAACGATATTCTTTTAAACATATACGATTTTGCTTTAAACATTTATTTAAATTTATTTAACAGTTTATAATTTAAATATAATCCGAAGATAGAAGTGTACATTTATTTTCCTACACTTTTATTATTCTTTTAATAATAAATATAATTTAAATCTATTTAACAGTTTCCTAAAATATATAATGTATTCAAGATAATTTTCAATGCTATTACTAATATTACGACCTTAATTTTAATATTGTTGACCCAATCTAAATAAAAACTTTTTACGTTTTTGTTAATTTGATGGAGGTCAATTCTTTGACTTTATGTCTTTGAGTTTGATTGTGCTAATTTTAAGCGTTGTTGACCAATTCACGTCAATTACGAATCCTTCCATTTTTTTATAATTCAAATATATAAATAAATATTCCTACTTGATCACGTCAATCGAGGCACGGTATTTCTGATTTTGCAGAATTGTTCGAGACACAGCAATACTATATAAACCTAAACAAATAATAAAATCATTTAATCATCATACCAATTTTAACAACGAAATTAAATGATAATATAAATTTTCAAAATGTTATATTCTGTTAAAGAATTATATTACTTCAATCACAACTAATAATGATTACTAAAGATGTCAATAATAATTTGTATATAATGGGTAAGGCAATTTGAGACGCGGATGATTTTAATGTCATTTATTTGAATGATTGATTATTATTTTGATGTTATTTAGTAAGATTTTTAATCGTATTTATTGATGTTACTAATATTACGAATTTCATTTTAACATTGTTAACCGACTTGATATTACGACTTTCCTTTAATCAATTGTCACTAAACGATAATCATCATCTTGATTTCAATAAGTGTGCTAACTTTAAGTGTGCTAATTTTAATATGTCAATAATAATTTGTATATAATGGGTAAGGCAATTTCAGACGCAGATTATTTTAATGTCATTGATTTGAATGATTGATTATGATTTTGATGTTATTTATTAAGATTTTTAATTGTTAAGTACTATATTTACACAGTTTAAATAATGACGTTTTTTGACGGCATTTTGTCACATGTCAAAAGTTGCCTAAAGTGTATGTACAATGGGGCCTTTTGGCTACATGTTGAAATGGGTTTAGGGTTGATCCTTTTGGTGTTTATTTTTTTTTTAATAAAATATAGGAAATTTATATTACAGCATGTGACATTGGACCCATTTTCTTATTAGTTGTTTTTAGCTATGTAATCGGTTTGAACCATTGGAGAGATAACATGTAAAATTTAAGCTACCCATTCAAGTAAGTGGGTTAAGGATTATTTCTTAATTTACTTATCACCGTATCCATATCTTTACAACAACTATATTTTATATAGAACACAAATATGGAATACAATGGTGGAGGTTTTCATAAATTATTGAAAATGAGCTGCACTCCGAGGATCGTGATGACAATGATAACAACTTCGAAGGTGAAAAATCAACTATCAATAAGCAAGACTTGGAAGATTTTGATTGAAGTAATGAAAATGGACCATTGGTTGAAGTTCGTTAAGCCCCAACTAATTGATAAGTGTTTTATGCCTAAGCTTAGTCATGATTAGAATATAGCTATTACCCAAATGATGTAATGTGTAATATTGACTGATGTTCGTTAAGCCCCAACTAAATGATAAGTGTTCTATGCTTAAGCTTAGTTATGATTAGAATATAGATATTACCCAAATGATGTAATGTGTGATATTGTGATAGTATGCTATGTAGTTTGCAGTTGTCAAATTAAACTTTACTTACTCGATATATCCATCATTTCGTTACATTAAACTGTTAGATGACATTTTGCATTTAACATCAAAATTCATACATATTGCATCATCAAACATTTAGTAACCAAATCAAATTGCATAATACAATTCTTATTTTCCTACTTTTTTTTCATTTTATTTTCGGGTGAACCGTGGGTCCCCACGGGACTCTAACCTAGTTATAAGAATAAGAATGTTATCAAGTTTTTCTTTGTTGATATATAAACCGATTAAAGCAAAATATATTATATATAGATACAATTGGTAAAATTTTCGATGAGAGAGGTTTACTGTAGTTGTAGCTAAATGTCATTTTCGCGTACTCCATTTTTCCTGGGCGGTTTTCTTCTTTATGGGCGTTTTGCACTTGCTTTGTGGCGTTTCTAGCAGCGTTAACTATTTTGAGCGGCTTTGCCTCTTTTTGGGCGGTTTTCCTTTTTTTTTTTGGGCGGATGACTTTTATTAGCTTTGCTTCCGTTGGACTAAAACACTATTTTACTAATATGTTGCTTATTTTCTTTAGTAAAAAATTTAATAAATGTGTTTGTTATCACGTAATTTATATGGTGATCTTCAAATAGCTAAATGCTTTCTTGGCTGTGATCAGTATCGAAGTTTGATTCTTGAATTAGTGGGAGCCGGACTCAATTTTTTTCGATCAGTAGTGGCCTGAAGATGAAATTGGTTTGGGCCAGACTTAACCCGGACATAATTTACCTACGAAAATCGTAAAATTCTACCATTTAGGATGCATTGTAATGCGCTTTAGGTATGTTCAAATTCCATACGATGTAGTCTTATTCTTTGTACAATGATGGTATGTTCATGTGTCATGCATATAACAAACTCTTGCAGGCACCAGGTTGTCGCCGTAACGCGCGACACGCCTAAAATACTAGTTTATAACATTTGTAAGATTTTGTCTAAGGTAACAGTAAAAAATTAAATAAAGTTCCACGACCATTTATTATATATGCTAAGCATTATGTATATGTGTATTCATTTGCCAATAATCTCTAGCCCAGCTGGTTTGAGGTATGAGGGTTTACCTCTTTAGAGGGTTCTCATCTGGGGTTGACCAAAGGTTCAATTCTCGTCCATCAAAAAATTATACCTATTAAGATTGAAAGGGCCCGACGTGTGAGATGATTCGAACTTGTGACCTGAAAATTGTCAGGACTAAAATTTTATCGCTGAACTACGTTTTGAAAAAATGTGTACTCATTTATAGGAGTAAGGGTTTTATTTCTAGTGTTCCCTTTATTAATAACATTATCTTTTTATCAACAACTACCTCGTGTATAATCCACAACCACATCATTCAGCCAACATTTAAATATTACTAATTACCAAAGCATTGGTGCATTGATGGCTTGTAACATGTGCTTTGGAAGTTTTTTTTTTTAAAAAAATGATGTTACATTTTTAATTCAAAGGTTTTCCTTTTTTACTTTTTAACACAAATATTTTCATGTTTTACAATTAACGCTAACAATTTTTATTTTCCATTTCTAACCCAAAACTTCTCATTTTTTTTACTTTTAATCCAAAGATTTTCGTCTTTTACAACTTAACCCTAAAGGGTCTGTTTGGTATGGGGTAATGGAATGGATGGGGGAATGGAATGGACGAGGTAATGGAATGGACAAGGTAATGGAATGGATCATTACCATTCCATGTCTTGTTTGGTTGTCATGTGGGAATGAAACAAAACATTACTTTGTGTTGTTGGATAGACAAGAAAAAACGAATGAATAAAATCGATGGTTAGTGGCGGTGGAGGGTGGTGGTCAGTGGCGGTGATGGTGGGTGGTGATATGTGGCGGTAGCGGCGGTGGTGGGCGGCGGCGGCTGTGGTTGGTGGCGGCGGCGGTGGAAGGTGGAGGTGGATGGTCGTAATGGTGGGTGGGTGACGATGGTGAGTAGTGGCGGTGGTGGATGGCGGTGGTGGTGGGTGGCGGTTGGTGGTGGTGATGGTAGGTGGTGGTGTGTGACGGTAGCGTGGTGGTGGATGGCGACGCCGGTGATAGGTGGTGGCGACGACGGTGGTGGGTGGCGGCAACGGTGGCGATGGGTGGAGGTGGATGGCGGTGATGGTGGGTGGGTGACAATGGTGAGTAGTGGCGGTGGTGGGTGGAGGAGACGGCGGTGATGGGTGGCGGCGGTAGTGGTGGGTAAAGGAAGTTGTGGTGAGTGATGGTGGTAGGTGGTGGTAGGCGGCGGTGAGTGGATTTGTATGGCGGCGATGGTGGGTGGGTGACGGTGGTGGGTGGTGGCGGTGGTGGGAGGGTGAAGGTAGTGGGTGGTGGCGGTGGTGGTGGGTGGTGACGGCGGGTGGTGGCGGCGGCGGTGGGTGGTGGCGGCGGCGGTGGGTGGTGGCGATAGTGGGTGGTGGCGATAGTGGGTGGTGGCGGCGGCGGTGGGTGGTGGCGGCGGCGGTGGGTGGTGGCGATAGTGGGTGGTGGCGGCGGCGGTGGGTTATGCTTTTGTTAGTAAAGGGTGAATGGGGATGGAATGAAAAAAAACATGGGGGGTGGATGGAATGGTTTTGAGGGAATGGAATGCCTTGTGGAATGGGTGATTCCATTCCTTTAGCCAACCAAACACAATATTTTTCATTACCTTGTAATGGTCCATTCCATTCCCCCTTTCATTCCATCATACCAAACGCTACCTAACACTTTTTTTGCTTTCAACTTTGGTCCCACATAATTTTCATCTTTGGCAATTTTTTTGTTTTAAGTTTCGTTATATATTTTGTTAGTTAACATGCGGCAGCGTGCGGGTGTGATTCAATATTTTTTCGTCTATTTTTCCCGTCTGACAGATATGTCGCAACACGTGTATCTTTCCCCATTTGACAAGTTCGTCACAACGCGTGGGTCCTAGACCAACTTAGTTACTTCACATTAACCATAGTTGTTAATTAAAAGTAATCGATTTTATGCCTTTGGCATTAACACGTCGTAACGAGCGTGCATGGTTTAACGATTTTACGCCTTCTTTTCATTCGGTGTTATTTTTTCCTTTTTTTATTTATTTTACATTTACGAGTTTTTTGGTGTTGATGGTCGCTAGCGGTGATGTGACATTGGTGCTACCTGATATGGTTTTACACCCACGCCGCAACGCGCGGGGGCTTAATACTAGTTATTCACTAAATCGAAACTATTTTTATAAACAATATGAAAACAACTAGAATCATTTTATTTTTTGGGTCTTTTGCAATTTGTTGGATTGTCTCCAAAAGTATCAAGTAAATTGAAGTTCATAAAATCGACCGAGATAGATCAAGCTCATCTTAAGTCTCCTAAAGTCGCTTTTATTATCTCTTTGTTAGTCTATGTTATAATTAATTGTGGTGATTTGATCTCTCTTTCTATATGCTCTAATTGATTCTCGTCGTGAACACTTGTTGAAGAGAAAAAAACTTACCCAACTAATTAGGTAGGTTTGAGCCCTTCAAGAGAAGGTGATTGTTGGATCAGTGGCTCAACTTTAACAGTTTCTTACTTATGAACACTTGTGTGTTATAAATATATCAAAGTAAATTGCACAGCGGAATATTAAAGTGTTCAAGTTAAAGCATTACTTTTAACAGGAGTTATGACTCCCCCTCAATCAATGAACTAGGAAGTTTAAAGATGAGAATTAATAGTAAATGAATATAACAATAAATGCAGAATGATTCTTAACTATAAGAAAGGTTAACTACAAAGTAATATGAAGGAAAATGTTCAAGTCTTAAGATTGATGAGTGAATGAACTGCTTCTATAATAGGGGGAGTGATCCCTCTATTTATAGAAAAGATAACATACAGACTAAGTAAATTAAAAAGCTTAAAGTAATCAAAGATATTTATACAACAGGCTGTAGTTATCGAAACTTGAACAAAGACTCTAACAAAACTAATATAATACTAAACTGCTGAGTTTAAGGTCGGTTTAATACAAGTGCTGATACTTCTTAAAAGATCTTCAGGAGTTTGCCTTCAGTAGTTTGTTCTTCAGATATTTGTCTGGTTTATCTTCAGAACTTCTGATGCTTTTACTCTTCAGAACTTTTGGGATATCTTTCACTTCAGCAGTTTCTCAAAATGTAAAAGATGATATAAGACTAAGGTTTATAACTGGCTTGTTAATCCTCTTTGACCCTACAGTGATGATGAGAGTGCACTTCATCTTCTTGGATCCAGATCTGTGGTCATAAGAGAGAGAGAGAGAGAGAGAGAGAGAGAGAGAGAGAGAGAGAGGGGAGAGAGAGAGAGAGAGAGAGGGAGAGAATGGGACTGTAGAGAGAGACCCAGATTTTGATGAGAAAACTCTCCTCTACCTAGTAGTAAAAAAGTGACGTGCTCATAACTTGCCTATACAAGAGGTGAAAACTTCTTATATAGAAAGTTAATAGGCTTTCCAGATGAATCCAAGTCAATGAGCTACCCAAATGGATCCCCTAACATGAATTGGGCCAGGCCCAGTTAGGGGTTTCTTTACAAGTCCCCGGCCTAGTGTGGAACTAGCCACATAGCGCTGAACCCCGCAAATGGATTAGTACAAGATAATAAACACAATTAATATTAATATTAAATAAATAAGTTCGCGACAGTCACCCGCTCAAGGCGGTTCGGAAGTTCATTCTAGATTTTACCCCTTCATTTATTATGAACCATTGTCACCCATCTTAAACGCTATAATAAACCACCATAAAATCCATCACGCATTCACATGAAGAGAAAAGGGGATGAGAGAGATGAATCACATGAAGAGGGAAGGGGATGAGAGAGACTTGAATTAAACATATATTGTCCATTATGCATATATAATCTAGGGTTAGGATCAAATACACAAGACACTTTTTCTAGGAAGGGTGAGAAGGATTGTGATCCATTGATCATATATTTGAATGGTTGAGATTAGTTTGTTTGAAAAAAATAAATAATAAATTAGAGGAAGGGCATAAAAGGTAAACCACATTTGTTGACTTTCTCTCTCCACATGCAATGCACATGTCAATTCCCCCCATCATTTTAAAACGTCTATAACTTTTTCATACGACATTTTTTTTTTCAAAAAAATTTCACCATATTAACGAGCGTTTTTTTATCTTTAATATGAGTACCACATTGCTACATTAAAATTGAAAAAAAAAAATTCATGCTAAATGGGTTTTCTTCTCCGTTGTGTCTTTCTGCTCGTTCATTGTGTTATAGTATGCACGTGTGTTTTATAAATATGTTATTTATGTTTTTTTAGTCTACACATGATTTAACTTTGTCCATTGTGTTTTTAGTATGCTTTTAATTATGTTTTACGCAAATGAGTTTTGTATTTAGGTGTACATTGTGTTTTATTATGTTCATTGTGTTTATGTCTATTATTCATTGTGTTTTATTGTTCTGTTCATTGTGTCTTTTATATGTCGTCCATTGTGTTTTACACAATTGGGTTTTTAACTTTTTTTTTTCAAAAGTATTCATTGTATTTTAGTCTTCTGTTCATTGTGTCTTTCGTATGTCATCCATTGTGTCTTACGCAACTGGGTTTTCAACTTTTTTTTTCAAAAGTATTCATTGTGTTTTAGTCTTCTATTCATTGTGTCTTTAGTATGTCGTTCATTGTGTTTTACTAGACTCTTGAATGTGTTTTATACCCTATATTTAATTGGTGTTCATTGTGTTTTACATTCCATTGTGTCTTACGCAAGTGGGTTTTGAATTTTTTTTCTAAAGTATAGCAATATGGTACTCATATTAAAGATAAAAAGACGCTCAATTTTATGGTATAATTTTTTTTAAAAACGGATGACGTATAAAAAAGTTACGGGCATTTAAAAATGAAGGTGGAAATGGCATGTGACTTGCATGTGCACATGTTTTTGACAAAATTACCCCTCCCACTTGTTAATCCTTTGGACACATGTCATTTTCTAGTGGCTTCTCACCCTTCTCATTTTTTGTAGCCTTTGTAGAATAACCCAACCCATATAATCTAACTATAATAATAATTATAATTGAAAAAATTATCAAGTTAGCAATATTATAGAACCCAATGGTCATAATAGTTCCCATGCCATTGCATTTTTACTTCTCACCTTGGTTAAATGAACGAACATAAACGAACACGACAAATTTCTTAATGAACGAACATGAACACAAAAATGTGTTCGATTATGTGTTCGTGTTCGTGTTCGGTTAAAGTTAAATGAACAAACACGAACACGCCTGTGTTCGTGTTTGTTCGGTTCGTTTACAGGCCTAATAATTACCAAAGGATAGAGGATTCTTTCTAATGTGCTTAGTTTGTAATCCTATATTTTGAGATCTTAATAAAATTCGTCAAGCAGTCACTTTACCCAAATTGAACAACACGAAAGAAATGAACATAAAATGGAAAAAAAAATTTGATACGCATTTACCAAGATGCAATATCTACGGGACAATATTCAACTAGATGTTTGAAATATGGTCATTTTGTATCACATTTTTTTGTACATTATAAGGTTGAAATATACAACATAATACTACACATTATGTTGTACAATGTGCGATACATACCCTTTAGACCAAATGTTACGTTACGTGAGAGAATAACCAACAACGTATGCATCACTATCACACAAACACCACGCCGCACACACCCAAGTGGCGTGAATGGGGCGGGCATGGTTGGCCTCATGCTTTTCGAGTGAAGCAATCTGGCAGTGTGTGGTGCGAGTATGATCACTCCATACATATGTTGGTCATAGTGAGAGGGGAACACCCCCATGCCTAGGTGGCAACATGTGAGGTGAAAGACACTGTCAATATCATACTCCATAAGGAGTGGTCTTAGTAAACAAATGTAAAAAAAATACAAAAATAAAAGAAGCTACACAAACTGCAAAGGTAAAACGGTCAAATTTACACAAACCCTATGCATAATTCATAAGGTAAATAAACACGATGTTTCAACCGTTTACTTGTTCCACAGGTAAGATACACCAACGAACTTTAACGTTTAGATGTGTGTGATATATTTATTGCCACATTTACATAAAACAAGCAGGTTGATGTTAAGATAGAGAGGTTTCAAGCCGCTTCTGCAAACCCAACTCGTAATTTACCATAGTCAAACACTGTGTGGTATTTACCCATGAAAATATCTCCCAAGATCCTGTATCAAAACATCTGTGTTATTTCAGGTAGAGATATGAATTTCGACCTGTTTAGTTATGAACGGTATGTTCTATCTATGAAAGAGAACGTCATGCTGGTCGAATAAACCCAACCCTAAATGTTACCAGTTATGACACATTACCCAAGCCACTTGTTTTGCTAACCCTAATTATCAATGTAAAACCTACCAAAAACCCATAAAAAGGCAAAGGCAAATCGTGTGGCATACGACGACTAAAACCCAAATAAAGTTTGGGTTTTCGCTTGTTAATTTTGTAGAAGTGATAAAGAAAGGATAGACATGAAGGCAACAATAGTTGATGACTGTACCATAGGGGCCCACGAGGAGGTGCCACGTCAAGAGCAGTAAATCCACTAATGCATTGTGCTGCTGCTCCTTCACCAACTTTCAGGACATACTATACGATCACACACGAGATTTAACAAGGATAACATACATATTACTTCAGGTTATAATTAATCACCCTCGAAAACAAAATCAAATGATTTATGCAGTAAAGGGAAATACAAATCAGATTAATGTTATAAGGTTACCTCTTCGGGTGCGAGGTCAAAAGTTTTACCACCAATGGTAAATGCGATATGAGGCATTGATGAAAGACTGTTACAGTCAACTCCAGATTCACCCATTGGACTTGGTATTCGCTCACACAGCTGAAAAACAATTTTAAAAAATCTCTTATCCAATTTTCCCATGAGATCATCAATCATAAATTCTATCGATTTTTTTATTAGGTGGCAAAATGAGCAAGTCGGGTGGGTTTTGTAAATAACTAGCATATGACAAGTGATTACAAAAAGTTCAATTTACTTCAGTGGCAATCTAATATTCTGAATAAAATGACTCTGGAGGGTTTACGCATATAAAATGAATTGACCCGTTCATATGTAACGGTCGATATTACCACCTCTACATTTGTTTCATATACTTATTTTTATGCTGAAGTCAATTCACCTGATCAACATAGTTAATTATTTGATCTTCAGTTTCGTTTCGTTTGATCTGGTTTTGCATCCAGACAACTGCCATCTCACAGAGAGAACACATTTCATCATGTACACCAGATGATTTTCCATTATTCTTATCAACTACACTCTCAATTATCATGCTGCCAAAACAAACAAGTTAGCATAAGTAATGACAAACCAGAGTACACAAAAGTAGAGAAGTGTGAAACGGACCTAGTATCATGAGAACCATCAAAGGTGCATAACTTCATTTGAGAGCAGATTTTTTCAGGTTGTGACTACAGAACAAATAGAAAAGTGCATCAAGTTCCCAACACAAACTCTATAAAATTTAAACATTTAGTTATTACTATTAACTAATGAAAACAATTATACGGTATACAAAAATCAGAAAATTACACATTATTTGGAGAAAATATTTTTTTTATTAATTGGGCTCATGGGGCAGGCCATCGTGAAATGGACATTCAAGCCTAACTGGGCTTTTCAATCAAATGTTGGGAATTAAGACAGATTGCAAATTTCAGACCTAGGACTTTTTGTGCATATCTAGCACCATTTACCAAACGTAAATATTAAATATATAGAAAAAGGAAAGCAATAAGATCAAGAAACAAGGAAAGAAAAAGAAGTAAGTGCGTGAACCTCAGACAATAGCATCTCGATTATAGTTTTTCCGTACTGATCGACCAATGTCTTGCATTGTTGGCTCATGACCCCAGCAGCACCAATGGCTTGATTAATTTGAGTAATAATAGCCTAAAAGAGTTGGATATGACCAAAGGATGTTAGTCTCAGAAAGTAAGCTAAAGATAATTAATTAGATATTTCATGCCAGTAAAATGAAAATTTAAACTGTGGAACCACAGTAGATGTTTGTAATGAACATAGATGATGTATTCACTTCTACTAAGGCAAGGAAACGGGCTACAATCATTAAATAGTAACCAAGTTTCTATATTACACCTCAAATATATATATATATATATATATATATATATATATATATATATATATATATTACACCTCAAATTTAAACTGTGGAACCACAGTAGATGTTTGTAATGAACATAGATGATGTATTCACTTCTACTAAGGCAAGGAAACGGGCTACAATCATTAAATAGTAACCAAGTTTCTATATTACACCTCAAATATATATATATATATATATATATATATATATATATATATATATATATACACGTTGAAACTTGAGTAGTCTTTAACGGCTAATTTCTTACACCCATTTCTTTACACCTTTTTTGCACACCCTTGGAGTTGAACTCCCAACCTCACCCAAGAGAGGATTTCCTCTCTAACACTAGGCTATAACCTAAGTGGCCTGAAACTTGAGTAGTTGAGTGGTTACATAACTGTGTCATTTAAATCATCTGATTAGTTACGAAATAACTTCACAACAGTACAATGATATTGAAACTTGAGTGCTTTTCGCAGTTGGAAACCTTTTTGAGTGACTTTGGTGAAATAGTGATAAAACCTGGTTACTGTTTAGGCAGGGACATTTTTCAGATTTGAAAATTGATAGAACTAATTAAGCATTTAAGCCGAGGCGGTAAGGTGTTGCAGGGGCAAAGTGGAAAAAAAAAGGGGTGACTGGTGGTAACAGATAGTGTATTTGATAGGAAACAGAATTTCGATTGATTAAAATAAAACAAAATACAGGATAGTTGGCCCGATTCGAGAGGGGCTAGTCTCCACAATTCTGAATTACAGAACTAATTTAGATAAAAACCAAAGACAGCCTAAAAACTAAAACATAAAGTCTATAAAAAGAAAATATGCAGCAGTTGCTTCCTAATTTTCAGCCCACTACGCCACTATGTTTTCCCTCCTAATTTCCCCTCTTAATTTAATTTTGATTTTGGTGTCAATGAGTCAAGTAAATCGCCCAGCACAGATTATTGGCCTGACCCATTACTGGGTTCGTATCGGTATTTTGACTGATAAATATGATATACATGTGGAAGTGAAATTCACATGCTATCCTTTTTTTCTTCCTCTGGTAACTATTAGAGGGGACGATTTCAACCCATTCATAAGAAAATGGATATCTGGGTTATATTTGATTAATAGCAGGTCAACTGAGTAAACTAGGAAAACCAGAAAAGGAAATGGGTATAATGGTTTAGAAGTCGCCCAAAGGTACATTCAACTAGTGTCTACAACCTCCTAAATGGCTTTTAATAAAAGAGAATAGAACAGCATTTTAGCTTCTGTTATCATATTATACATAATAATTTAAGGGATGAGCTCGGGACGGTATCGGTACCGAACCGATACCGATCCCGACAATACCGATACCGAAAAGTTCAAAAAACCAATACCGATGCCGATTATACCGGTACGGTATCGGTATCGGTATCGGTTCGGTACCGGTGTGGGATCGGTATTTTACCTTAAAATACTGATACCATACCGATCCCGTACCGATACCGATAATACCGAAACTGAAAACCTCTAAATGTGGGTACCGATACCGATACCGAACACCCTCGGTTCGGTATCGGTTCGGTACGGGATCGGTATTTTTTCGGTTCGGGATCGGTTTTCGGGACCGTATGCTCATCCCCAGCATCCCATGTTCCTTTACATGTTTTGACTTGTTACCCAACCTATATGACCAGCCCATGTTGCCACCTATAAATCAACTAGATATGTCTGTCTGGACCAAAGCAGGTCACAGGTATCAACATTGCGCGCAGGCAATTAGTTCAGACCCATACTGAATAAAACCCAAAATCCATTTGAAGTACTGAATTAATTGTCCTAAAAAGGCGAATTAAAATATATAATCACTATGTATACGACCATTCCCAAAAAGAAAGAAAATTTCATTACTTTATTCTATAAGGGTATAGAACAAGACATAAGCATACAAACAGACTGCATAAGTCAAAATATTTGTCCAGTTTATTTGTGTGTCAAAGCTTATACTTGCATATAAATGTATACATACCGTTGGACCAGCCAACAAAGATGTTCCAGAATCAGCAATTGCTGCACAACCATTGTCGCAAAATCCTGAAATAAAATATGATGCCAAAAGCCCCATATAGTTCAGAACTTTAATAATGTTTTTAAGGGATTAACCCATAAGGTATCAAAGCTAAAAAGGGATAAAAACAAATGCTGCAAAATTACCGGTCGTTTTATCACCAACCAGAACATCACCCATATCAAACTATCAAAAGATAAACAACCAAATCAGGTTTTAGTTTATGATGAACCATCATAATGCAAAAATATACAGTTATAAAAGAGACTTGCCTGCCAGTAGCCTTTTTGAGTCACAGGGACATATGTGTGTTCACCCTTGAAATGAGTGGTATCAACCCCACCAAACACAAGTTCACCACCTTCACCCTCATCAGCATTGCGATTAAGCCAAAATGAAAATACGGGTTCTTTAACAAGACCTTGGTTCACCATATTGTACCTAAAGTGACATGCAACATCAAAAGGAAAAAAAAAAAAAAAAAAGTCGATTGTGAAACTTCAAACCAAAGAATCAAGGGAAATATGTCTACATAGGCTACCCAAGTTCAAATGTTTTCATTAAGGCCCCCTAACTATTAATATTTTTTTGTTACGCCACCCAAAGTGTCAATTTGGTTGCATTTACGCAACTTCCACAAAACACATACAGAAGGTTGTAAAATGCTAGAATACCCTTGATTTATAGATTTTTTCACATTTAGAATTAAAAAAATAACAAAAATGCCCTGAAGCTACTCAGAAGATTAAGTCTTGAATAGAAGAAAGGAGCGTGTGAGGAAAGAAGCAGCAGATAGTGATTGTTGCAGCTCGATATGTTTGTCACTTCCCTTGATCTTCTTCATTGTGCCTGATTTGTTTGAAGCCCTCGCCTTTGTGTGACTGTGACTGTGTCTGGCTCCGGACGTCGGGCTAGCACCTGAATGCCGTACTTTTTAAAAGGCCGCAAATCCGCGCCAGAGCAACCTGCTGGCGGTTTCTAGCCTCGCTGTGCCTGGGCACAAGCCTAGGTCGCACTTGACAACATAGGCCTTGATGGATTGTAGAATCCATATTTGAGTAGACCCAGTAGTATATTTGTCATATTTACAAATCTAGAAGTGATAAACTTAAAATTTATGGGCATTTCATTAGTTTCAAAATTTTCCAGGAATCAACATAAACGAAATCAGACTAATACTTGGGTGGCCTCTAAAGTAGTTTTAATATACGTGTGGCCTTAGTGAAACCCTTTGTATACATTATCCCAACAATGAATGTTCAGAGATGAGTCAACTATTACCAAACAGGAACAGCATCCCCAACAGAGATTTCTTGAAACCCAAGGCCAAGTATACCATCAAACTTGGCTGCCAAGAAAGTGATACCAGGCTCTTTAGTTGCCTCTATAAAATCCTGAAAACAATGACACATCAAGATGAAGAGGCTAGATACAAATATTCTATTTGTTACATATAGATGCAAAATTTATTAAAAGACCTGCTCTTTTACAACAAGGTCACCAAGCTTGACAGAGTCTTTGCTAAAGAAACCAGAGATAGAGCCAGTTCCATATTGGATTGCAGCAGATTTCCCTGAATTAGACATGAATACATTAATAATATTAAGTCCTTAAATAACATGTTGAAATCAGAGCTTATAAAAATGACAGTGCTTGAATGCCTGAGTTCAAGGGATTAAAGTATGACTGCATGTCCCTGTTTTCAGTCGATCAAACAACATACTTAATGATCAGATAAAAACTTGACTGTAGCACTAAGCTAACCAAAGATCAAATATAAGCAACCCTCTCATCTCATAATTGTCTCTTTCACCACTTCTTTTCAAAATGCCAAACGAAAGATTAAGTACATAAAAAAACCAGAAATGGACACCATACCGTTTTTCTCATAGGAACTTGAGTGGCTAGACTTATACTTTGAGTGAAAGAGGCAAGCGACCTGCATCCATATCAAGAATGATCAGTAACCGACAGGACTAAACTTCTATGGGGTCAAAACAGGCAGCAAAGGTAAGTAAGTGTACGCACGCGCGTGTGAAGAGAAGAACGAGATAAGGGTTCAATTAGAAATCCAAAACAACAAGAAGAGAGAAACTCACTGAGAAGTAGCACTTTGCAGAAGGCACCCACAAATTGGAACTACCAGTGTCAAAAATCACAGTAAACTTTTGAGGCGGAGTACCAATACCAATCTCACCATAATACTGAGCATCCATGTAATTGTTCAGGGCAATAATATCACTATCCGAATCCCCAAAGTTACCACGAACACCATAGTTTCTATTAGCATTCCCTTCATTAGAGCCAGCATGTCCACCAACTTGGTTCAGTTGGTTAATTTTCCTCTTTTTAAGTCCAACTCTAACCAATCCACCATTAGGACCCGAATACGCAATCGGTGACAGCAGAAACCAAAGAAACAACAAAAGAAAGCTCGATTTAAATAGTGTACCCATCTCTAGCACTGCAATTGCCGATTATCAGCATCAACCAAAATCAAAAATTGCAAAATGAGTCACTGAGTCACATAATTCAACTCTAATACCATATAATCATCATATTTCATTTCACAACAAAACCCCAAGAAAAAAAAAAGTTAAAAAACTCAATCAAATACTTATGCCTTTACTTTAATCAAATTAAATGTTAACACTACAAGAACCTAAAATCACAGATCACCATCCAAAAATGTCATCACATGAGATTTCGAGTTCGTTCCAACGGATTCCAAATATCGCAACTTCTAGATCAAAATTCCTATTTCACATGAGATCATCAAACAATCTCTACAAAAACCCTAGGGTTTAACAAATTTCACATATAGAACTCAATTTTCTACTGTAACGAAGCACAAAAGTATTTACCCTATCTATCATCGCCGCTCAAACCGATCACTAACAACTACTTCAAACATATTAAACAAAAACAGATAAGCAATTATATCAATATGTACATGAAATTCATACATGAATTCCTATGTAACGTAAGATCATCCAACAACTTCTACAAAACCCCTAGGTTTTCACAAGTTTCACAATAAATTCAATCGTCTACCAAACCGATCATATCAACTCCTTAATCACTGAAGCAAATCAACAATAAATGTAACAGAACCAAAAGCACAATATATTTACCCTAAACATCATCAGCGATCAAACTGATCACTAAAAATTATCATCATTTCACACAAACAAAACAAAACAAAATAAAACAAAACAAAACAGATGAGCAATTATACCAAAATGTAGATGAAATTCACACAGAAATAAACTATTTAACATAAGATCATCCAACAACTTCTACAAAACTCTTAGGTTTACTAAAATCACCGAAACAATTTAATCTTCTACTAAATCACCAAATCAAATCAACTATTAATGTAAAAGAACCGAAATCACAATATATTTGCCCGAAAGTTCATCTGCAATCAAACAGATCACTAATCTTGGTTTAAAAAAGCGCGCCTGGGGCGCGCTTTAAGCGTTTGAGGCGCGAGGCATTTAGGAAAACACATTTTTTTGCCAAAAAGCGCTGGACTACATGAAGCGCCGCCTCGAGCGCTTGAGGCGCGCTCTACAGTTGTAACATCCGGCCCCTCTCACCACCAATATTGTCCGCTTTGCCCCGATGGGTTGCCCATCCAGAGCTCACGGATTTGTTTTTGGTCGCCCCGGTGGAGACTTCGCAGGAGGTCACCCATCCTGATACTACTCCCACCTGAGCACGCTTAACTGTGGAGTTCTCCTCTCATCCACTAGCATTAAGCCCAAAACGCGTTGGTGATTTAAGAGGCTTTGGATTACTTATGAACCAAGGATCTCTCCTGGCCACGGCCGATGTGGGATTTGCCTAGGGTGTCATACAAAGGTCCATGTTAATCTCCCAGAAATCAGTACTGTTACAATCACCCCCCCTTAGGGACTCATCGTCCTCGATGAGGTTTGCCCCACCACCCCGAACGGCACAGGAGTGGCTCTGATACCATTTGTAACATCCGGCCCCTCTCACCACCAATATTGTCCGCTTTGCCCCGATGGGTTGCCCATCCAGAGCTCACGGATTTGTTTTTGGTCGCCCCGGTGGAGACTTCCCAGGAGGTCACCCATCCTGATACTACTCCCACCTGAGCACGCTTAACTGTGGAGTTCTCCTCTCATCCACTAGCATGAAGCCCAAAACGTGTTGGTGATTTAAGAGGCTTTGGATTGCTTATGAACCAAGGATCTCTCCTGGCCACGGCCGATATGGGATTTGCCTAGGGTGTCATACAAAGGTCCATGTTAATCTCCCAGAAATCAGTACTGTTACAACAGTAGCACTACAGTAGCGCCTCAGCCCCAAAAAAACTTTTAAACTTCTTTATTTGGCCCGCTACAGTAGTGCCTCGTCGTTTTTATGTTTTGAATATGCTTTTTAAGTGCTCAAGGGTGTTCTATTCATGTTTTTGTGCTTATGATTGATTAACATGTAGAAAATGTCATATTGACATATATAAATATTTTTTTATAATTTTTTTAATACTACACGTGAAGCTCTCGCCACGCGCCTCGCGCTTTAATCCCTGCGCTTCAGATTTTAGAACCAAAACGCCTCGGAGCGCGTCGCGCTTTTTTAAACCAAGCCACTAATAAGTTACACTCACTTCACACAAATTACACAAACATAAAAGCAAGTATAGCAATATGTAGTAATTTAGATTATGATATTCATACAGCAATTCCTACTTCATAACTTCTACATAAATCCAAGGTTTTCACGAAATTCACACAATAAATTCAATCGTCAACTAAACGGATCATATCAACGACTTAATCACTGAATCAAATCAACTATAAACATAACAAAACCAAAGCACAAAGTATATTTACTCCAAATTTCATCCCTGATCAAACCGATCACAACAAACTAAGATCAGTTCAAACAAATTAAACAAAACAGATGAAACTCACACAGCAATTCCTATTTAACGTAACATAATCCAACTTCTTCTATAAAAACCCTAAGTTTTCACAAAACCGATCATATTTACCCTAAATTTCATCGGCGATGAAACAGATGAGTAACAAGTAACAGTTACGATCAGTTGAAACAAAGTGAACAAAACAGATGAACGATTATAGCAATTTATTAATATTAATATGAAAATCATACGATTGGTAAGAGATAAAAAGAGGCACAACCTGCGTGATGGAAGGAATACTGGAAGCGTGTGTGTTAAGAAATGGTTTATGCGTCAGATATGCAGAATAAATAACAAGACAGTTCCTACAGTGCGTACACTTTAGTTGTTCTATTGTGTTCCACTTTTGTTTGGGGTGTGTATATTTTATTAGGGGAAAGATCCGGTACAAATAGTGTTTTTTGGTAAGGACTGTGAGAATCAAAAAAGAGTATTTTTTTTTATTTTTTTTTCAAAATTTTTTTTCCCATATTGTTAAACATGTATTATAGTATTGAAAACTAAAAAAAAAAATTGGTGTAGAGTAATTACATAATTACTCTAGTGTAAACTAATGTATTTACCTTAATGACGTAATTACACTAAAAAAAATTTAATTTTTTTTTGTATTATTCATCTAGAAAGATTGTTTAAGCACATGGGAAAAAAAAAATTTCTAAAAAAAAAAAATTTTTTTTACCCCCTTTGATTCTCACAGTTTTTACAAAAAAACTATATGTATTTGATCTTTACTCATTTTATTATTAGGGGAAAGATCCGGTACAAAGTGTTTTTTCGGTAAGAACTGTGAAAATCAAAGTATGGTATTTTTTTTATTTTTTTTCTCATATTGTTAAACATGTATTATAGTATTGAAAACTAAAAAAAAATGGTGTAGAGTAATTACATAATTACTCTAGTGTAAACTAATGTATTTACTTTAATGACGTAATTACACTAAAAAAATGTTTTTAATTTTATTTTGTATTATTCATCTAGAAAGAATGCTTAAGCACATGGAGAAAAAAATTCTAAAAAAAAAAAATAAATTTTTTTACCCCCTTTGATTCTCACAGTTCTTACCGAAAAACACTTTGTATTTGATCTTTACTATTATTATTATTATTATTATTATTATTATTATTATTATTATTATTATTATTATTATTGGTTGTCTAGGACCTTTTGGTTTGTATGTGTTGTCAATTTGAGCCCTTGTGTTTGCATTTTTTTTTTAAGTTTGAATATCATTTTTTCAATTGGGTTTGGGATTGAACGAGTTAAGGTTTAGCGTTCGTTTCATGGGTTGTAATGGATCTGGAACTGGAATTCATGCGGGAATAGTAATTTCTTTTGAATTAGGTGTGTTTGTTTCACAGAATGGAAAGAAATCTCAATAGAATTGGTATGCATATTCCCTTTCATATGTTGTTTAATTACAATTTCTTCTTTTGTTGAAATGAACAACATAAGGAACAGAATATATATTTCAATTCCATCCGAATTTCATTCTATTTCGTGAAATGAACGCTATTTGTATATAACTTGGGAATCTAGATATTTGAATATCGTATGAGTATAATTTTTTACCATGTTATTACATAATATTGTATGTTGACTACAAACAGAATGATATCATCACAAAGAGAAAGATTGATATAAGCAGTGGCGAAGCTTGGTTTCGGAATCAGCGAGGGCCGAACTCAATTTTTTTCAATCAATAGTGGAAAATCGGCGGAGGCCGGACTTAACCCAGACTCAATTTACCTATGAAAATCGTAAATTTCCACTACTATGCCAAAAAGCAGGGGGCCAGGGCCACCCCTGGCCCCAAGCATATTTCGCCCCTGGATATAAGCAAAACCATGATGAAATTTGATAAAAGAACAAAAGAAAAAGGCGCCTGATGAAGAACAATAAAATGATAATATGGATGGAAATTAATATTGCATGGGAATAGAGATTTGGAATGAGATGATAATCTGGCATTAGTTTAATTATAGCATAGCTTGAATATAGGAATTTCCAATTACGACATAAGATGTTAACATGTTACGTTTTGCAAAGTCGTATCTCTGAACGAACCACACTCCTTCGTATACCTCAGGAGTGTAACATTTCGCATTTAAAATCTATACGTTACGAATAATTTAAATAAAACGTCAAGTTTCATTGTTATTATTATTATTTTTAATTATTGTGGCATTTTGGGAACCCTAATACTATATTAATTATATATAATATACTTATATATATATATATAATAAATATCAAAAAAATAATTTGCTTGGGCCGAGACTCGAACCCGCGCCCAAGCCGTCCCATATACACACACATACTTACCATCTGCTCTACACGTCCTTATTGGTTTAAACCCAACGCGTTTTAAATATAACACGAATTCAAAATCATCCCAGTTGACTTGGAAAGTCAACTGTGATCAACGACTTGCCATAAATCGAATCAATTATCGTGTAATTGATCATGGATTGATTGGGATCGTGATTGCCGGCCTATCACGAGTCATTACACGTTCAATTACCATCCAATTCATACCATTTTTGGCTCGGAGACGCGTCAAACATTCAAGACAAGGTCAAACATACCAAATCAACGATCTAGACCACCTCACTATAAATTGGACATTTCTGGACCATCACAACTCGCCACTTATTCTTTCTCAATCCCCAATTTCTCTTAACAATACTCTGTTCTTGGAATTCTGATCGTGTTTTGACTTCGGCATTTGACTGAACAATCCCCTACCCTCAATTTCTGTCAAATTCCTCGTAATAATCAAGAACCATGGCCGTTTGACTTTGCTGTTTGACCCATCATTCTATATCGAAATCTTTCTGGTGATACTTGGATACACACGAGCCACATTTACTCTATATCAAGGGATTCAATACTAGCATTAAGGTGAGTTTACATAGCCCCTTTTTTTCTTTACATTTTTGGGGTGAAACATGTTTAAACATTTTATACACTAGCATTTACCCATTCTTACATTGTTGAAACTTGTTGATTCAATTTGACTGTAACAAATCTAGTTGAATATGAACTAATTGCTATATTCACACCCAGACCCATTAACCTTGTCTAGGATAATACAATTACAACGCACATACTATACTTGACACTTGTTGCTTACATGTACGTATTATCAATTTGCAACTTATGTGTGAAACAATTGTTACATTTAGTCAACAAACTGGTAGGGGAAGAAGTACCTGCTCAACAGTTAGTAAAGTTTCTAAAAACCTACTCAACGATTGGTAGAGGTCATCATGCCTGCTCAACGACTGGTAGAGGCTATCGAACCTACTCAACAATCGGTATAGGTTCCTACTCACTGACTGGTAGAGGTCTTTTTCCTACTCCACAGTTGGACTCATTTTTGGATGCATTGTACACATAATTTGATACAAAGATTCAATCACAAGGTTAATATGCATTGTTTGTTTTTACATGTGTGTTTAGAGTCATAGAAGGACACAAAACCCTAATGTAAGGTAAATTGGTGATTGCGGTCCGGAACGTAATCATGAATTTACAGGTACGTTAAGGTAGTGTGAAATTCTATCAAGGTTTTCGGTAGATACCCAATTATAAACCCTAGTTATTTTGGTAGTCCACTTAATCTTAATATTCATCTTTTACACTCCTGTCTTCCATTCTTACGCGCTCTACTAGACCCTTATCTCAGACCAATAACCTATATCTCTCTCTCTCTATCAGCATTTGGTATTATGTGTGTGTGTATAAGAATATAATGGGTTTGGGTGGTGGTTTAGGCTTATATATAGGGGGTTTGGTTAGATGGTTTTTAATAAACCATCAAATGGTTTTTGGGTGAGTTGTCAAAATATGGGGAGGACAAGTTTCCTCCCTAATGATTCATCAAAGAGATGTCGGGCGGGTTCGTTATCGGGCTTCAATTCAGTTTCATAACACGTGACTTTGTATGATAATATCCTTTATATAATAATTTGGGTTTCGGGTTCATGATTAGTACTCGTGTATGGTGGTTATTTCTATATATTAGTATTTGTATTTTATTATGGTTTGTTCGATCACTAGTTTAATATACGAAAAAAATTTTTGGGGTCCACTCTGGGTTGTTACAGTCACCACCCGGGACTTGATCCCAAATCAGTCCCAAACGCAAAATGAAGAAATGAACTACTAGGATTGAAGCTTGTTCATCTAAAACCATGTTTGGTTAACTTTCCCTTCACTTCTGGGTGAAGGATTGTAAGTTTCTGCATGTGTATGTTGTTATTATGATTGTGTTCATCACATCATTGGTAAAAGATAATTGTTGTACTTAATTGCTTTATATTGGGTTGGACTTTGTGTTTGTTTATGTTGTACTTAAGCCACGGGGATGAATTTCGTCAATTAGATTTTGATGTTGGGTTGGACCTTGTGTATGTTTCTTGTATGCTTAAACCATAGAGATGGATTCTATTAATTATGCTTTAACTCAACATATAGGATTTGGTGAACTAGATAACGAAGCATACTTAGGGCCTAATAGCCATTCGTTGATGCCTAAGTCTTGAATCTTTGTGCTAGCATTTCTTGCAGTGAAAACGTATCATATTAGCCTTAGAAATCTTAGTACTTGCATATCTGAACCTAGGAGTGATTGTTAGTTAGATTTTATTATTACCTTCATTATTTGATAACTCCAATATTGTCATACCCTGCCAAGGCGGAAACACGGGATGTGAGACGAAAGGTTTTCACGCAAACATCTAATTAAAAATATAGGGTTGGATACCAAATTTGCCAAATGTTTACATAACCAAAATGTATTGTTTTAAAATCCAAGATTTTATATCTAAATCCCACGTAGATGAGAATTAAACAGAAAATCCCACAAAAATGTTGTATCTCATGATTTAAGCTTTAAACCCCAAGTTCCATTCATGAAAATTAATTACCTGAAAAACATGCTTAATAATTTGTCAAGATAAATTCGGTGAGTTCACAGGTTTAAATCTTGTAAAATGTAAAGTTAATGAAATCCGTGGATGACCAAATCATTGCCTAGCTAAGACAATGACAAAATGTGACCAACATGAGTCCATAACCAAACCTTGACGAGTTGTGCCTCGCACATCGTACAATAAAGACAATGTATTATCATTTGTGAAATACTAGCACTCTTTTATCGTTTGTATCCGAGTTAGAGCGACTAACCAAGAGTGGGGGTGTCAACCCAATAAATCTATTTAAGTGTTTCATGGCTAAGTCCATAGTTAATGGTTACAATATAGGGAATAACACGAGGGCTTTATGAGTACTCTAAACATATTGTCTCATGCACACATAAGGTCTAAAGGAAATCATTCTAAAACATTGTAAATGTAATAAATATTGCAAGTTTTTTCCAAAATTTGAAGACAGTAAAAAGGGGGCGTGAAACTCACCTTGTGTCCGTGCAAAAAGCTAGCAAAATAAAGCCCAAGGTACTAAAGATCCGACCTACACGTGTCCTATGTACAAAAAAACATCTTAGGTCTAAACTCGATGGCTTATTTTGTCAGTTGTTCAACTTATAAAGATTGTTTTGAAATGTCCATGTTTCTAGGAAAATTTGTAACTCAATGAACCATTGTGACTTCATGTTTTTAAATAAAAGGTGTTAAAATATATTCATTTTCTAGAAAACGTATGGTTTAACTTGTCATGAATCTTAGATTTATCACAACTAAGTCCTCATTTTCAATGCAATGAGTATATTTTTAGTATTATATCATTAATATCTCTCAAATATCCACTTGGTTATAATATTTGTAAACCAAACTGCATATCTTTTAACTTAATAACATAACTTTGTACGCACATTCACAGGCATATATCACACACATATACTCACATATTTATATCTACTCTCAAATACACACACGTATACATACATTCATACCCATATTCAAGCACATAACATACCTACACACACGTATACTTAGACAAATAAACACATTCATGTACATAGCATACATACACACATACATACATACATACACACACACACACATACATACATACATACATACATACATACATACATACATACATACATACATACATACATACATACATACATACGTACGTACGTACGTACATACGTACGTACGTACGTACGTACATTCATTCATACATACATTCATGTACATAACATACATACACACACACATGTATTGTCACACCCCGATTTTCCTGTCGGTTGTGAACGTTTGGCACCTTTGCTACGTAACGGAATAATACATCTAAGAATTTATTAATTTTGAACGCCTTTACTAAGCCCTCTAGGATCTCTAATCCCAAGACATCGCCTATTCCAACCGTGTCATTGCCAAAATCTAGACCTGAAAGACATTCTTAAAAATGTCAACATAAAATTGGTGAGTTCATGGTTTTATGGTTCTTTCTCATAAAACCCTTTTTTATTTAATCACTGGGAAAATATTAGTAAAACATTTTAAGGAAGTTTATTTTCATTACATGAAACGTTATTTGGGAAAAAACTGTTAGGACAAAAAGGATTGGTGAAACCACTTTTGTAAACCTTAGTCTAATTCACTTCTGCAAAATATCCTAAGTATAGAACTACTGAAGAAAGAAGACTAAAGTACTGAAGAAGAAGTATCAGAAGTTCTGAAGTCTAACCAGACAGTTCACTGAAGAACTACTAAAGACAAACTACTCATCAGTAGTTTGTCATTCATCAGCTCTTGTTCAAGAATCTTTTTCACCGACTTATGTTTCAGTAGTTTATTAGTTTAATATTACTTTATCTATTTGTACATGTTCCAAGAATGCAACTTGTTACAGACTTACTTTTGGCAAGGTTCATGTATATGTAAAGTCTATAAATAGATGGGTTCATTCCCTCTGTTTTAGACATTGATTTTGATTAATACAGAAATCCTTCAAAGCTTATTATTGTTCTTTCCATTTCATTTATTGAGAATCTATTTGAGTATTTATTATCATTCACATTCATTACTTAGATTCTCATTAAACTTATCTGTAGTTTTCAAACATCCAGGAGGAGTAATAACTCCTGTTGATAGTGTAACTTTACTTATCATTCCGCTGTGCAAATCTGATTGAACTTGCTAAACACATAAGTGTTCACTAGCAAGCAACACATCAAGAGCATTACTGATCCAACAATTGGTATCAGAGCACTGGTTTATCTGATCACATATCAATCTAACACATTGAGAATCAGACACAGGCTCTTATTGATATTCAAAAAAGGATTAAAAGTTCACTTTTATCAACATCCATCACTTTAAGAGATATTTGACAAATCAATACTCTTTAAAATGGATCCTCATAATACTGGTTATGCCAATAAACCTGCTATGCTAGTAAGAAATGAATACAATATCTGGCAAAGGAGAATGGCACATACATTATCACAGACCAACACTGGTTGCTGGAAATCTGTGATATATGGTCCTTACAAACCAGTAAATATCAATCTTGAAACTAAAGAAGAAATAACAAAAGACCCAAAAGTCTATACAGATGATGATTTCCTAAAACTTGAGCTTGATGCTAAAGCTTTCTCTATGTTGGCAATGGCACTCCCAAATGAAATCTACTTTGGCCTATTACATTGTGATAGTGCCAAAGAGCTTTGGGACTGCCTTAAAGAACAGTTTGGAGGAACTGAAGAGGTGATTGCCAACACCAGAGAAATCCTGGCTCAACAATATGAAACTTTTGCTCACATAAATGGGGAAACTTTAACTCAACAATTTGAAAGATTCTCCTCATTAATATCTGAGCTAAAATTAAATGGTCAGACCTACACAATTGTATCTATGCTTCATATATTTTTAAGGTTTTTACCTGAAAAATGGGAAACATACTCTATAGTCCTAAGATCCTCACCAGACTTTAGCTCCCTCACTCTTACAAAATTACATGGGAGATTACTAACTTTTGAAAGAGAAATTGATTAAAAGAAAACGTTGCAAAGTTATGGTAAAACTGTTGATGACTATCTACCAGGTAGTACAACACTATTGGGACAAGATTCACCTACTTGTTCAAATAGTTTTGGATCTTTTGACCACATTGACATAACTGCTGGGATCTCATCAGAAAGATCATTCCCAGGTTATGACAATGAGGAATATAGTCAAACTGCGGATAACATGTGTTTTATCATGGATGATTTAAATTTTTTTTAGCAATGATGACTTAGAAGAAATGGACATTTTACACCAACTGGCCATGTTAAGTATCAAAACAAACAAATTTTACAAAAGGTCAGGAAGGAAATTTCCAGGACTTAACAATTCTACAAAAAATTGTTTTGACAAATCTAAACTTAGATGTCACAAATGTCAGAAGTTGGGACACTTTGCTAGAGAGTGTAGAAGCTCTAGCTACAACCAATCTCAGTCTGGAAATCTGTATAACCCTAGTTATAATAGGAATAATGGAACACAGGGGAGTGCACATTTTGTACAGGCACAATCTCCACAAATCCAATATGTGCCACAAGTACAATATGTACAGATGCTTGCTCAACAGATGCAGAGCCAACAATCAATCCCTCCTATTCCAGCTGCTCAACAACCTCCACAGACTCAGCAACCCTCACAACAAAGCTTGTTCACCTCAGGGTATGTTGACTGGAACAGTCTTCCTTTTGACACCATAGAGTGTAATCCTGATGCAGACAACAAAATGTTTGACATCAACTGGGGAGAACCTAACAATGGCAGAAAGAATTTTGCCTTAATGGCATTTGAGGGCTGCACCTCAAAATCTGCCCTGTCTCAGGTATCAAAAGAATCTTTAACAAAACTTTGTTCAACTTCATGTAAAGAATCTTTTGCTCTCATAAGAGAGACCAATGTGCACTTACAAGGCAAAGCAAATGACTCTGAGAGAAAATTCACTCAGATGAAATGTGATTTAGAAAGAAAACTTGCTGCAAAGGCAAAAGAAAATTCTAAATTAACTAACAATGCTATTGAAACCCAAGCACAACTTAAAATAATGATAGATGACCTAGGAAATGTCAGAAAAGAGCTTGCTGACACCAAGGTCACTTGTGAAAAATGGGTAGAATCTTGTAAGGGGTACCAACTGCTGCTAAACAAACAAAGTGCTTCAAATGTTAGGTTTGGCATAGGGTACAATCACACTGAAACACCAACAGATTTTTCCCCCAAAACTACTGAAGATGGGAGAAAAATTGTTTCAGGTGAAACTTCTGAAGAGAAAGAATGCACATCTTTCCATGAAAACTTTCTAAAAACTCACAAAGAAAGTTCTTCAAAAGTACTGATAAAATCTGACTTTAAGCCATCAGCAGTTTCATCTACATCAGGAGTTGAGTACCTGAAAACTACTGATGACCGAAAACCAATCAAGACATTCAGAAATTTGCCTTTAAATGAAAAAGAAAAGGCAAAAGAATGTGAAATCGGTGGTCTGTTCAACCACAAGACAGAATTTTGTAGATATCGAAAAGGAATTCAGTACAACAAGAAAATTTCACAACTGGTTGTGGGAAAACAAATCAAAAATGATTTTAAAGAAACTTTTTCTCCCAGGAAACAACAACCAGTAAACACCTTTTCTCAGAAAAAGATGAAATCTCAACAAAAGTTTTTTTCTCAAAATTCTCTTTCAGTAGTTAGACCTACATCATCAGCAGTTTCACAAACTGCTGAGATAAAAGATCTCATAAACATGGTACAACTACTGATGACCAGGGTTGATGGTGGTCCTCAAAAGGATACCACCATTGCTCTTAATGAAAAATCCATTGCCAAAAAGACATGGATTCCTCAACCTGGTCAAGAACAAACTGTTAATGTTCTCAAGAGCAAACCCAAAGCCAAACTGGCTTGGGTTCCTAAATCTAACTAATTTGCTACTTTGTGCAGAGGGTCTCCAGAGGCTTAAATAGCATTTGGTATGTGGACAGTGGAGGCTCAATGCACATGACAGGATGCAGATACCTGATAAACAATTTTATCAGTCAAAGAGAAGGATCTGTATCCTTTGGGAACAATGCCAAGGGATATGTGCTAGGACATGGCAATGTCTCCTCTGGCAAAATACAGTTTGACAAGGTCAATCTGGTTGAAAACCTTGAGTACAACTTGCTAAGTGTGTCTCAAATGTGTGATAAAGGATATTCTTCCTTTTTCACAAAGATAGCATGCAAGATCATACCACCAGAAGGCTAGAAGTTGATAGAGAAGATCATTGAAGATCATACTTTGTTAATATCCAAAAGATGTGGCAATGTCTATGCAGTGGACATTGAAAAGGACAAAGTACTAAACAACACTGCTTGTTTCTTCTCAAAGGCATCAACTTCAGAGACTGATCTCTGGCACAGGAGACTTGGCCATGTGAACTTTAAAACCATAAATAAAGTCATAAAAATGGGCTTGGTCAGAGGTCTACCTTTGAAAGTATACCAATGTCAAGCACACTATGTATCCTGTTTGAAGGGAAAACAGCATAAGTCCTCCTATAAGTCTATTGAAGAATAAAAAACAACTGCATGTCTTCAACTACTCCATATGGACTTATTTGGGCCTGTAATCATGAGCCTTGGTAAGAAGAAGTACTGCTTGGTCATCATTGATGACTTTTCAAGATTCACATGGGTATTCTTCTTATTCTCCAAGGATGAGGCAGCTGAAATCATCAAGTTCTTCATTCTACAAGTAGAGAAACAATATTCTCTATCTGTCAAAGCCATTAGAAGTGATAATGGGACAGAGTTCAGGAACAAAACTCTGGATGAATTCTATTTGTCTAAAGGGATTATTAGACAATTCAGTGTTCCCAGAACTCCTGAACAAAATGGTGTGGTAGAAAGGAAGAACAGAACACTGATTGAAGCAGCAAGAACCATGTTAGCTGATTCAGGCCTACCATTGTATTTCTGGGCTGAAGCAGTTAACACTGCATGTTATGTTCAAAATAGAGTCCTTGTCAACAAGAGACACTCCAAGACTGCCTATGAAGTTCTTCATGGCGTAAAGCCCCTTATCTCCTTTTTCAGGGCTTTTGGATGTCAATGTTTCATTCTAAGCATTAAAGACTCTATTTCAAAGTTTGCTGCTAAAGTTGATTCAGGTTACTTTCTTGGTTATTCTTCCACTAGAAAAGCCTACAAGGTTTTTAATTCAAAAACCAAGATAGTAGAAGAAACACTGAATGTCAAGTTCAATGAGTCAAAACACACTCTTATTCCAGCACATCCTGCTGAACTCTTTGAATTTGACAGCTTCCACTTTGGACCTGAAAAGACTTTTACTTCATCTAAGCCTACTTATTATGGTGATCAAAGGTTTGATGATGAGGATCCAGCACCATGGACTCCTCAAACAGTCATTAAGTCAACTTTCAAAACTTCAGAAGTTTCACAAACTTCTGATTCAACAACTGCTGATGTACAAACTCAAACATCTGCTTCAGCACCTACAACTACTTAAGACATTCAAACAGCTGAACCAGACATTATAAACCTCAGTGGTTTGTTTGATGAAGTACCAGAGCCACCTACACCTGTTAGTGGTTTACAACAACTGATTGAACACAAAGATCATCCATTGGAACAAATCATGGGTGATATTGCATCAGGTGTTCTCACAAGAAACCAGCTTTCCAACTTTTGCTTCTTCTTAGCATTCATTTCTCAGTTGGAACCTAAGAAGTACCAAGAAGCCCTCAAAGACAACAATTGGGTGGAAGCTATGCAAGATGAGTTGCTTCAGTTCAAGAAGCAACAAGTTTGGAAAATCTGTCCCTTACCACCAAACAAGCTACCAATTGGCACACGATGGGTTTTTAGGAACAAACAAGATGAAGCTGGTATGATCATTAAGAACCAGGAAAGACTGGTGGTACAAGGTTACTCTCAAGAAGAGGGAATTGATTATGATGAGACCTTTGTTCCAGTTGCAAGGCTTGAGGCCATCAGGTTATTCCTGGCCTATGCCATTTCCAACAAAATAAAAGTTTTTCAAATAGATGTTAAGAGTGCATTTTTGTATGGAAAGGTCAAAGAGGAAGTGTATGTTTGTCAGCCACCTGGGTTTGAAGATCCTTCTCATCCTGAGTGGGTGTACAAACTTGACAAAACTCTTTATAGGCTCAAACAGCCTCCAAGAGCCTGGTATGAAACACTTTCCAACTTTTTACTCAAAAATAACTTCACAAGAGGCTCCATTGATAAAACTCTTTTCATTAAAAATGTTGGAAATCATGTCTTACTTGTTCAAATTTATGTTGATGATATCATATTTGGTTCAACAAATACAAAATTGTGTGATGAATTTAAGAAACTCATGCAATCAAAATTTGAGATGAGTACAATGGGAGAACTGCAGTACTTTTTAGGACTGCAGATTAAACAACAAACTAATGGAACTTTTATACATCAATCAAAATATGTTAAAGAATTATTGAACAAATTTGCTTTACAAGACTGTAAATCATGTTCCACTCCCATGACACCTACCACACAAGTTGAACCAGATGATCAAGGAAAACAGGTTGATCAAACCATGTATAGATGAATGATAGGTTCCCTTTTGTATCTAACTGCTTCTAGACCCGATATTATGTTTTCAACATGTGTCTGTGCTAGATATCAATCAGTTCCTAGGGAATCACACCTCATTGCAGTAAAAAGAATCTTCAGATATCTAAAAGGAACTCCTACACTTGGAATTTGGTATCCTGCTTCTAGCAATACCAAGTTATCAGCTTTTTCAGATAGTGACTATGCAGGGTGCAAAATGTCAAGAAAATCAACATCTGGTGGTTGTCAATTCTTAGGAAACTGTCTAGTGTCCTGGAAATCAAAGAAGCAAACATCTGTTGCAACTTCAACTGCTGAAGCTGAATACATTGCAGCTGCAAGTTGTACATCACAGATACAATGGCTCCAATATCAACTTCTTGATTATGGAATCAAAGAGACCAAGACACCATTGCTTGTAGACAGCAAATCTGCCATTAGCATCATTCAAAATCCTGTTTAGTTCTCAAAAACTAAACATATTGAAATCAGGTATCATTTCATCAGGGATTGCTATGAAAAAGGCAAGATTGAAGTTAAGCATGTCACAACAGCTAATCAGATAGCTGACATATTCACAAAACCTCTTGACACATCAACATTTCAGAAGTTAGTATCCATGCTAGGGATGCTAAATTTGTAAGTGTTCTTTTACTTTTCCTGCACATATTTTATTTTTCACTTACATCTGTTTCTAGACCAAAAACTTCTGAAAAACAAAATGAGAGAAACTACTGATGAACAAAAACATCAGTATGGGAATATTTTATGAAAAATGATTAACTTCTGATAAAATAATCTTCAGAAGTTATGAATGAAGTGTTTATAAACATTCTCATCAGTTGTTAACAAACTACTGAAGAGAAAATGGGAACTACTGATGACAATTGTTCTTCATCAGCAGTTTTGTCATTAAGGGCAAATCAGACATTTCCCACTTCAGAAGTTTGACCTAGGGCGGTTACAAACTTCTGATAAACACCTTTTCCAACACTTATCCATTCAAAAAACAAAAATTCCCTCCTTCTCTCTCAAAAAGCTCTCAAACCCTGAACCTGCAAAAACACTGTTCGATCCACACACACACAAACCACATGGCTCTAACACTGAAACAGGGACACAATCAAAGAGGCTACTTCGAGAAACATGAAGCCTGGTCCCAATACGACGAAACCATTGATTTAGTCATTAAATCCCAATAATTTACTGCCCTCACCATTGATCCTCCAATCCACACTGAGACTCTTAATGAGTTCTGGGCAAATGCGGAGACGGTGACAGTAAATGATAAGGTGATCTCCCTCAATTCAACCATCCAAGGGAGAAGAATGGCAATCACACCCGAAACATTGGGGATTAGACTGGGTCTGGATGATGTGGGTGCCCCAGATCAATTTCCAAACTCTGAAATTCATCTAACCATGACAGAGTGTGGTTACTAAGGTACTCTCTCACATGCTACTATTTTTAAGAAATATTTTGAACCTAAGTACAAACTTTTCTCTCACTATATAATTATGTGTTTGAGTCCAAAAACTGGATCTTACGATCAGATGCCCTCTACTTTTCAACCAATTTTTCATTCCATTTTGAATGAAACAAAATTCAGGGCATCAACAATTTTCTTTAATGAGTTGGTGTTACATCATCTCAATTCTAAAAAGAAGTTTTTGTTGTATCCAATATTTATTATGCAATGCACAATAAAGGAACTTGGAGAAGAGGTGCTTGTGGGTCAAACAACTGTTTTAAACCCTTTAACCTCACAAGCATACTCTAGGCACAATAAACCGGCCACTTGGCCAGAAGATGACCAAGGGGAACACACAACAGTCCCCAAGGAACCCTCATCTTCCAAACCTTCACCCAAAAAGGCCAAGAAACCAAAACAGCAAAAACAAAAACCCACCAGCCTGGAAAGAAAGGCAGTTCAGGAGGTTGAGATGCCTGAACTTGCAAATGTGCAATCTGCACTTGATAAAGATGTGACTGAAACATCCTCTCAGTCTCATCCATCTCAAACCCCCACAAGAGCACCAATAACCATTTTATTCAAAAGAAAGAAATTTAAGAAAACAATCCCCATAGACTCTTCTTTTGAGACTGCTGAACCCATAGACCAAACTACTGAACCAGCGCCACAAATTTCTGAACCTGAAGCCCTTGAAATTGCCAAACTTCTCTCTGGGCTAAAAGAGACCATCCCATCAGAACATGTCAGTCCCCAACAACCACATCAAACAGGGGACATACCTTCAGCACTTAACATGGATGTGGATATCCCTAGCCCTAACCCAAGAGATGAGGATGAACCAGGGTCTCTAAGCCCAAACTTAGAAACTCTAGGTACATTTGAGGCTGCTACTACTCATATACCACCCAGTGGTGGATTTGAGGAAAGAAGTAACATAGCTAAGACCTCACTTGTGGCAACTACTGATGAAGGCTTAATGCCTGATGTAGGAAATCCTCTGAACCAAGAAAAAGAGGTACATGAGACAACTGGGTTGGGCTCAGCTCATGATGTAACTGATACTGTCCTCATTGAGGAAGTAAGCAGGTATTCAGATGATTCCATTGACTTGGATGATGATTCACACTCCACTAAAATTGAATTGATGGCTGCTAGTGAAGGTCCTGCACCTGGTGTCTCTAAGCTCAAAGAGCTGGTCACACCAGATCAGGTTAAAGTCCACTTGATCCCTGATTCCCCTAAAGTGGCATCTTCTGTACAACATGAAGATCACCCAAAAACACACCCCTCACTGAAAATACCTACCCAATTCCCTGGGTCATCTAGCATAGAGTTGAACCAACTATGCAGCCCAGATGGTCCCCTATACCAGTTGATGAACACCCTAATAACCAATCACCTCAAAACTTTCATAACTACTTTGGAGTTATCAACCAAAGCTCAGTTTGAGGTGATCCACAAAAAAACTTGGTGAGCTGTCCAACAAAATAGACAACAACTCAAGACAGCTTGCTGAACTCACTGGTAGAACTTCCAAACCCAGCAGGCTTCCAGAAGTGGATGAAGCCAAAAAGGGGGAGAAGATTAGGGAACCTAAGGAGTCACTGGAAGGCAGGATAAAGGCAAGAGTGGCTCTACAACAACAACAACTTCTAGAGAAAGCCCAAAAACAAAAAGAAGATCAACAAAGGCTTGTCTCTGCAACTGAAGTTGAAGCTGAACCTTCCTAAGGCCATAATGAAGAAACTGCTGAAGAAACCTCTGATGACTCAGAAAGTACTGAAGACAATCCTTAAGTAGTTGACACATCTGTCAACACTTCAGTAGTTAACACTTCCAATTTACAAACAGCTGAAGAGCCTTCCAAGACAATTGAACAACAACAACCAACTCCTATTCCAAGGCCTACAACAACTACAACAATGACTGTGCTGAACCCTTCTCCACTATCAATGTCCAAAGAACTACTTGAGAAGAGTTTGATTGCAGCCCAAAGAAAGGCTAAGGAAGAAGAGATCTGGAATAACTTGGAGGCAAGGGATGATTTAAGCTTAAATGTAAAGCTTCAAGCTTATGAAGCAGAGTTGAATAGGCAAGCTGACACAGAGAGAGTTGCTGAAGAAGACAAAAGACAACAACTGATGTCTTTTATAACAAAGAACAGCAAAACAAAAGCCTATTTACTCAAAGGGCTCTCAATGGATGAGCTGACTAAAAGAGCTCAACTTGTTGCTGACAAACTTGCAACAAACAAAGATGGAAAAGCCAAGAGAGCTGAGATGATTGAAGAACTGGTAGCAAGTAACTATGGTTCAAAAGCCTCTGTGTCAAGATGGAAAGAAGAAAGACTACTGGACACATACAAGAAGTACAAGGCTGCCAAGGCTGCTAATCCAGAGAAGTTCAAAACTTCTGAAGTATCAACTTCAGTAGTTAGAACTTCTGGTGTTAAAAGGCCAGCTACCAAGAAGAAACCAGAGGACAATACAAAGACTGACTTCAAGATGGTGTTGCTGGAAGGCAACACAGTTGTTCAAGGAGACTTTGATATTGAAGAGAAGCCTTTGATAACTCAATTTAGGGATCCTTCAACATTTGCTTACCAAATTCAGAAGACTATCACTGACAAACTGCACACAAAGGTAGTTACTGAACATCATTTACCAACTTTTAAATTACCTGATGTAGTGCAAGAAGAGGATATAAGTGAATCCCACCTGAGAGTCATAGAAATAGAAAATATCCAACACTCAGGAACATCCCAGGGATCCAGCATGGTTCCCTATACTTCAGACTTTGACAAGTCTAAAGTGCTAATCATCAGATGGTCCTTTACCGATGACAACTCAGTATTGGTGACAAGAAGAGATCTTACAAGCAAGGCCTACAAGTCAATGAATGAACTGAAGAAACTATCAACTCAGGACTTGCTTACAATTCAACATCTGGAACCTCAAAGGGGATCTCTCAACTGATGAACAGCTTAATCAATTGAAGAATTCCATGTTCAAGGAGATATGGAAGATAATGAATGACAGAAGAAGACAATAAAGAATTAGAAATGGTTTTGGCTTCATCAATCCAGGGGGAGATTGTTAGGACAAAAAGGATTGGTGAAACCACTTTTGTAAACCTTAGTCTAATTCACTTCTGCAAAATATCCTATGTATAGAACTACTGAAGAAAGAAGACTAAAGTACTGAAGAAGGATTCAACAAGTACTAAAGAAGAAGTATCAGAAGTTCTGAAGTCTAACCAGACAGTTCACTGAAGAACTACTGAAGACAAACTACTCATCAATAGTTTATCATTCATCAGCTCTTGTTCAAGAATCTTTTTCACCGACTTATGTTTCAGTAGTTTATTAGTTTAATATTACTTTATCTGTTTGTACAAGTTCCAAGAATGCAACTTGTTGCTACTTGTTACAGACTTACTTTTGGCAAGATTCATGTATATGTAAAGTCTATAAATAGATGGGTTCATCCCCTCTGTTTTAGACATTGATTTTGATTAATACAGAAATCCTTCAAAGCTTATTATTGTTCTTTCCATTTCATTTATTGAGAATCTGTTTGAGTATTTATTATCATTCACATTCATTACTTAGATTCTCATTAAACTTATCTGTAGTTTTCAAACATCCAGGGGGAGTAATAACTCCAGTTGATAGTGTAACTTTACTTATCATTCCGCTGTGCAAATCTGATTGAACTTGCTAAACACATAAGTGTTCACTAGCAAGCAACACATCAAGAGCATTACTGATCCAACAAAAACCTTGTAAAAGGCCCCTTGGAATCCTCGCCGGGCATTCCGTTTTATTTACCATTCGGCTCGACTCACTTTACTGTATATTTATCTCCCCATAAAGATAAATTTACTAGGTTTTTGTCGATTGAACAACTACATTCAAAATGTGACTTTATTCCCGTGGAATCTTCGCCGGGCATTCCACAATAACTTTTGAGAACTTTATTTTGTAAACTATTTCCCCCTCAGATTCCTCACCGGACATCCGTAAATATGATTATGAAAACCATTTTCCCCGGTAATTTCCACCAGAAAGTATGTACTTAAAAGCGGAAATGATCAAATAAAACAACCATTATATGATAAACCAATGCATGTAACAGAAATATTAAACAAGTAGTGTCTTATATGAGGAGTTACAAATTCCTATAAGACGATGACGACGACCTATCTCGGGCCCAAAACCAAACCATGACTACACATTTCATTTGCCCCACGTGAGTTCTCTGTTGGATCACCGACCCAGTTCAGAATAACATGCACCCCTTGTCTTTACCGGGTTGACGCTATCAACCAGGGGTGGGCCTCATCATGCACCAATAGTACTATCCAGATATTCCTTCAGTTTCATATCCCTGAATTAATGGTTACAGTAAACACGTGAGGACCTACCCCAACTAGTTTCCGTTACCCAGGTACCTATCTTTTTACTTATCATTCTTGACTCGACTCACTTTACCATATATTTATCTGCCCATAAATATACTAGGGTCTTGTCGATCGAGATTTATATACGTTACAACAATTTGATAAACATATATTTTCCCCAAAAGTTTATAAAAACAGTTTAAAATGGGGCTGTGAAACTCACACAACAACTTTCATTTCCCTTTTATCCATGTACGACTTTATAAAAGCATTTGTAACTTTAAGCGCTTCTCAAAACTTTGTTACGCTTTAAATCCATCAGGTTTTCATAACACAAGCACGTCTTACCTCAAAAACATTTACAAAACAGTAAAAAGTGGGGTCATGAACTCACCTTAATTTCCTTGTGTAGCTTGCAAACAAAGCCTGAAGCCTTTACCGACTTCCTCGTGCCCTAATTACCAACAAAGGACACCTTAAAAGTCTAACACAAATAAGCCTAGCTTATCTTCAGGTTAAAAGATAGTTTATCCAACTATCTAGACTCACGTACACATACCGAGTCCTAATGCGTTTTGACTCGATGAACCGATCATGACTTATCTTAATTCATGTGTTACATACGTCATAGTACCCAAGTTGCGCACTTGTTACTATTTGTGTGTAACCCACGTTGGACCAATATTACAAAACGTATAACTTTTCCTAAGCCATATCTTGTCTCGTAAACCTGATAAATATAATTGTCTTGTATAATCATATTTTAAGAAAACAGTCCTTGAGAAGATACAAATATAGTTATTAAAACCGAACAATAACAACTGACACTTCTTTTCTCAAATCCGTGTGCCTTTAAAGGTTTTGAAACATTAATTTTTACATAATCATTCCCAACTAAACCAAACGTTTATGTATTTTAAATCTGAACGGTTAACAATGTTTAGTTACCAAAAGCTTTTGAGAACTTGTCATACTTGTTGCTTGGTAACTACTATTTGTATATGTTTTTGAATTACTATTTGTGATTTGGGTTTATTATCACAAATAAATATTTGTCAAGAACGTTGCGATCTGGGATGAAATATCTTTTACTAAAACACTTGGGGAAAATTATTTATCAAAATATGTGCCAATTCCACATTCGTTGCACTTTGGATTTTATAAAAATTTGGGCAGAGTTTCCTCTGTTTTTGCACAAACTGGACAACACAAGGCGTCTACAATTATCCCAAAATCAATACCCAATACAAGACATCAAATCCATTTATCTGCCATTTCGATTTACAAGACTTTACACATTTCGACAACTATATAAATACACTTGCTTATTTATACATCTATAATCTATACATCTATACATATATATAAAAGAATTGATGTTTCCTTGAATATACCATGTGGCATAATGAGGTGAAATAATTTTTTATTTTTTTATTTTTTCAATTTTTAATCAAATTAATAAATATATAACCCCTATATAAACTTTTTCTCCTCTCCCAAACACTAGAATCCCCTCCTTTCTCCTATCCTCTCCTCCCTCTCTTCCTGCCACCACCGTCGCCGCCTCCTACTCTTCTTCCCCTCCTCCACCAGCCTTCCATTTCCATCTTCCTCTCCCTCTCTAATTCCTAAGCTGCCATCCCGATTCAAATCCTTTTCCCTCTCTATTTCACTAATTCCTCCTCTTAATATCATCGTCTTCATCTGTAATCTTCATCCGCTCATATCAAATCGTCATCATCTTTTACAAATAAATATCACACTCTCTGCTCTACTTCTCCGTTTATTCAATCTATCGCGTTGTCGTTTTCTTTGTATACGGTTCACTAAACCAATCAAGCTTTGCATAGTCATCATAATTGATACTAATAATATTAATAATATCAAACACGTGATTCTTCAGAAGCTAAAGAATAAAGTTAAAAACCCTAGGGGATGAGATCGGATCCCTATGGAGATGTGGTATACGATTTACGGATTAACGGTTGAGATGTGTGTGATTTCCAATGTTTCAATTTGAGCATTTAATGCTACAGGTCAAGGTAGAGATGTGTGTGATTTTCAATTTTTCAATTTTTTTCATGTCTTCTATAATTAGTTTGGAATAAAAGGCATAATGTTAAAAAAAAAAAAATAAGACTTTAGTGCTGATTGATGTTTTTTTGATTTGTTTAGGTATGTGGATCAGTTTCAAGGTATCTTTATGTTAAATACAAGAATAGTGGCATTGATGTGTTGTGTCAGGTATATTGTCAAATGTTTTAAGTTATAGAAATGTTTTGTTTGATATTTATATAGTTTGCAAATGGTTCGATTTTGATGAATTCGTTTACTTATTGTATTTTGGTTGTGAGTCTTGACTTAGGGTTTTAGCGCTTCTTCATGTTGAAGTATTAGGTGTTAGCATTGGATTTATAAATTGTTTTAGTTTAGTATTGAATATCGATATTAGAGTTATGCATTTTTTAGCCTTTATGATAGGTGTTAATATTAGAGTTATACATTGTGTACAAGGATTGGTGATTCGTGGAATCATCGGGTTTAACGCACACACGCAAGTCTCGAGTCCCGGGAATTGGTGAACGGACGTAAACGTGTTAGTTATCATGCATTATATGTTTGTAATCATTATGTGACTTGTCGGTATGTGAATACGTGTTTATATATGTTAAAATAGTGTTTAACGCGCCAAAAACCCAACCCGGAATGCTTTAGGCGATTAGGAACCAGAAGGTTGCCTAATCGCCAGTCCTAAAGGCGATTAGGAAGGATTAGGGGCGATTGGAGCTCCTAATCGCCAGTATATAGGCGATTAGGACTCCTAATCGCCTAATCTGCTCTCCTACTCGCCTGACTTGTTGTGCACGAGTCAAAACACCTATAAATACAACCCTTGACTCCCCAAACACCCTTAGTGCAACCCTAACAGATCCTAAGCCTTCCCACACCTCAAAACACTTCTGGAACTCATTTTACTTCAAAACTCACCATTTCCAAGCTAACACACCTTTCTTTGATAAAATCCAAGGTGTGTTCTTCATCCCAAACCTTTGTAATGTTATTGTTTTGGTTCCCCAAAAGTCCAGACCTTGTTTTGCTAAGTATGTGTCTTTAAAAACCTTTGAAATGAGTTCTAAAACAAGTCTACACCATAATACTTGCTATATGTGAAGTATTTATGCATATGATGATTTTTGGTGGTTATAACATGAATGTTTCTATGAAATTGATGTACTTCTGATGTGTAGGAGTTATTAGGATGATTATCTAAGGATTTGAGCTATTGTTATAGTGTTTTGTTGAAAGTATGCATTTTGACCCATTAGGATGATTCTTGAAGAATTAGGATGTTATGATATGATTCATTGCTTGTTTGTTGTTAGGAATCACACTTTTTTTTTTTTTTTTTTTTTTTTTGATAAAGGAGGCAAAGCTGGTGTAGGAGGTGTAATCTGGTCTTTACCATTTAAGGAAAGATTTCATAGTTAATGAAACCTAGTACTTTGCCATTTTTAGAAATAATCGCACCGAGGACGTTAGAGCAAAGATAAATTGGGGGGTTTTTGCTTGGAATGGGTTGGTTAATGGTTTAGGTTTGATGTTGGGTGTTTTTACATGTTTCGAATCGGATTTGGAGGGTTTAACGCGTGAAAATGTGGAACGGCAGTACAGGGGGCGAATAGGATTCTAATCGCCTGATGTATCAGGCGATTAGCACCCCATTCGCCTGTTGACTTCCCCTACTCACCAGTTGACTTTTCCTAATTGCATGTTAGTTTCCTAATCGCGTGTACTGCTGTCGTAAGCGTATTTTGACATCCCGGAACATGATTTGACACCTAGGAACATGATAGGAACCCCGGGATACGTCCAATGACTTGGTAACACGTGTTCGTACTTGTTTATGCGTTAATTGAGCGTTATGCTAGACTAGGTGAACTCTTGCGCGTATTAAGTGTTTAATTGCATATGTTGCATGATGTCTTGTATTCGGCTAACACGTGGGATGTCGGGTCACCAATGGGATGTCGGGTCTTGTCTGGTACGGTCGGTTTAACAGTCAAAGGTGTTTTCAAACGTTTATGGTTATGGTCTGGACATACGGGGACTAGTTAACCTGCGGGTTATTAGTCCGGATACTTATATACATCTTATGATAGGTCGCCGCTATTTGGATCTATCATAGCATACTTAATTAACTGTTTTCAAGTAACGCAATCTAAGGTGAGAGTCACAGCCCCACTTTTACTGTTTTGCTTTCGGGGGAGAAACATGCTATATACTTACGCTTTAAAGATCATGTTATACTATGGTTATGGATATTTACTATACGGGCATTTCATCAGGGAGTCCCAGGGGGAAACCATGAGTATGTGGGAACACATATCAGGGAAATATGGATAGATTTATTGGGACGGGCAAACCCCACTTGACGGCTGGGAACCGGGCGGGTGCATATTGTCTCTACTACCAGGGTCACCGTGATGACGGTGGCTCGCGGCTGGGCAAAAACAGGAGAACGTGTCAGTAATGGTTTCCCACTCGTAGTAGTAATCACACTTAACGTCTAGCTAACGTTCGTATAACATAGTAGTAACGGGAATGATCTTTTCAAACTTATAACAACACTTTTGTAAAAGAAAACCTGTGAACTCACCAGCATTATATGTTGACATTTTTGACATGTTTTCTCAGGTCGCTAAGGTAGCAGTTAACGGACTAGGCGCACGGAGTCTTGCACAGGGTCTAGAGTTTTGATGCATATTAAACAATGTTTTGTAAACTATAATATGCCTTTTGGTTGTAAACAAGAAATGCTTCCGCTGCTGGTTTACGGCTCAAAGCATGATGTTTTGGTTTTAATATATATATGTATGCATGTTTGTTGTTTGTTTATTGTGATTGTTGACTGGGATCCTGTTGTGTCACGCGCCTCGTGGTAAAATCCCGCACGTGGAATTTGAGGGTGTGACACAAACCACTCAAAACAGAACCACATCAATCACATTTCCAGCTTCTTTACCTCCATCATCTAAACCCATTCCAGATGCCCCCATCTCATCGTTTCCAAATCAAACATCCAATACCACCAGTACATCAACACACTTATCACAATCATGCAACCTACCATCATTAGCTACTCAACTTCCTCTTGAAATCATAGCAATAAAATCTGAGATAGAGTCTTTCTACTTAACAGACGATCCATCATCACTATCTTTCTCATCTCTTAAAGGTTTTCCCAACCCTAAGAATGTTGATGAGTTTCTAAACATGAAACTCCAACATGCTACCATGATTATTCAAGAACTGACCAAAGGGAAAGATAAGAGCACTGCTCAGGGAATCATGCAAACACAACTTAACAATATTTGTAAAATACAACAGTTTGCAATGGATTTGAGCAAGTCCATGTCTGAGAAACCTATAATTCATGTATTGGAGAGTCAATTGAAAGAAGATTTCATTGATCATATTATAAAGCTCAAATTTTACAACGTCACTAAAAGTCAATTTGCTGGTTGGATTTCTGAAGAACTCAGAGCTGAAATACATAGAATTAAAGAGTTACTTAAACAACGTAATTAGAAAGTAACTCTGCCTGACTCGAAGAAGAACAAGGAAAGTGATTCTAAAAGGGCTTTAAACAGACCATTGCATAGATACCTAGGACCTCGGCAAAAAAATCTTACCAGATATACTATCAAACAAGAGACACTCCAAAACTGCCTATGAAGTTCTTCATGGCATTAAGCCCCTTATCTCCTTTTTCAGGGCTTTTGGATGTCAATGTTTCATTCTAAACATTAAAGACTCTATTTCAAAGTTTGCTGCAAAAGTTGATTCAGGTTATTTTCTTGGTTACTCTTCCACTAGAAAAGACTACAAGGTTTTAACTCAAGAACCAAGATAGTAGAAGAAACACTGAATGTCAAGTTCAATGAGTCAAAACACACTCTCATTCCAGCACATCCTGCTGAACTCTTTGACCTTGGCAACTTCCATTTCGGACCTGAAAAGACTCTTATTTCATCTAAACCTATTTATTATGGTGATCAAAGGTTTGATGATGAGGATCCAGCACCATGGACTCCTAATACAGTCATTAAGTCAACTTTTAAACCATCAGAAGTTTCACAAACTTCTGATTCAACAACTGCTGATGTACAAACTCAAACATCTGTTTCAGCTCCTACAACTACTGATGATGTTCAAACAGCTGAACCAGATATTATAAACCTCAGTGGTTTGTTTGAAGAAGTACAAGAGCCACTTACACCTTTCAGTGGTTTACAACAACTGATTGAACACAAGGATCATCCATTGGATCAAATCATGGGTGATATTGCATCAGGTGTTCTCACAAGAAACCAACTTTCCAACTTTTGCTTCTTCTCATCATTCATTTCTCAGTTGGAACCTAAGAAGTATCAAGAAGCCCTCAAAGACAACAATTGGGTGCAAGCTATGCAAGAAGAGTTGCTCCAATTCAGGAAGCAACAGGTCTGGGGAATCTGTCCCTTACCACCAAACAAGCTGCCAATTGGCACAAGATGGGTTTTTAGGAATAAACAAGATAAAGATGGTATGATTATCAAGAACAAGGCAAGATTGGTGGTACAAGGTTATTCTCAAGAAGAGGGAATTGACTATGATGAAACCTTTGCTCCAGTTGCAAGACTTGAAGCCATCAGGTTATTTTTGGCTTATGCAATTTCCAACAAAATTAAAGTTTTTCAAATGGATGTTAAAAGTGCATTTTTGTATTGAAAAATCAAAGAGGAAGTGTATGTCTGTCAGCCACCTGTGTTTGAGGATCCTTCTCATCCTGAGTGGGTGTACAAACTTGACAAGGCCCTGTATGGCCTAAAACAGGCTCCTAGAGCCTGGTATGAAACACTTTCAAACTTTTTACTCAAAAATAACTTTACAAGAGGCTCCATTGATAAAACTCTTTTCATAAAACATGTTGGAAATCATGTCTCACTTGTTCAAAATTATGTTGATGATATCATATTTGGTTCAACTAATACAAAATTGTGTGATGAATTCAAGAAACTCATGCAATCAAAATTTGAAATGAATACAATGGGAGAACTGCAGTACTTTTTAGGACTGCAGATTAAACAACAATCAAATGGAACTTTTATACATCAATCAAAATATGTTAAAGAATTATTGAACAAATTTTCTTTACAAGACTGTAAATCATGTTCCACTCCCATGACACCAACCACACAAGTTGAACCAGATGATCAAGGAAAACAGATTGATCAAACCATGTATAGATGTATGATAGGTTCCCTTCTATATCTAACTGCTTCTAGACCAGATATTATGTTTTCAACATGTGTTTGTGCTAGATATCAATCAGCTCCTAGGGAATCACACCTCATTGCAGTCAAAAGAATCTTCAGATATCTGAAAGGAACTCCTACACTTGGAATTTGGTATCCTGCTTCTAGCAATACCAAGTTAACAGCTTTTTCAGATAGTGACTATGCAGGGTGCAAAATGTCAAGAAAATCAACATCTGGTGGTTGCCAATTCTTAGGAAATTGTCTTGTGTCTTGGCAATCAAAGAAGCAAACATCTGTTGCAACTTCAACTGCTGAAGCTGAATACATTGCAGCTGCAAGTTGTACATCACAGATACAATGGCTCCAATATCAACTTCTTGATTATTGAATCAAAGAGACCAAGACACCATTGCTTGTAAACAGTAAATCTGCCATTAGCATCATTCAAAATCCTGTTCAGTTCTCAAAAAGTAAACATATTGAAATCATGTATCATTTCATAAGGGATTGCTATGAAAAAGGCAAGATTGAAGTAAAGCATATGACAACAACTAATCAAATAGCTGACATATTCACAAAACCCCTTGACACATCAACATCTCAGAAGTTAGTATCCATGCTTGGGATGCTAAATTTGTAAGTGTTTCTCATATTTTTCTGCATATATTTTCATTTTCACTTACATTTGTCTATCATAAAACTTCTAAAAAACACAAAGAGAGAAACTAATGATGTACAAAACATCAGTATGGGTATATTTTCTAAAAAATGATTAACTTCTGATAAAATAAACTTAAGAAGTTATGAATAAAGTGTTTATAAACATTCTCATCAGTTGTTAACAAACTACTGAAGAGAAAATGGAAACTACTGATGAAAATTGTTCTTCATCAGCAGTTATGTCATAAGGGTAAATCAGATATTTCCCACTTCAAAAGTTTGACCTAGGGCGGTTATAAATTTCTGATAAACACCTTTTCCATCACTTATCCTTTCAAAAAGCAAAATTCTCTCCTCTCTCAAAAACACTCTCAAACCCTCACCTGCAAACAAAAACACTGTTCGATCCACACACACACAAACCACATGGCTCTCATACTAAAACAGGGATACAATCAGAGAGGCTACTTTGAGAAACATGAAGCATGGTCCCAATACGACGAAATCATTGATGTAGTCGTCAAATCCCAATACTTCACTGCCCTCACCATGATCCTCCAATCCATACTGAAACTCTTAATGAGTTCTGGGCAAATGCCGAGACGGTGATAGTGAATAATCATATTATTTCCCTAAATTCAACCATCCAAGGGAAAGTAATGGCAATCACACCGGCTACTCTGGGAGTAAGACTGGGTCTGGATGATGTGGATGCACCAGATAATTCTTCCAACTCTGAAATTCATTTAACCATGACAGAGTGTGGTTACCAAGGTACTCTCTCACATCCAACCATTATTAAGAAATATTTTGAACCAAAATATAAACTTTTGTTTCATTACATCATCATGTGCTTGAGTCCAAAAACTGGATCTTATGATCAGATGCCCTCTACTTTTCAGCCTATTTTTCATTCCATTGTGAATGAAACAAAATTCAGGGCATCAGCACTTTTCTTTAATGAGTTGGTGTTGCATCACCAAAATTCTAAAAAGAAGTTTTTGTTGTATCCAAGGTTCATAATGCAATGCATAATTAAAGAACTTGGAGATGAGGTGCTTGTGGGAAAAACAACTGTTTTAAATCCATTAACCTCACAAGCATACTCAAGGCATAACAAACCGGTTGCCTGGCCAGAAGATGACCAAAGGGAACTAGAAATAGTCCCCATGGAACCACCATCTTCCAAACCCTCACCCAAAAAGGCCAAGAAAACCAAACAACAAAAACCTAAACCCAGCAACCTTAAAAGAAAGACAGTTCAGGAAATTGAGATGCCTGAAACTGCTGATGTGCAATCTGCACTTGTCAAAGATGTGACTGAAACATCCTCTCAGTCTCATCCATCTCAAAACCCCAAAAGAGCATCCATTACCATTCTTTTCAAAAGAAAGAAATTTAAAAAGGCCATAACTATTGATTCTTCTTTTGAAACTGCTGAACCTTTACCCCAAACTGCTGAACCAGAACCATCACACACAACCATTGAAATTGCCAAATTTCTCTTTGGGCTAAGAGAGACAATCCCATCAGAACATATCATTCCCCAACCACCACATCAAACAGGGGAAGTACCATTAGCAGTTGACATGGATGTGGATGTCATTAGCCCTATCCCAAGGGATGAGGATGAACCAAGGTTTCTAAGCCCAAACTTAGAGACTTTAGGTACATTTGAGGCTGCTACTACTCATTTACCACCCAGTGGTGGATCTGAGGACAGAAGTAACATTGCTAAGACCTCACTTGTGGCAACTACTGATGAAGGCTTTATGCTTGAGGTAGGAAATCCTCAGAACCAAGAAACAGAGGTTCATGAGACAATTGGGTTGGGCCCAGCTCATGGTACAACTTATAATGTCCTCATTGAGGATGTCATCAGGGATTTAGATGATTCCATTAATTTGGATGATAATTCACACTCCACAAAACATGAATTAACGGCTGCTAGTGAAGGTCCTAAATCTGGTGTCTCTAAGCTCAAAGAGCTGGTCACAACAGATCAGGTTAAAGACTAGTTAATCCCTGATTCCCCTAAAGTGGTATCTTCAGTACACTCTGAAGATCACCCAAAAATACCCCCCTCACTAAAAATGCCTACCCAATTCCCTGGGTCATCTAGCATAGACTTGAACCACCTATGCAGCCCAGATGGTCCCCTATACCAGATGATGAACACCCTCATAACCAATCACCTCAAATCTTTCACAACTTCTTGGGAGTTAAAAACCACAATATAAACCACAAACTAAGTAAGCTGTTCAACAAAATTGACAACAATTCAAGATGTAACAACCCGACCAGGAGGGGGCTGGAAGTTACGACAGTTCGGTAACAGACTTGCACAACGGAAGCAACGATAGACTAATATTTATTGTTTTATACAATTTCTAATCCAAAAATAAAATACACAACTTCAATAAATAATCTAATATCTATGCAGGGACGAATCGCGGCGGTCGTCGAAGCAGTTGAGAAGTGTAATCCACTAATCGTTCATACTTGTACCAACGCTTATCTTTAATGCTCTAATCCGCAACCCTTATAGCCGAATCTTCAATCAAAGTCATCTAGCAAACATCACCTATAATCCGCATCATATGAACATAATCCGTATGCTTCATAATCTTCCGAATGCAGTACCTGAACACATGCTTAAAAAGAGTTTGGGTCAGCAATTATGCTGGTGAGTCCGTGTAAGTAGTTAAGTAAATCCAAAACAGTTTACCAGTTCGAAAACATAGTTTACATAGTTCAAACAGTTTTAACACATGATGATGTACAAGTATCACACCTCAATCCTAACACTGAATCCATCTACTCCCATTATGGATTCCCCACGGCAAAATATATGCCGCAACGGTCCGCAGACCTCAGTGGAGGGTTTTCCGGGCTTCCGAAACCACTGTGCGTGGGGGATTCCCCAAGTAGTACTACCCACATATTAAGTGGCCCAATTCCCTTGGGTTAATGAGTGTGAACCTGGTATCGGGAGCACCTTGTCACATCATACTGGTTTGTCACTATCACACTGGTTTATTACTGGAAACATGTGTTCACCCCAAAACAGTTTAAATAGAAAAAGAGGGGAGGTTTACGGAACTCACCTTTGGTTGCGTAATAATGGTATCCGGTGTCTTGAGCCTCGCTATTCATCATATGCCGAGTGCTAACATGATCACGAGTATTAGCGCGTGTAACCCATATCGCGGTTACACGTGTGGGCACACTTAGGTCCTATATCTAACTTCTAATTGTCAAGTTCATCATCTTATGTTATACTAGTCACTAGATGAACAATGTTTATGTCACGTTGTTTATATAGTTCTTCGAGTTCCAAATGTCGGGTTATTACTTATGTGAATGTACGTATAATTACCTAAAGTCTCTAGTCCAAACGTCCATTTATAATCTCGTATCCAAAGGTGTATAGTCCAAGTTAATATAGATATGTATATATACGGTCACTAAGTGTCTCTTGTCATATATTCGCTAGGTCCGTTTAAGGTCTAATGTATTCACAAGTGTGTCTTATATTTTATATCCACTAGGTTCGTTTCAAGGTTCAATGTTCCATTTATTCTGGTCATGTTCCTATAACTTGTCATCGCCGATTATATAACCAATTAGTCCAAGTTCTTGATGTCTAACGCCTTGTATCGACTCATCGCCTATATAATAGTCGTCTATACCCCTTTTATATGTTCCAATCAAGATTATATATTATCCATATTAATCAAGTGTATATTACTCTAATTCATTAGTCGAGTTAAGTCGGGTCGGTCCAAGATCAAGTCCCACACGTGTAAGTCGTATTAATAATAATAGTAGTTCTAGGATGGTTCGGGTGCTCGTTCATACCTTCCGAGTTCCCTCTGTTGACCGGACTTTCTGTCTGTTGACTTTTGTTGACCCACCTTTCCTATCTTAGACCTGACTCCACTAACCATATGCTCCTTACCTTATCTCCCACTGCTAACCACCATCCGCAGCCACTACAACCACCATCCGCTGCTGATAATTCCTGTGACCACCACCGGGAACCCACCTCAGTTACACAACACTTCAGAAACCACTATCATCTCAATAACCATAATCAATCCTTGCCATCATATCTAGAAAGGAGGGATTTTACCTTTGAGACCAGATCTGTCCCGAGAAACCACCGTCACTACCGTGAATCGTCGTCACCGTCACTGCTTCTTCTCCACTTTTCTGTCCTCGTCGCCTTCCTCTCTCTCTCTCTTCCTCGTTACTCTCTCCCTGCACAGGTCAGATGGTTGTGGTTGATGGTTGTTGCGTAGGGTGTTGTTGGAGACCACCGTGGATGGTGGTGGTCTTGGATCCTTCTCCACCGGTCCCTCTCTCTCAGCCTCTTTCTCTCTCTGATACGCTCTCTCTCTCTCCTCTGTTCTTTCACAGTAAGATATGGGTGTGTGTAAGCTTTTATTAGGGAATGGGAGGTTGGTTGTGTCGATTGGAAGCTGCGCCGCCGTGGCTCGCCGGAGCTCCGCCATAGAGGGCGGCAGAGTCATCTGGTTCCTTCTCTCTCTAAAAGATGTATATGTGCGTGTGGTTTGTTTTATATAAACAGGGAAAGGGGTGGAAGGTTTGGGGTTTTTATATGGTGGAAGTAATAGATGGTTTTCTCAAAACCATCTAATGGTTTGGGTGAGGTGTCAACATGAGGGGAGGACACATGTCCTCTCTCATGACTAATCATATCAGGTTCGGGTCCAGGTTGGGTTCGTTATCGGGTGTCGGTTCGGTCTCGCATGTGTATAATATTATTTCTATTGCCAAAATAACTATGTAATTCATCGGTTCGGCCTCGCCTTTGGTTATACGTAAATATTTTGCTATTAATTTATTTATTATAATACTTTTAGAGGCGAAAAATTTTGGGCCCCGCGTCCGGGTTGTTACACAAAACAGCTTGCAAAGTTATCTGGTAGAACTTCTCTACCTGGCAGGGTTCCAGAAGTGGATGAAGCCAAAAAGGGGGAGAAGATTAAGGAACCAAGAGAGTCACTGGAAGCCAGGATAAAGGTAAGAGTGGCTCTACAAAAACAACAAGAGAAAGAGAAAGCCCAAAAAGACTTAGAAGATCAAGATAGGCCTCTTTCTGGAACTGAAGTTGAAGCTGGAACTTCCCAATGCCTCAATGAAGAAACTTCTGAAGACTTTGAAAGTACTGAAGACAATCCTTTAGTAGTTGATACTTCAATCAACCCTTCAGCAGTTAACACTTCCAACATTCAAACTGAAGAGCCTTCTATGGCAACTGAAGAAATTCCAACTCCTATTCCAAGGCGTGCAATCACTCAAATGCCTGTACTAAACCCTTCTCCCATCTTAATGTCCAAAGAATTACTGGAGAAGAGTTTACTTGCAGCAAAAAGAAAGGCTAAGGAAGATGAGATCCGGAACAGCCTAGAAGCAAGAGAAGATTTGAGCTACAATGACAAGCTCAAAGCATATGAAGAAGAGTTGAATAAACAAACTGCAATTGAAAGAGTTTCCGAGGAAGACATAAGACAACAACTGGTGTCTTTCATTACCAAGAACAGCAAGACTAAAGCTTATTCACTCAAAGGGCTCTCCATAGATGAGCTCACAAGAAGAGCAAAGAGAGCCGAGATAATAGATGAACTGGTAGCCAATGATTTTGGTTCAAAAGCCTCAGTGTCAAAATGGAGAGAAGACAAATTATTTGACACATATAAAAGATTCAAGGCTGACAATGCTGCAAATCCAGAGAAGTACAAAACTTCTGAAGTGTCAACTTCAGTAGTTAGAACTTCTGGTCCTAGACAATCAAAGCCTGCTACCAAGAAGAAGCAAGAGGAGGTCACAAAGACTGATTTCAAGATGGTGTTGCTTGAAGGCAATACAGTTGTACAAGGAGACTTTATGATTGAAGAAAAGCCTCTGCTGACACAATTCAGGGATCCTTCAACATTTGCTTACCAAATTCAGAAGACTATAACTGATAAACTGCACACAAAGGTAATCACTGAACATCATTTACCTACCTTTGATATACCTAAAATGGTGCAAACAGAAGAAGGAAGAGAATCCCACCTGAGGGTCACTGAAGTAGAAAAATCCCACACTCAGGATCATCCCAGGGATCCAGCATAGTCCCTTACACTTTAACTAAACTCGTTATTGTTGTTTGAACCTAATTGAGTTGTATGTAAATGTTTGTAATTTAATTAATTAATCTATTGAAACTTTATTTAGTGAAAATAATTATGTGTGAAAATAAATAATTTTTGGGTAAAAAATCAGTGAAATGCTGACTCTAAAAAACTGTTTCAGTGAATTAAATCAGTGAAGTGATTTGACAACACATGATTGGTAGAAATCAGTGAAATTGAAAAACTACACGGTAAACATCCCTCCCCATTAGTTTCTGGAACCCAAATTTTTTTTTTAAGATAATCATGAAATTAAAAAAAATAAAAAATAAAAAGCTATCGACAATTTTAATATTTAAATTCATTATTTATTTATATTTGTATCCACAAGGTATAATTCGATTTCCTTCTTTCTTCTCACACATCCTATACTCCTGAATCACAGTTACAATTTGAAAGGATCTATATATGTGATCCTTTTACTTATATACTTTTCCTATAATTGACCTGAATAAAACTATATTCAGATATTGATGTAATTTTTTGTATGTGTCGATTGTAACATATAGTCATTGAACGGGAGAGAAGAAAGATTTGACTAGTTGGTTTCACTAGGTCCTGCACAAGTTGGTTTCACTAGGGGCTGCACAACTAACTGGTAACAGTATTGGATGTGGTTCCTGCATAAACAATGTTTGATAAAATGTCAATTTTAAATATTTTATAACCATTTAGTGGTAGGGATAGCAATTCTGATACGAGACAAAACAATCGGTGTGGATCCCATTTAATTAAACATGTCAACCTGTGAATATGTTATTTTAGTCCAATCTAACAAGTTTAACTAAATTATTACAATATACCAGCCCTTCTATATATAAGGTTCAGCTAATCAAGTTGCCATATCAAAACTCACAAACCTTGTGTTAAAGTTGGGGTTGTAAACGAACCAAACGTTCAGCAAACAGTTCGTGAACTATTTGGTGGGAAGTTTGTTTGTATTCTTTCGTTTAATAAATGAAAACTCACAAACAAGAAATTACGTTCGTTTAGTTAAACAAAAGAACATGAAGAGAGGCTGTGTTCATTCATTTATTTTCGTGAACGTTTGGTAACGTGTTTGCTTATGTTCGATAGTTTATTAAAATTTTTAAGTTTTTATTTTTAATGTAAGTACTTCAAAATTGCCACTGTTAGATAATTTAATATATATCAATTTCTTACATATTAATATCACTTCACCTATATCGTTTAAATATTATTTATTGGTGTAATAAACGAGAATTTCAAGTTTAATATGATAATTTTTTATTTTTATGAGAAGTATGGTTGGATAATTAGATTAGTATATTTTGGGCCGATAATATTGTGATGAAAATGGTGATTTTATTCAAAATTCAATATGTGTTAGTTTATGCTCGGTTTTGTTCATGAACACTTGTTTGTGTGCGTTTGCATTTGCGTTTGCTTTTGTCCAACGCCTAGATTTAACAAACAAACATGAACATGTTCATTTTTTAACAAACGAACACGAACAGAAAATCTCGTTTGGTAGGTGTTCATGAACAGTTCGTGAACACGTAATTTTCTTAACTAACAAACATTAACAGAGCCATATTCGTGTCCGTTTGATTCGTTTACAGCCCTAGTCAAATCTTATAATAATTATATATAAACAAATACATACCTTTGGGTAAACCATGGAAGAATCTTCAGAATCAACAATTGTTGCATACCCAATATTGGAAATTTCTGAAATAAAAATGATGTTATAAACCTAGAAAACCGGGCAATTACAACTGAAATTCAAAAAGAAAAATGCGACATTAAATGCCCAGTTTTATTAATTCTAACAGTCACAAAGCTGGTTGAATAATAATTACCACTAACGTGATCAGGAACCGAATATGCAGCAGGTGACATGAGAAAGAAGAAAAGCAAGCTCAATATGCATAGCTTGCCCATCTTTCGTTCTATATTTAACATAAGGTTAGATGATAACTTATACACATATATAAGGAATGTCATTGAATCATAGAATATCACGGATTCTCCATTGCTCAATCTTAGCCACATTATATTTATTTAGAATGTATATTTTAAATAGAGGTCATCCTAGACTTTAGCAATCCCATACAATTGGCCTTTATTATTGTTTATTTTCTTTGTGTAAAAAGTAAAATCTCTATATTTGTTGTATCATTCAATTGTAAAGTAATAAATCATAATATTTATTATTAATTCTATATGGTATTCAGAGCAAGACCACTCCTCAAAGTTTTTTTTTTTTTCAATCAAACTACCTTCCCTATGGTTACTTCTCCCAGCCACCATGTCTACCTCAACAACCCTTGTTGAACTTTCAACTCACACCAATTTTCCAATCAAACTAACCACTAACAACTTCCCCTCATGGCGTAAATAAGTCCTCTCCACACTAAAGGGATTCGAACTTGAACAATTTGTCGATGGTCGTACCAAAGCACCAGTGACGAATCTTGACCCGAAATTTGAGGGGTCGGAAGTCACTACAATAGTGGAGAAAATAAAATTGGCTGAGAGTAGCATGATCAGATGCGCCGTTATCAAACATTAATTGGTGTGAATTTATTTCCATTACTCCATCTCAAAACTACAATAGTGGCACATCTCACAATAACAACAATGGGCATACGACTCATTTCCATACTAACAGTAATAATTTATTTTGTCAATTTTGTTGCATTTCAGGTCATGACACTAAAGGTTGTCGGAAGCTCGCACGCTTTTTACAAAACAACAATATTAATGTCTCTAACAATCCAACCGTGAACGCGCCAATGGCAAGCTCGTCTCAATTCACACCAATTAATGTTTGATAACGGCGCATCTGATCATGTTACTCTCGACCAATCTTATTTACTCCACCTCTCTGAATATGGAGGACCTGATGAGATCGTGCTAAAAAATGGTAAAACTTTATCTATTTCGCACACCGGTCATACAACAATTCCCACCACTTCTCGCACATTAAATTTCAATAATGTTTTGCTCGTTCTTCATTTACATAACCATCTTATTTTAGTCGCCAAGATTTGCAAAAGTAATCATGTTTCGGTTGAATTCTTTCATTTCCATTTTGTTGTTAAGGATTTTCGCACGGGGTGTGACTCATGTGGGGAGTTGACATCAATGATGTATATTACGCCAACATCTCTCCACAGCCTTCCATTAAACAACACAACTTAAGCGTCAAGGCACCTAGTTTGGTTCTTTTGTGGCATCACAAGTTCGGTCATCCATCCATCAAAGTCCTAAAGCTCTAATACATTAAGCTTTGATTACAATAAAATGTTGAAAACTTATTTTCATTGTGATGCTTGTTCTTTAAATAAAAGTCATTAAAAGCCCTTTGGCGAAAACACTTTCAAAGTGTCTAAACCACTTGAAGTTGTCTACTCGGATGTTTGGCTCCGGTCCAAACATCAAATGATGGTTATGCGTACTATGTAAATTTTGTTGATTTTTATTCCAAATATACTTGGTTATATCCAATGCAAAGAAAATCGGATGTCCCAATCCTATTTCCACAATCTAAAACACTCGTAGAAAAAAAAATTCGCACACCATTAGTCTCATTGTTTTCGGACAACAGAGGAGAATATGTTGGGCTAATTCCTTATCTTCAAAAGAATGGAATTTCTCACTTCACCGTTCCTCCACATACCCTGGAGCAAAATGGTGTTGTCGAACGGCGCCATAGACATATTGTCAAAACCGGGCTACCATTACTACATCATGCCAACTTGCCCCTCACTTTTTGGTCCCACTCGTTTCAAACCATTGTCTATTTAATTAACCGCCTTATGACACAAATCTTAGATTTGAAATCTCCTTACGAGAAATTGTATAAATTCAAACCAAAGTATACAAAATCACAACCTTTTGGTTGCTTATGTTTTCCTTAGTTGCGTTCTTATGCACCATCTAAACTTCACCCGCGCTTCATAAAATGTGTTTTTCTAGGCTACTCCTCATCTAAATCCGCCTATAAATGTTATGGACCTACATCTCACTGTCTCTACCACTCTCGCCATGTCAAATTTGTTGAGAACATATTTCCTATACATGGTTCACTTCCTATCCCACTTCCTACACCAGAAACATTCATTCCACTACCTCCTAAAAATAAAAAATCACCATTCATCACTTCTAACAGTACTCCACGTGCTACTATCACCCTACACACATCCATACATCTGTTGGGAATCATGGTATCGTATACGAAGCGGAAGCGGTTTATATTATTATTTAAAATTAAAACGAATATATATACAAATATATATATATATATATATATATTTGCGATTTATATATATAAATAATAATAATAATTTTATTAATCATATTAACAAAATATTCCCAATCAGGATCTCGGTTAAACGCGTATAAACAAATAAATAAGAAACAACCATAGAGGGTTTAGTAATCAACCTTTGACGACTACACCGGAATTGTAACACGCGGGTTACAACGAATCCTTGCTAGTAGGAAGTTCACCACCGAGCACGAGCCAACCAAGAGCAACCGTATGCAAGAGGAAGGCGACAGTGGAGTGGTGGTTTGGCCAGAATAAGGCAACAAGGGCGGCAGCCCTTTTCCTTTGGGTGGCGGCCAATAACTTGGGGAGGAAGGGAGTTGTTTTGTTGAAAAGGATGCATCTAGGGTTTACACCTTAACCCTCTATTTATAAAACAATAGCTTACACTAAGCCCCCTTGTTAAATATCATAATATTCCTTAATATTAATTTAATTAATATCAAGTCCCTCAAGTCTAAAATATTATTATTTCATAAATAATAATCCACCGACACATGAACTTATCTGATTCGTGTACCAACGTGTAACTCTTCGGATCGTACCGGGTCGGGTTACGTTGACCTTGACTTTTAATTACACCGGACATACTATATATCCAACAATCTCCCACTTGGACGATTTTAATTAAATGAGTCAACGTGCGCAGAGGTGGACGCCTAGCTGCATCGCATTGCACCCAAACCAGTATGACACTTTACAGTCGTCAACTAGTTCTTTGAGTTCAAGTAACACTTTACTTAACCAAATACTATAGCCCTGATAATTCTATCAATAAGTCCCTTCTGTATAGACATCCGTTGATCATAAGACATGGATCATTCATTCTTATATAGTGATCAACTATTCTCTATTCTCGTCTCTAATTCAAAGTAGTCTAACGAACTACCTTAGTCCGAGCGTGGCCACACGTTTATACCAGTTTGAATTAACGAGGGTGCTAGAATGTCTAGACTTCAAATCCTATAGAAGTACATAATTCCATCAGCGTCATACAACTCCCACTTAATCTTGGATTTCTCCCAATGCTACCCTTATTGCTACCCATGTTTCAGGATAGTGTTAGATAACATCAAAGATATTCCTTGATCAATGTAGTTTAATATGTGCCTTAGGAAAAAAGGACAGATTGAACATATCAATATCAAAACATCTCATGACATAGATCCATGGAGATCGTTTTGAAACGAGTTACATCCAATATCATTCTGTAATGATATTTGTGAATTATGATTCTCAAACCCTTGAGTTATTCATCTCATGAATACAGCCATCTCAATTCACAATAGTCTTACATTCAAATTCATTCCCATGTAATTTGATCGACTACGGATATTTTAGAATACTCTTATTCAAGGATGTAAACATACAAATAATGAACACAATTACAAAATATTTAAATTTGCATTTAACCCATTAAATCAAATAAATATTCCATGTAACAGTTATAGTTCAAAATAAAACACCAATACTAACTACAGATCATGCCAACTGTCTAGCAACTCTAAGCCCTATCTTTCCAGCATGCTCCTCATGTTTAACTTGAGGTAAAGGCTTAGTAAAGGGGTCAGCCAGATTCAGATATGTATAAACTTTGTTTATTACGATGTCTCTACGTCCTATTATCTCTCTAATATAGTGAAATTTCTTGAGTATATACCTTGTGGCCTGATGTGACCTTGGTTCATTTGCAAGAGGAATGGCACCAGTGTTGTCACACAGTATCTCAATTGGTTTCTTTATGCTAGGCATAACATCGAGATCACCAATGAACTTCTTCATCCAGGCAGCCTCCTTTGCAGCATCCGATGCAGCATTGTATTCTGATTCATAGGTGGATTAAGCAACCACACTTTGCTTAATGTTGTTCCAAGTTACAGCCCCACCATTAAGAATGAAAACATATCCCGTTTGTGACCTTAAATCATCACGATCAGTCTGGAAGCTTGCATTAGTATAACACTTAACTGATAGCTCATCATCCAGTCCTCCATATATTAAGAACATGTTCTTAGTCCTTCACAAGTACTTAAGAATGTTCTTCACTGCAGCCCAGTGACTCTCTCCTGGATTCTGTTGATATCTACTCGTCATGCTAAGAGCATACGAGACATCAGGTCTAGTACATAACATGGCATGCATGATGGAACTAATCGTAGAAGCATATGGAACACCTTCCATTTTCTTCTTTTCCTCTTCAGTGTTTGCACACTGCTTGTTATTAAGAATGGTTCCATGTGCCATGGGCAAGAGCCCCCTTTTTGAGTCTTGCATTGAGAAGCGTCATAAGACCTTATCAATATATGTATATTGACTCAAACCCAATAACCGCTTTGATCTATCTCTATAAATCTTTATTCCCATAATATAAGCGGCTTCACCAAGATCTTTCATTGCGAAACATTTACCCAACCAGGTCTTAACATCTTTAAGCATAGGGATATTGTTTCCAATGATTAGTATGTCATCTACATACAGTATAAGAAAAGTGATATAGCTCCCACTAGATTTCTTGTAAACACACGGTTCATCTTCGTTCTTGATAAAACCAAACTCTTTGATTTTCTGATCAAAACGAAGATTCCAGCTGCAAGATGCTTGCTTTAATCCATAGATGGATATATTCAGCTTGCACACCTTATTAGGATTCTTTGGATCGACAAAACCTTCAGGTTGAACCATATAGACATCTTCTAGTAAGTGTCCATTAAGGAACGCGGTTTTGACATCCATTTGCCATATCTCATAGTCATAATATGCAGCAATGGCAAGTAGAATTCTAATAGACTTAAGCATGGCTACTGGCGAGAAAGCCTCATAATCAATTCCTTGAGTCTGAGTAAAACCTTTCGCTACAAGCCTTGCTTTGTAGGTTTGCACATTCCCATCCATGTCAGTCTTCTTCTTGAAGATCCATTTGTTTCCTACAGTCCGACATTCGGTAGGATGATAAACCAAATCCCAGACTTGGTTATCATACATGGATTGCATCTCTGCATTCATAGCTTCTTGCCATTTCTTAGATTCCGAATCCAAGATTGCAGCTTTGTAAGTAGCAGGCTCAGCTTCATCAATCATGAAGATATCATCATACCTTACAGGTGCATGACGATCCCTAATACTTCTTCGAACACTTGGTGTTTTTGTTGTTTCTTGAGTCCTCTCAGGCCCAACTTCAACAACTGGATCAGTTACTTCTGGTTCTGTCTGAACAACTGGTTCAGTCAATTGTGATTCTCAAATTTCTTCAAGATCCACATGGTTATTTCCAATCCCTCACGCCAGAAGCTCTTCCTCTAGGAAAGTGCCTCTGCGTTTAGTGAAAATCCTATTTTCAGTGGGGTGGTAGAATAGGTAACCGATCTTCTTACCGTATCCAACGAAAACCACTTTTTCGCCTCTGGGATCTAGTTTATCCAAAGATTCTAGAGTGACATAAGCATTACATCCCCAGACTTTAAGGTAGGATACATGAGGTTTCTTTCCATGCCATATCTCATAAGGCGTTTTATCAACCTTTTTCGTTGGAGCTATATTCACAATTATTGCGGCAGTTTCCAAAGCATAACTCCAAAAGGATTTTGGAAGGTTTGTTTGACACATCATTGATCGAATCATATCTAATAGAGTTCAATTTCTCCGCTCAGACACACCATTATGTTGCGGTGTTCCAGGTGGAGTGAGTTGTGAAACTATTCCACAATCCTTTAGATGGTCGATGAATTCCTGACTAAGATATTCACCGCCTCGATCTGATTGAAGCATTTTAATAGTTCTATTTAGCTGATTTTCTACTTCGTTTTGGTACTCCTTGAACTTTTCAAGAGTTTCATGTTTATGCTTCATAAGATAAACATAACCATATCTACTGAAATCATCAGTAAATGAAACAAAGTATCTTTCTCCATGTCTTGACATTGTTTAGAATGGACCACATACATCTGTATCTACAAGTCCTAACAAATCATTAGCTCTTTCTCCAACATTTGAGAAAGGTGCTTTTGTTAAATTTCCAGTTAAGCATGATTCGCATTTTCCAAACGACCCTGAACCCTTGGAATCTAGGATTCATGTAGTTTTGAGTTGTTTAACACGATTCTCACTTATGTGACCAAGTCTACAACGCCACATATACGTATCATTAAAGTCCGACTTATTACGTTTATGGGAGATATTGCATAATATGTTATCGTTTTGGATTTATATCTCATAGATTCCATTGTTGGGTTTTGCATCAAAGTAAAATACATCGTTAAAATAAGCAGAAATAAATTCACCATTAGAACGATAATCAAAACCTTGTCTACGCAAAGCATGAAATGAAACAATATTTCTAGTCACACTAGGAATGTAATAAACATTGTTCAAAACAAGTTCTAAACTAGAAGGAAGTAGAAGAACATATTCTTCTATCGCCTTCACTGCAACTCTTTGTCCATTGCCAACATGGACCTCCAAGTCACCTTGTTTCAACTTTCTAATCTTTCTTAGTCCTTGCAAAACATTACAAATGTGGAAACCACATCCTGTGTCAAACACCCATGTTTTGCTAGGAAAAGCAAAGATTTCAATAACATATATACTTGAGGACTCTCCTCCTGAAGCCTTAGCTTGCTTCAGCTCAGCTAAATACTTAGCACAGTTCCTCTTCCAGTGCCTAGTTTCATCACAATGAAAACACTTGGCATCTTTCCGAGGTTTCTTATTGGCAACAAATTTGCCTTTGCCCTTCCCTTTGCCCTGATTGCCCATTTTCTTGGTGTTAGGTTTCTTAACTTGACCCTCCTTGATCACTAGTACTGGTGCAGTCTTGCTAGGTATGTTCACCTCAGCAGTTTTGAGCATTTGATGCAGTTCTGCAAGTTTCTTTTCCATTCCGTTCATATTGTAGTTCATAATGAACTGGTTATATGACTTGGGCAATGAGTTTAGGATAATATCCCAAGCTAACTCATCGCTAAAGGGGGATTCCAGACGAGCCAAGTGATCAACATATGCCTTCATTTTTAGCACACGAGTGCTAACTGGCGTTTCTAGAACATACAACTTGTTCTCCGCCTTGAGAACAATTTTCAAGTTGCGGTGCCAGTCCATGAAGTTGGAGTGGTTAAGTTTGTCCTTCTCTAAGATGGACTTGAGAGAGAATTGGGAGGCGGAATTGTTTTCAGTTGACATCTACAAAGTTCAAAATCTAATTTATTAGTATTTTATGTTTTAAATATCCTAATTTATCTTATGACCCAAAAGCAAAATTAATTAGGATGAGACCCCGATTCATCAATACACAGTGAACTGGCTTAGCACTGTCCACTGGTACGATTAGGTAGGTAAACAACGATTGTTAATTGTGTCCGCTACACAACTCTCCATTTGGGGTTATCGCTAAGAGCGATGTATGTTTAACCCCAACTATGCCCACTTGTCAAACAAGCGATGTTTGGTCCTTTACTTGTTAACTGTAGCACCGACCTATGTTACACAAGAAACGCGATGATTACCTTCACTCATGATCAACGCCCAGATGCAGGGTCAACACTAACATTTGGGTTTGATTTAAAACGAAGTGTTAACTTGTTAAGGGTGGCTTAAAACATCAATTTAAAATTGGGATTTAATTTTAATATTTACCATAATTATATTGAATGACTCGTTAGCATGATGTGAGTCACACAATAGTTTATAAAATCTAATTTTATATTGTTCGTGATAATTGAAACTCCTTTCAACACTCGACACGGTACAGTTTTAAATACCCTATTTAAACAATGTTGGTCGTATTATCGCGAATGGACTTGTTTTAATATTAATAAAACTCCTTTTATTAAATATGCTTTTCGGTTTTTATAAAACTTGTTTTAATAAAACCGTTGCCATGAATGTGAAAATTTTATTTATTTTGGGTTATCTAAATTATTTACAATAAATAAAACACAACCACGAAACATAATAATAAAATTAAACGAATCGAGCCCCTAATAGGTCGCCCGTTTCGTTTTAGCCATAAACGAAACGAACTAGTCAAAAGGGGTTTCAAAACTATTTTGATATAGCTCCCACTTGACCCGAGATCTCTATCTTCATGGAACTTGTTCGCCTTTTTATCTTTGTCTTGATCTTGTACTTGTAGGATTACAAATAAATTTGAAATACAAATAAAATAAATCTATTCTAATCCTATCTATTGCACCGGATCCAATGTCCGTAATAAAAAAAATACAAATCAATAATAAAAAATAAAACATCACAAACACCACCATGACAAGGGTCAAAATACCTAGGGCTCGATTAACATCACAATCCATGAACAACAAAAAGCTTTTGATCTTTTGTCAAAAAAAAAATTATTTTTGACAAATAAAACATAGATCAAAATTATAACTTTACCATCTATACGCGCGTAACCGTGGCTCTGATACCACTGTTGGGAATCATTGTATCGTATACGAAGCGGAAGCGGTTTATATTATTATTTAAATTTAAAACGAATATATATACAAATATATATATTTGCGATTTTTATATATAAATAATAATAATAATTTTATTAATCCAATTAACAAAATATTCCCAATCAGGATCTCGGTTAAACGCGTATAAACAAATAAATAAGAAACAACCATAGAGGGTTTAGTAATCAACCTTTGACGACTACACCGGAGTTGTAACACGTGGGTTACAACGAATCCTCGCTAGTAGGAAGTTCACCACCGAGCACGAGCCAACCGGGAGCAACCGTATGCAAGAGGAAGGCGACGGTGGAGTGGTGGTTTGGCCGGAATAAGGCAACAAGGGCGGCAGCCCTTTTCTTTTGGGTGGCGGCCAATAACTTGGAGAGGAAGGAAGTTGTTTTGTTGAAAAGGATGCATCTAGGGTTTACACCTTAAGCCTCCTTTTATAAAACAATAACTTACACTAAGCCCCCTTGTGAAATATAATAATATTCCTTAATATTAATCTAATTAATATCAAGTCCCTCAAGTCTAAAATATTATTATTTCATAAATAATAATCCACCGACAGGTGAACTTATCTGATTCGTGTACCAACGTGTAACTCTTCGGATCGTACCGGGTCGGGTTACGTTGACCTTGACTTTTAATTACATCGGACATACTATATATCCAACAACATCAAGCCACGAACCCGCTACCCAATCCTACTTCTTCCATTACGTCACCCACCACCACTAATTCTTCCTCTCCAAACTTAAACCCCTCTTCTACTTTTTCATCTCCAACGGACACTGTTCCCACTACCACTAATCAAAGTGACTAACCAGTACATTCTCAACCAACTTCAACTTCTCCTGATCCTACAACTAATACTTTTTCTACTTCCCATGATCCTACACCTAATACTCCTACTTCCGCATCTACCACCTCTCCTTTACCGCCTTCCCTCCCTCGGCCATGACACAACTGCAAACCTAATGCTAAATACTTTCACCCACATGATGTGAACGCCACCACCCTCCAACCACTACCACCCACTCTTGAACCAACTACTCACAATCAAGCTTCCAAAGACCCTAAGTGGTGTGAAGCTATGGATTCCAAGTTTAATGAACTTATTCATAATCAAATATGGGAACTTGTACCTGCCAAGTCGCATACACCAATTGTTTGTAAATGGGTCATTCGAATCAAACAAAATCCTAACGGTTCAATTGCAAAATATAAATCCCGTTTTGTGGCAAAGGGTTTTCTCCAACAACATGGGAAAAACTACTTTGATACATTCAACCCCGTTACAAAACCTATCACCATTCTTTCAATTTCCCTCTCGAAAAACTGGACATTACGTCAACTTGACATTGTGGAACCCTACATGAAGATGTGTACATGGATCAACCATCAGGCTACATAAATTCCCAATTTCCTAGCCATATTTGCAAACTTAAAAAGGCTCTATATGGTCTAAAACAAGCTCCACGAGCTTGGTACATTGAGCTACCCAAATTTCTTATTCGCTTTGGGTTTCGCAAATCCTTAGCCGATGCCTCTCTTTTCGTCTACCAACATTCTAACGTCACTTGCTACTTTATGGTTTATGTGGATGATATCATTCTTATAGGAAATGATCCCATTTTCTCGATTGCTTTATCAAAGACTTAAGCGGAAAAGTCTCCATCAAAGATCTTGGCATGCTTCATCATTTCCTAGGAGTTGAAGTTATCCCTACGCCAACGGGTCTCCTTTTATCACAAAATCATTATATTCATGATATTCTACAACAATTTCATATGGATGGCCCAAAGGATCTCGTTAATCCTCTTAGCGCCACTAAACCCTTATCTTCCAATGACTCCACCCCTTCGGTAGATGTCACTCCTTAATTACCGAAAACTCATTTGGTCTCTTCAATACCTAGCGTTCACTCCGCCGGACATTTCATACGCCATTAACAAAATTCATGCACAATCCGCGTCACACTCATTGCCAAGCTCTTAAATGAGTTCTTCTGTACCTTAAAGGCACCATTCATCATGGTCTCTTCCTAAAACGTAATTCTATATTTACCCTATTAGCCTTTTCAGATTCAGATTCGAGGGGGCGTAAATGATGTTGGTCGGTGAACCACTACGTATGTGCTTTATCTTGGAACAAACGTTATCTCATGCATCTGCTGAACTCACATGGACCAAAAATTTACTGCATGAACTGGGCATTCCTATGACTCACACACCGACATTATTTTGTGACATTACAAGAGCTACATATCTTTGTGCCAACTCTGCCTTCCATTCTAGGATGAAGCATATTGCACTTGACTAAATTACGAGTTCTACGGATTAGCTCTCAAGATCAAGTTGTAGACACCCTCACAAACATTTATCACGAACACCATTTCTTTGCAATCGATCTAAGATCGGAGTATCCGACGGATCCTCCATCTTGCGAGAGCGTATGAGGAATGCCAATGAATCATAGAATATCACGAATTCTCCATTGCTCAATCTCAACCGCATTATATTTAGAATGCATATTTTAAATTGAAGTCATCTTTTGTCACACCCTCAAATTTCCACATGCGGGGTTTTACCGCGAGGCGCGTGACAAACCAGGATCCAAGTCAATGGTCACAATAAACGACAACTATATGATATGAAAACAATGCAAACTGCCCATTAAGTTTTTCAAAATCTATCCATCACAGCGGAAGTGTAAAACTTTATTACAACCCAAAGTAAAACATGAAAGTCTGAAGGTACTAAATAACATGCATGTGAATCCTAGACGCCGTGAGATCCGTGCGCCTAAACTCGATGCTACTACCTCAGCGACCTGAGGAAACATGCCAAAAGATGTCAACATATAATGCTAGTGAGTTCATAGGTTTTAAGTTCACAAAACGTTTTCATGCGTAGAATTTCATCACAAAATACCATGTAATGAAAAACATTCAAGTAAACAACAAGTGTTTCCTTACTACTACGATCGTGTTGCTGAAACCATTACTGACAAGCGTTGCATGTGTTGCTGCCCGTGTTTGAGTTGACAAAAGTAGAGACAACATGCACCTGCCCGGCTCCAAGCCAACGAGTGGGTCTCGTCATGTAACATCACAAAAATTTCCCCCAAATTTTTCTATATAAAACCCTCACTATATATATATATATATATATTTTATCCTTAATTCTATACATTTATGTCTAAGGCACAACCTATATATATACATAGAAATATATATATATAATGATAATAATAATAATAATAATAATTTTAATTCAGTTTTAAAAAAAAAAATATATATATATATATATATATGTACTACAAAAACACAAATCAGATTTTTGTAGCAAAGTTTTATTTTCCAGCCCACTCCCATATCCTTGTTTGCATTTCTGAAGCCCAGCTAGAACTCGGCCCACCAGACACCCGGCCCACAAGCCTTGGCCCAACACCCCCTTCCCTTCCTCATTTAACAAAAAAAAGGGGTGCTTGTGCCGGGTATCGAACCGGACCACCCCCACACACACACACACGTACACACCAACTGCTCCACACACTTCAATTGATTTTTATCCAACCTTGATTATATTTAACCCTATTTTAACTCTCTGTTCTCCTCTTCCTTGTCCACTGATAGCGCGCAGCAGCAGATTGTTTGAATTTTCAATTTTAACCAATCCATTAACTTAATTAACGTGTAATAATCATAGATTGACTAAGGAAACGTGATTTTCGGCCATCTATGACCAGAAGACACGATTAACGTCCATTAATTGTTACCTAATTTACTCGTTTACACGTATAGACTTTAATTCGGGGTCAAACTTGCCGATTTAATCACTGATGCATCCTCCCTATAAATTGATCATCCTCGTAGCATTACAACTCGCCAATAAACTCTCCTCGACCCCCAATCTTCTTCAATTCACTCTAATTATCATTACACGATCACGGTTTGACTTTTAAGTTTGACCGAGCATACGAGATCGATTAAACACTGTAAGTACAATGTTTTTGTTGGGTTTTGATCTTCGGGATACACACAATGATAACCCTAAGGTTAATTGGGTTATCATTGTGTAATCAGTCCGATTGATTAGGCTAGGGTTCGTTATTGTTAATTTGGGGATAAACTAGGTTTGCATAGCGTATTTATATAATTAAAAACAAAAACAATCACAACCACTGGTCTAGACCAAGTGGTTGTGACTGTTGTTTGGCCCCTAATCCACCCGGGTTCGATTCCTGCCCATGGCGTCCCATTTCTTTCTTTTTTTTTTCAGTAAACCTTTTTAAACCAATTAATAATATAAATTACATTTAATCTTGTAAATTCATTTTTAATTATTAAAACTCTTTTATAAATTCTAAAAAAATTAATATTAACAAATCTGATGTAAAAGATTTATTTACAATTTTTAGTTTTCTGAAATTTATTTATTTAATATATATAATAAATAAATCAAGTTTATTCTATTTTATTTATAAAAATCTATAAAAACATCAAAACGATCTTATTATTTTCCACAAAAATTATCCTAAGTTTTTATAACATTAAACTTTACTGAAATAATTTTTAATTCAGTAAAATCACTTATTTTATATTTTTAATCAATTTTTGTTAGATTTAATCATAATTAAATCATAATAAATTCAATTTTCATTATTTTTGCACCAAAATTTTATAGAAATTATTTCTGATTATTTGGAACAGAAATATGATTTTTAAAACAATAATTCTTTAATTTTAGTATTTTTGAATATTAGAGTTAAATTTTGACAATTTGTAACAAATAGATTAAATAATCTATTTTAAATGAAATAATTTTATAAAAATTATTTTTATACTTTAAACACATTCTTGTGACCATCCTAGATTTAACATTTATAAAAAGACTTTTGGTTACCTATTTACTAAATTTCTCTCAATTGGCGAATATTTTTAATAATAATCAAACGAGCTATTATCCCCAAATTCGAAGCCCTAGAACTTATACATTTGTAGACTTGATAGACTTAGACATATTTATTACCTCATTTTAGGGTGATACTTGATACATTTGGTCAACACATTTCTCAACAGATATAACATTTTACCAAGGTGAGTTTTACATAGCCCCTTTGCTATTTATCACCATTTTTGGGGTGAAACATGTTTATAACATCATCATTGCAATTCAATCATCAATGTGTCTATGTGTTTTCTATGTTGCATTATGTCTTGAGCATGATTAGAGTAAGCACCATTCTAGCATAATCATTAACATTGATCAGCCGGCGGTATACATTGATAGATCTATTGGACTGACAATCCCACCCGGATACGTGCCTCCTACAAAGGTTACGTGGGTGTTTGTTATCGTATAACATTATTGGACCATGAGCGTATGGTATGTATCATTTTATAACAGTCATCAGGGTTGATTATGCACTCGATTTATTTCTAGTATGTTCTCACATATGGACTAGATTGACATGACACATGAATTGCACAACATTTTTATTCAATCATCAAAAACCTATGTAACTCTCACCAACTTTTGTTGACCCAAAACCTTTTCAACTTAACATGTTTCAGGTTCTATTTGCTTGAAGATTTGTTTTGATGCTTGAAGATATGTGATTAGTTTTATTCAAATGGAAGTACAAATTCTAGAACATTTGTATGTAAGTTATTTAAATCATTTATGAAACTTATTATTCACCATGAGCTACTGAACAATCATCAATACGTGACATCCCGATGTTTCCGCCATCGGTTGGGGTGTTACAGATTGGTATCAGAGCCATGGTTATAGGGAATTAGGTTATTAGAAAAATAATCTAGACTATAACCATAGGATTTAACCAGTACTTGCTTCTTCACTTGTTAATCTCTATCTTCATCCTACTTCTTATCCCTACTATCATCCTTACAAGAAGATGCTCTACATCACTAGAATCACTCTTAGACTAATAAGGCAAAATCCTCAGGTTTAACCTGAACCACCTTGAGATCTCGTCGAAGTTCTAGATTTTAATAACGAACACGTGCAATCTGGAAGGGTGAACGCCTGTATTCTGAGTCTTCTGTCTAGGCTGGCATTGCGCATATATCCCAATCAGACGAGGGACCCGGATGCCTACCTGGGAATTCTCGGGATGAGTGTTCACTTATAGGCTAAAGCATGTCTTCATATGTTATTAGAATCTGGAATCTTTGATAAGTCAACGTTTTCGTTTATTCGTTTTAATTAATGAATAAATGATTACATTCCTTATATTACCTCATTCATTTCATGCCTCATTGAGACTTCATTGTGTCCCTTACGGATCATGTCTCCACGTCGTAGCACTCGCAATAACAGTGGTGAAAACCAAGAGGAAAGTAACAACAACCACAACACCAACCACAACAACAACAAAAACAACAAAGGTGTTGATGCCCGACTGGCTGCGATTATCTACAACCCTGCTCAGGTTACAAATCCTAATCGTCCTGGTAATTTCAACTATGGTCAATGCTATGAATGTGGAAACCCAAATCACTACCGTAACAGAGATCAAGACCCTCCAGCTATTTAACAGCAAGTCCCACCATTTAAATGTTGTCTACCTTTAATTCTATGTATTGACACTTTTTGGATTCAAGTAATAAATTCAAATATTATCATAACATCTGTGTGCATGCTTGCTTTAATATGAACTAATTGCTATAATTATGATCATACGTGCTTACTTGTACAACAAATAGTTGACTACCAAAACAACCTACTTAACGATTGGTAGAGGTCATCATGTCTTTCCAACAGTCGGGAGAGGCCCTACCACCTGCTCAACGACTAGTGGAGACTATCAGACCTGCTCAACAATCGGTAAAGTCATAAAAGGACGCAAAACCCTAATGTAAGGTAAATTGGTAATTACGGTTCGGAACGTAATCATGAATTTACAGGTACGTTAAGGTGGTGTGAAATGCTATCAAGATTTTCGGTAGTTAACCAAATGTAAACATTAGATATCTAGTAGTTCACTTAGTAGCTCAACCCACGCATAACACGCCTCTTATCCACACTATTCGAAACAGGTTACTCTATTCATTGCCGTAACATAAAAATTTTCAAGTCACACTTATCCTAATTTCTACCCGACCCCCTTCAACCCTGTATTTTCAATAAACTTCGGGACGAAGTTTTCAAAAGTAGGGGAGACTGTAACATCACAAAAATTTCCCCCAAATTTTTCTATATAAAACCCTCACTATATATATATATATATATTTTATCCTTAATTCTATACATTTATGTCTAAGGCACAACCTATATATATACATAGAAATATATATATATAATGATAATAATAATAATAATAATAATTTTAATTCAGTTTTAAAAAAAAAAAAATATATATATATATATATATGTACTACAAAAACACAAATCAGATTTTTGTAGCAAAGTTTTATTTTCCAGCCCACTCCCATATCCTTGTTTGCATTTCTGAAGCCCAGCTAGAACTCGGCCCACCAGACACCCGGCCCACAAGCCTTGGCCCAACACCCCCTTCCCTTCCTCATTTAACAAAAAAAAGGGGTGCTTGTGCCGGGTATCGAACCGGACCACCCCCACACACACACACACGTACACACCAACTGCTCCACACACTTCAATTGATTTTTATCCAACCTTGATTATATTTAACCCTATTTTAACTCTCTGTTCTCCTCTTCCTTGTCCACTGATAGCGCGCAGCAGCAGATTGTTTGAATTTTCAATTTTAACCAATCCATTAACTTAATTAACGTGTAATAATCATAGATTGACTAAGGAAACGTGATTTTCGGCCATCTATGACCAGAAGACACGATTAACGTCCATTAATTGTTACCTAATTTACTCGTTTACACGTATAGACTTTAATTCGGGGTCAAACTTGCCGATTTAATCACTGATGCATCCTCCCTATAAATTGATCATCCTCGTAGCATTACAACTCGCCAATAAACTCTCCTCGACCCCCAATCTTCTTCAATTCACTCTAATTATCATTACACGATCACGGTTTGACTTTTAAGTTTGACCGAGCATACGAGATCGATTAAACACTGTAAGTACAATGTTTTTGTTGGGTTTTGATCTTCGGGATACACACAATGATAACCCTAAGGTTAATTGGGTTATCATTGTGTAATCAGTCCGATTGATTAGGCTAGGGTTCGTTATTGTTAATTTGGGGATAAACTAGGTTTGCATAGCGTATTTATATAATTAAAAACAAAAACAATCACAACCACTGGTCTAGACCAAGTGGTTGTGACTGTTGTTTGGCCCCTAATCCACCCGGGTTCGATTCCTGCCCATGGCGTCCCATTTCTTTCTTTTTTTTTCAGTAAACCTTTTTAAACCAATTAATAATATAAATTACATTTAATCTTGTAAATTCATTTTTAATTATTAAAACTCTTTTATAAATTCTAAAAAAATTAATATTAACAAATCTGATGTAAAAGATTTATTTACAATTTTTAGTTTTCTGAAATTTATTTATTTAATATATATAATAAATAAATCAAGTTTATTCTATTTTATTTATAAAAATCTATAAAAACATCAAAACGATCTTATTATTTTCCACAAAAATTATCCTAAGTTTTTATAACATTAAACTTTACTGAAATAATTTTTAATTCAGTAAAATCACTTATTTTATATTTTTAATCAATTTTTGTTAGATTTAATCATAATTAAATCATAATAAATTCAATTTTCATTATTTTTGCACCAAAATTTTATAGAAATTATTTCTGATTATTTGGAACAGAAATATGATTTTTAAAACAATAATTCTTTAATTTTAGTATTTTTGAATATTAGAGTTAAATTTTGACAATTTGTAACAAATAGATTAAATAATCTATTTTAAATGAAATAATTTTATAAAAATTATTTTTATACTTTAAACACATTCTTGTGACCATCCTAGATTTAACATTTATAAAAAGACTTTTGGTTACCTATTTACTAAATTTCTCTCAATTGGCGAATATTTTTAATAATAATCAAACGAGCTATTATCCCCAAATTCGAAGCCCTAGAACTTATACATTTGTAGACTTGATAGACTTAGACATATTTATTACCTCATTTTAGGGTGATACTTGATACATTTGGTCAACACATTTCTCAACAGATATAACATTTTACCAAGGTGAGTTTTACATAGCCCCTTTGCTATTTATCACCATTTTTGGGGTGAAACATGTTTATAACATCATCATTGCAATTCAATCATCAATGTGTCTATGTGTTTTCTATGTTGCATTATGTCTTGAGCATGATTAGAGTAAGCACCATTCTAGCATAATCATTAACATTGATCAGCCGGCGGTATACATTGATAGATCTATTGGACTGACAATCCCACCCGGATACGTGCCTCCTACAAAGGTTACGTGGGTGTTTGTTATCGTATAACATTATTGGACCATGAGCGTATGGTATGTATCATTTTATAACAGTCATCAGGGTTGATTATGCACTCGATTTATTTCTAGTATGTTCTCACATATGGACTAGATTGACATGACACATGAATTGCACAACATTTTTATTCAATCATCAAAAACCTATGTAACTCTCACCAACTTTTGTTGACCCAAAACCTTTTCAACTTAACATGTTTCAGGTTCTATTTGCTTGAAGATTTGTTTTGATGCTTGAAGATATGTGATTAGTTTTATTCAAATGGAAGTACAAATTCTAGAACATTTGTATGTAAGTTATTTAAATCATTTATGAAACTTATTATTCACCATGAGCTACTGAACAATCATCAATACGTGACATCCCGATGTTTCCGCCATCGGTTGGGGTGTTACACGTCAGGCCCAATAGATCTATCCACATTTCCCCCGTTATGTATACCCATATACTCATGGTTTCCCTGGGGACTTCGTGTTGCATCGTATAGTAAATAAAAGACAAGCCAAGTATCATAAGAGTTGCATTTCCAAAAGCATTACGTTTCCAAAAGTGTTGCGTTTCCAAAAGTGTGGCATTTCCAAAAGCGTTACGTTTCCAAAATTGTGGCGTTTCCAAAAGTGTGGCGTTTCCAAAAGCGTTGCGTTTTTATAATATAAACGTTGTATTATTAAAACGTGTGGCATGTTTCTCCCTCGAGAGAAAAGTATATATAAAAGAGGGGCCACGAACTCACCTTAAATTGCGTTCTTCTAATAAACCCCAGACAATGCAAATGACAGTTCCCAGTATCTGCGACCTATCATTAAATGCATGTGAGTACCCGGATTATTAACCCATAGGTCAACTAGTCCCCAAGTGTCCAGACCGTAACCATTATACGATTGAAAACGTGTTTGACTGGAGACCAGACTACACAAGACAAGACCCGACATCCCATTGGTGATCCGACATCCCACGTGTTAGTAAAGAAAAAGAGATCAAGTAATCATGCGCAACTATGCACTTAATACGCATAAAAGTTCACCAAATCTAGCATACAGTTCAATTAACGCATAAACAAGTTTGAACACGTGTTATCAGGTTATTAGACATATTGCGGGGTTCCTAACATGTTCCTAGGCGTTAACATATGTTCTGGGATGTCAAAATACACTTCCAACAGCAAAACACACGATTAGGAATCAAACATGCAATTAGGAAAGTCAACTAGTGATTAGGATGGTCAACAGGCCATTAGGATTGTAATCACATGAAGTGTATGTGGATAGGAAAGTCAACTAGTGATTAGGATGTTCAACAGGCCATTAGGATTGTAATCACATGAAGTGTATGTGGATAGGAAAGTCAACTAATGATTAGGATGGTCAACAGGCCATTAGGATTGTAATCACATGAAGTGTATGTGGATAGGAAAGTCAACTAGTGATTAGGATGGTCAACATGCCATTGGGATTATAATCACATAAAGTGTATGTGGATAGGAAGGTCAACTTGTGATTAGGATGCACATGCCATTAGGAGTTGTATTCACATGAAATGTATGTGGATTAGGGGCTACTCGCCCTAGTTTGCATGCGATTAGGGGCTAATTGCCTGAAACTTGGGCGATTACAATGCCCTAATCGCCCCCTACAGCATGAAGCCTCATTTCGCGCGTTTAACCTTCCAAATCAGATCCGAAACATGTACAAATAGCCAATATCAAACCCCAATCATTAAACAACCCAACCCAAGTAAAAACCCCCCAATTTATCCTCAATCTAATAGCTCTATATGCAAACATTTCCCAAAATGGTAATATTATCATGAAAACATCATATCAACATGCAAAACTTACCCTAAACGGCAATTATCCAGATTTCATCACATAACAACATTATACAACAACATCCTACTGTTCCTACATGCTCTTAGAACAAACCCTAACCTCATGCAATCAACAAAGCACATCATAACATCCTTAATCCTTCATAATCATTCAAACAGGTCAAAACGCCTATTATCAATAATACACAACCATGAACCTTCAAACTCATCAACAATTATGCTAACAACCTATTTATCTCAGAAACATATCAAATACACAAGAATCGACATGTTTAAATCATAAAAATCCTATCTTGAATGAATACACCACATAGAACACATAATGAAAGACTAGACTTGTTTAACAACTGATTTCAAAGGTTTTCAAAGACACAAACATATAAAAACCAAGTCTGGACATTTAGGGATCAATATAATATCATAACAAAGGTTTAGGATGAAGAACACACCTTGGGTTTTGCTAAAGAATGATGTGTAAGGCTTGAAAGGATGGATTTTAAGTTATATACGTGTTCTAGAGGTTGGTTATGGTATGGAATATCTTTGGGGTGAGTTAGGGTTGCACAAATGATGTTTTGGGGCATGATGGTGGTATTTATAGGCGTTTCTAGTCGTTAGGAACATATCAAACTAATGCAATTAGGCCTAATCGCCCCTTTCCTACTCGCCTATAAGGCTCTACTCGCCTATAAGGCTTCTATCCATACACAGCACTGAGTTTTTGTGTTTTTGGCGCGTTAAACATTATTTTAACACATATAAGCACGTATACACATACCGCCAAGTCACATAATGATTTTAAACATATAAAGCACGATAACTAACACATTTATACTCGTTCACCAATTCCCGTGACCGAGACTTGCGTGTGCACGTTAACCCGGTGATTATACAAATCACCAATCTTTGTACACATGGTTATGGACCGACTCCCAATGATCCCGAGGATCATTGTAATGACTCCCGATGATTCCCGAAACATCATAACGACTCAACCGACCCAGTTATGTATGTAATATGCATGACTCGCTAAGGTAGAGTTACTAGTTTGACGAAAGTTATTAACTGGAGTTTGCCGGGTGTCACATCATCCCCCCGTTGAAAGAATTTTCGTCCCAAAAATTTCCCGCAACCGAACAGGAAGCGATGAAAAGAAAGGAAAAATTTTCCGGCTGTCACATCTTTGACTTTAACAATCCAATCCAATTATCCTTTATTATTGTGTATTTCCTTTGTGTAAAATCTCTATATTATTGTTGTATCAATGAGTTGTAAAATAATCAATCACAATATTAAACAACATAATTACTAAACCAAATAAACTATAAATTCCTTTAAAAAAAACTATAAATGTAAGAGAATTGAAGTACGAAGTATTTACCACAAAAGATGAAGACATGAATGAGTGACTGGAGATAATGCGAGGAGGTGGCGGAGAAGAAAATTTATGGAACACGGGGCGATGTCTCTACTACTTTCTACGTCTCTAACCTTCCAAGCCAATGCTCCGTAGGGATTTTGTGGAAGGAGTTTAGAGTTTGCGGGAAAATGGTTGACGCATACCTGCCAAGGAGGAAAGATAGGGCAGGAAGTTTCTTTGCTTTTATCAGGTTTGAAGATGTTAGGGACAGAGACAAAATGGTGAAGGCTTTAAACAACATTCGTATAGGCGATTGGAAGGTAGTGGTAAAGGTGGAGAAGTTTAGGAAAGAAGAAAACAAGAGTGGCAGAACAACGGAAGATACCGAAAAGATACCTATGTTGGGGGAGATACAGATCTAGACCTACGATAGAAAGAGTGGGTAATAACATATACAGTCTCTTTTGGGGATGTGGTGAAGGGTGTAAAGGAGGTAGGAGATAAGGGTGAGGTAATAGTTTTGCCAAATAAATCTTATCCAACTGTGCCTGCAGGAGGAAAGAATTCTTTGCTTGCTATAGCAAAGGATGTCACTCGGCTATGCTGTGTCGAACAGTTTCTAGAGTCGGGCGGTATTAGTCACGTGTCCGCACGCTATGTGGGAGGGATGAGATGCTCACATTTACTGGATGTGCTGAAGCTAAGATGTTTCTAGAAGAAAAGGGGGAATTGTGGAAAAACTGGTTCAGCTCGTTGGTAGTTTGCATGGCTAAAAATTACGGGGATCCCGTTGCACCTCTGGGATAAGGAAGTTTTTGATGTCATAGCCGGAAACTATGGGATGGTAGTCCATGGATCCATGGTGTCACCAAAGGACGGTAACCTAGCATATGAAGTTGTGGGTGTTTTACGGTCAGACGGGCGGAGAATAGATGAAAAGAAGGAGGTACATTGGAGGAGAGAAATGTACTCGGTTTGGGTATCGGAAATTGACACAACCTGGTATCCGGACTTTGACGTCGACAGGTCTTGTATGATCTTAAAACTGGATATGGATAGTTGGTCGCATAAAATTGTGATAACAGGTCAAACGACTTCGTTGGTGGAACCTGTAATGGTGGTTGATTCAGTAAGGGAAGAAGGGGATATTAGGGAGGAAGCGATTATCGGAGATCTTGCCAGAGAGACCGAAGATGACAAACAGCCGCAGGGAATGGAAGATGAAGGTGGACAGTCATCTCGAGATCCCTCCACTTCGGTATCAGTGTCACGCATGGAAACTAGGGGTGACTTCTCATTTTCCAAAGTGTAGGAAAAAGGCGGGATAAATGCCGGTTCATTTAATGGTCCTGTTGAGAATATTGGGCGTGGTTTTATTAATACAACAAATAATATAGAGGAGTCCATTTATAGAGAAATGACCAGGAAAGAAGTAAATGAGGACGGAGTCAATACATTAAAGGAGGCTACAAAGCCCAAAAAAGATAACAAAAATTCGGGTGAAAATTCAAATCAAAATACCAAGGAGAAGGAAATGGCTTCTGGAACTAATTGTGGTGAGGATGAAAGCTTTTTGGATAACGCCGCCTTGAGTAAAGAAAATGTGGGGTTGAATGATCGATTGAAGGAGAATCCCAAAAGTAGTGAAGTTTATTATTTTGATTCAAGGGGAGGAGTGGAGCAAAAGACCGATATAAATGGTGAACTTTCTTATTTTGGTTCAAGTGAGGGAGTAGAGCAAAAGACCGAGAAAAATGGTGAACTTTCTTATTTTGGTTCAAGTGGTGGAGTGGAGCAAATGATTGAGACTATTCCTAGGAAGTGGTATAGACGTAAGAGAAACCCAGTCCAACAAGGCTAAGCATCTGAGAGGAAAGGTGAGGAGATCAATCATATGAACGGGGGAGATACCACAAAAAGATGAAAACATTATATCCAATTAGCGGTATCATTTGAGAAATGCATCTCAGGGTTTTCACAGGGTACAAACATAGGGCGATTGAACGCATTATGGAGTGGAAGGGATGCCCGATTTTTGATGACATGGGGTAGGAATTTTGTTGTAACAGTAGTAAATATAGGTGACCTTACGGGCGCTTTACATTGTGTTAGTGTCTTACTTGTACAATGTAATGTATACTTTGGGTGTTGAATGAAAGTAATTTTCCGATATAAAAAAGTATTTACCACAAACTTCATTGGAGTTAATGCTAGAATTTTTCACCAAATCTTCATTATAATGCCCATTCAATAAATGTGTAATCGTTAAAGCCCCTTTAATGCCCTTTCAATCATTACTTTCCATATTTTCCTCTTCTTTGGACATTATACTAGAAATGTTCCTCCCTATTCATGCCCATATAACGCCCAAGAGATGATGTTAGGGGTGTTTTCATGTTCATTCATGCTCCTATAACGCCTATTATACATGGACTAAGTATTAGGATTAGTTGAATTAAATAGACAAAATAGATAAGCATTTATAGCAAATTGTACATTAAATTCAAACATCATTAGTAGGGCTGCAAACGAACTGAACTTTCAGCGAACAGTTCATGAACCATTTGGCGGGAAGTTCGTTTGTGTTCGTTCGTTTAATAAAGGAACGAACACGAACAAAAAATCCGTTCGTTTAGTTAAACGGACGAACATGAACAGAGGTCGCGTTCGTTCGTTTATGTTTGTGAACGTTCGGTAACATGTTTGTTTGTGTTCGATAGTTTATTAAGGTTTTAATATTTATAATTTTTTATATTCTTTTATTTTTATTATCTTACCCAATAAAAAATATATATGAGGTAAATCTATAACTATATGATATCAATAAAACTACTTTTTGTATCAAATATATGTTTTCACGTTCCAGCGTTGATACCATCCACCTCCAACGCCCTTCTCAAGTACTAAGTATGTTTTGAAAATTAGGTTATATTTTAGGTGGATCTAGATAATGTCTTAATATGTGTGAATTCGATGTTATTCAAAAGTTAATATATGTCCGTTTGTGTTTGTTTCCGTTCATGAACACTTGTTTGTGTTCATTGCTGTCCATTTGTGTTCGTGTGCGTTCATGAACAAAATTAACATTCGTGTTATGAGTGTTTTCTTAACAAACGAACACGAACAGAAAATCTCGTTTGGTAAGTATTTATGAACTGTTCGTGAACACATAATTTTCTTAACAAACGAACACGAACAAGGTTTTGTTTGTGTTCGTTCGGTTTGTTTGCAACCCTAATCATTAATCGGAGACGTCTAGTAACCACACAAGAATCTGCGTGAGAGAAACAAATGGAAAGCGTGTATGCTAAATATATATTTTGCACTTCCGTTGATTTAAGGGTGTTTATTTATTTATAACTATGTGAGGTATTCGTGCGTTGCGGCGGGAGCACAATATTTACTAAAATCTAAGCAACAGCAAAAATAAATATGTGATGACAAATGTAAACAAGGGTATGGCACGTATCATATGGTTTTGTTGTCTCTTACGTGATACAAAAAATGACATCATTAAACTCACCATGAAGGCTTGGTACAATGACCAAGCTTTGATATAAGTGTAAGTTTTAATTAACATATAGTAGTGTAAGGTTGGAAAAATAGATGTTTTGCCATCTCATATTATTGTTTTTAAATTTTATGGGTATCCTTCCTAAATGCTTTATAATATAATATAGATATAGATATAGGTGAAAGGACATTAGGAATTCTTTGTCTAAATGTACAAGTATTGTCCACATCGGTTGAGGGGGAAATTTTAATCATTGTATTATCCACAAGTAAGAGGAAAATTTAAACTATTGTATCTTCCACATCTCGAGTTAAAATAAAAAATGTAAAAAATAGAATGAAAATAATTCGTAAAAATCTAGTCGGTAGTTGAAGTTGATAAATTCTGAACCTAAACAATGTCTATAAATTGACACATAATTATAGCATGAAATGACGGAAGCTTACTACGTATTTGTAGAGTCAAACAATGAAAGAACTGTGTTTATTTTTTTATAAATATGAGGGTTAAAATAAAAGGTGCAAAAAAATATTTTTCACTAATTACATGACCATAGTATCAAGTTAAAATAAATATACCCTACCTATTCATAATTTGTTTTTAATCTTTATTATCAGATTTTACACTGAAGCATTTGGGATGAAGCTACTCAGAAAAAGAGAAGTAAATGCTTTTCTTGGGTTTGGCCCCGAGGACTCCAACTTTGCAGTGGAGCTTACATATCAGAACCGGATTTGGGCATTTTGCAATTGCTACCGCGGATGTATGTGTTGCATTAATTAATTACTACATGTCGTGGTTATTGCTTTGTATGCTAAATTCAATTGTGCATTAGCAGGACGTAACATTATGCCAATTTGTCATGCATTGTTGGGGCTTCACTTGTCTGCCTTTTAACGATACCCACAAGGCCACAAATGAATGTATATGTAATATGTAATATCGTCGCCACCCATGCTGGTAGTGGTCCCGTGAATCAAATTCTGGTTTCAGTTATCGTGCTGGTTCACAAATGTAGCACAAACTTTCACACAATTTTATTATATTTTTATTCCTCTCTATTATTTGAATCTCCTCTTCTATTTTGGTTAGAAGTTGCCTTGGTTGCCTGCTATTTTTTTTTTTTTTTTTTTGGTTTGAAGTGGGTTTGTGAAGAAGGAGATAGATATAGAAGTATATGTATATGTTTACAAATGTATGGGAAGACATCTTTTGTCATTTATTAAATTGTTTTGTGGTACAAGTTGTCATTTATGTGGTTTTTTAAGCTTTTTTTTTTTTTTTTTTCTAAATTACATAACAAAATAATAATTATTTTTTGGAAGGTAAAAAAAATAATAATTATTAACTATATTTTTATGTGTGAAAATTATTATTATTATTTGTGAAAATAATTGATAGTTGGGTAAAGAATCAGCGGAGTGCTGCCTTTAAAAAAATGTTTCAGTGAAGGAAATTAGTGAAGTGATGTGACAGTGCAGGATTGGTAGAAATCAGTGAAGTGAGAACACCTTCAGTGGAGCACCCCTTATGCCCTTAGGCCTAAGCGAAGCGCTTGGAATCCAGCTTTTATTTTTGTGGTAAATTTTGTGTTTTGGATTGGTTTTTTATTTTTATTTTTATTTTTTTAATATAATTATTGTAAAAAATTATAAAAATTTAAAAACAAAATAATAACCACCAACTTTTATCGACATTGCTCCAACTCAACTCAACAAGACATTTAAGCCGAAGACACTTTCCATCCAACACAGGGATTGTTCCAACTCAACTCAACAAAGACATTTAAGCCGAAGACATTTTCCATCCAACACAGGGTTCACTAATAGTGGTGTGGTCTACCTTTTTGCTTATGATCTAACACCAAATCTCATTATCTGTCAACGATGAATGCAACCTGAAAACAACCGGATGGTTGGTAGCTATAGGTAAGAACATTGTGGATGAGGATTGTTTTATCTTCCCATTGATTTCAAGTATGTTGCCTTCATCGTTGACAGATATCTCTCTAACAACAACTGAAGGCAACCTGGAACTAGGTGATGGCCATACCGACGTGAGGGTAGTCCATTGGTATTAATGGCAAAGTGATTTGTAAGGGAAGAAGAAGAGAATGTTATATATGTTTACCTTCCTATTGATTTCAAGTACGTTTACCTTTCCATTGATTTCAAGTATGTTTACCTTCCCATGGAAACTCTGAAGACCTTTACGGAGGTTTGCCAGAGGGTCATTGGTCTTCAGAGTTTCCAACCCCTAATACATTCATCAAAATTCTTTTGACAAACGTCTGCCTGATATCCAGCTGCTGGAATTGTTTACCTTCCCATTGATTTCAAGTATGTTTACCTTCCCATGGAAACTCTGAAGACCTTTACAGAGGTTTGCCAGAGGGTCATTGGTCTTCAGAGTTTCCAACCCCTAATACATTCATCAAAGGATATTCATGTGAGAATGCATAGTACAAAATTCCTATGCAAGCAAGTCAAATTCAGTTGTTGGACCAACTTTAGATATGAGTTTGATTAGCTTGAATCTCTCTGATCCATGGTATCCACTAACCGTAGCGATTATCGCGTGTCATGGATCCTTTGAAAGTGGATACCATGGATCAGAGAGATTTAAGCTAATCAAACTCATATCTCAAGCCGGTGCAAGTTATGAAATGACACATGCAAAATGTAATGTCATGTCACAATGTGTACTCACAGTGACATCGAACACTTTATATGAGTAAAACGATCGCTTTACAATGCCGAAAACGACTATCATCACTCTGTATGGGTGGCTTCTTAGCGCCGATCCTACTGTCGATTTCTTTCCACAACCATTGCTCCAACATAACTTATTAGTTTCATGTTTATAACAATCTCACTCTCTCTCCCTTTGTTCTTCTCTAACCTAGTATCTTCTTCCCCAACTTCAACACCATGAACCCTAATCTTCTAACCTTCATAACTTACTCAAATATTAATTATGGTGATTCATAAGCTAGGATTATGAGAAACAAGTGTGGTGATAACACACTTGGATTGGATGAGATATTGAGTTTCTAAAGCATTGTTTATGATACTGCAGGAAAATGGTACAATCGGATGATTAACCATGTGGACTTACCTTAAGAAGGACTTGTGCTATTTCTTTTCAAACCCTTCCATCTTATGGAAGTTGCTAAAATAGTTAAACAAATGTATTTGTGAATAATACATTCATCAAAAAGACCATCTCTTTGTCAGTCACCCTCATAGGAAAATCGACTCTCACACTTATGCGTAGATCAAGGAGATTGATGAAGATATTCATCAATACCCTTACAGAGGGTCACTATTCATATACCATTGTTGTTGGATGTTCATGTGAGAATGCATAGTACAACATTAAAGAAGGACTTGTGCTATTTCTTTTCAAACCCTTCCATCGTATACCTAACACACTACAATAATTCACTATTTTATACATACAACACACCTTCATCTTTGACCGTGTTGGAGCACTGTTCTTCTTGATCTTGATCTTCACACTTACTTTTGACAAACGTCTGGCTGACCTGAAGTTCCTTTGCAACCAGGTAGAAAGGAACTAGGTTGCAAATATAAAAATCCATCACATCACGATTTGCATCCCGGCAGAGTTCGTTGTACTGGCGGTTAAGAGAAATCGCGTGATGGTAGTCATTTTCGGTGTCGTAAAGCGATCGTTACTGTAATGATTAGAAACATTCCAAATAACTGTAATGATCACTACGGTTAGTGGATACCATGGATTAGAGAGATTCAAGCTAATCAACTCAGGGAAACCCTTGTTTGATTATACTCGTGTACGGCCTTTATCAGGTTCTTTTGGCCACAGGTACAAAAAGATTATAAATGTTCACGTCGTTTCAGGTTGCCTTCATCGTTGACTGATATCTCTCCGATAACAACCCTTGTTTGATTATACTCTTTATGTATGAATATTGACCCTCTGGCAAACCTACCTCTGTTTTGAATTTGTTGCTTCCATAGAGAAGTTATCAATCTCACTGTAATGATCAGGAACATTTCAAATAACTGTATAATTTCAGCTTTTGTTTAACTATTTTAGCAACTTCCATAGAGAAGTTATCAATCTCACTGTCCAACAATTCATCTTTTTTGTCTTAAAACCCTTGACATCGCTGTTTGATTATACTCGTGTTCAGCCTTTATCAGGTTGCCTTTATCGTTGACCGATATCTCTCCGATAACAACTGAATTTTACTTGCTTGTCTTAAAACCCTTGACATCGCTGTTTGATTATACTCGTGTTCAGCCTTTATCAGGTTGCCTTCATCGTTGACCGATATCTCTCCGATAACAACTGAATTCATCTTCCTTGTCTTAAAACCCTTGACATCACTCTTTGATTATACTCGTGTTCAGCCTTTATCAGGTTGCCTTCATCGTTGACCGATATCTCTCCGATAACAACTGAATTCATCTTCCTTGTCTTAAAACCCTTGACATCGCTGTTTGATTATACTCGTGTTCAGCCTTTATCAGGTTGCCTTCATCGTTGACTGATATCTCTCCGATAACAACCCTTGTTTGATTATTCTCTTTATGTATGAATAGTGACCCTCTGACAAATCGCGTAATGATAGTCGTTTTCGGCGTCGTAAAGCGATCGTTACTGTAAGGATCAGAAACATTCCAAATAACTGTAATGATCGCTACGGTTAGTGGATACCATGGATCAGAGAGATTCAAGCTAATCAAACTAAGGGCAACCCTTGTTTGATTATACTCGTGTACAGCCTTTATCAGGTTCTTTTGGCCACAGGTACAGAAAGGTTATAAATGTTCATGTCGTTTCAGGTTGCCTTCATCGTTGACCGATATCTCTCCGATAACAACTGAATTTTACTTGCTTGCCTGAAAAGTTGTATCAGTTATAGAGAGAAATCAACAGTCGGATCGACTGTTGATTGGTATATAGAGAGCAAACCGACGATCATTCAAAATTTAAAGTTACCGCTAACCTCTGTGCCATCATCGACTACAGCAAACCGACGATCTTCCTCCACAGCACTCCTAACGGGCCTCTCTTTATTTCACGGTACGATTTGTGTTTTTGTTGCTTTTTAAATAATAAGTTTTGTGTTTAACAAACCCTAACGTCTGAGCAATGATTTATTATTATTAATTTATTGTTATTTTATTTCTGTTTTGAGGGTGTAATGATGATGATGGTTATGATTTGACAAACGATTTTTGAAAAGTATCAACATTCGGAAATTAGTAACCAATTACGAAACGCGTCAAACAGAGACCGGAAGTCCAGCATGTCGATTAGACATGCAAAAATCGTGTTTCAAAAAAATATGGGTATCGACTGTATAGTCGGAGAACCAAGTAGAACGATTCATGAAAGTTGAACAAACTTGGATGTTTCAACCAAAACATACAAACGAGCAATAAACGACCCGTAACGCCTCAACGAATTTTGTTGTATTGGGAACAACTAAAAACAATTTAAAATGAATTAAAATTAATTTTTAATTAATAACAACTATTTAAAATGAATTAAAAAAGTTAATTTTTTTTAATTCATTTTAAATTGTTTGGCCAAAGCTTGGCGCTTTGGCCTTTTTAAAAAAAAAATAAAAATAACTTGTTTTAATTCATTTTAAATAGTTGTTATAGATTAAAAATTAATTTTAATTCATTTTAAATTGTTTTTAGTTGTTCCCAATACAACAAAATTCGCTTGAGGCGTTATGGGTCGTTTATTGTTCGTTTCTATGTTTTGGTAGAAACATCCAAGTTTGTTCAACTTTCATGAATCCTTCTACTTGGTGCTCCGACTATACAGTCGATACCCATATTTTTTCGAAACACGATTTTTGCATGTCTAATCGACATGCTGGACTTCTGGTCTCTGTTTGACGCGTTTCGTAATGTTTAATTGACCGTTTGTGGTTTTTAGAAGTCACATCCGATCATTTTACTGATTCCCGATTCTTGATACTTTCATAAATCGTTTTACTAATTTCCGATTCTTGATAATAATAAATTATTATAATAATAAAACAAAGGAACTAAGTTACAAATATAATAAAAAATTATAATAATAATAATAATGTAATATAGTCATGGTTAACGCTTAAAGAAGTCAACCTTTGTTGACTCCTAGGAGTCTTGAAGACAAAATGAATTTTACAAGATACTTGAAACAAGGTATGGATATGGAGAATATTCATGTGAGAATGATTTCGTACAAGATTCCAATGCAAGCAAGTCAAATTCAGTTGTTGGACCAACTTGAGATATGAGTTTGATTAGCTTGAATCTCTCTAATCCATAGTATAACAAAAAGAATGCATCAAATTTAGACGCACTAAAGAAGTTTATTAATTTTTTATAGACGCACTAAGTGGAAGTTGTATTAAAGAATCCAACATGCCTTTATGACTTTAGCACTCTCCATTCTCCAAATATCACCTTTTTCAACAACAGACACCTCTCTATTCTTCAAATATCACCTCTTCAACAACAAACCCAAAATTGACCAAAACAAACACCCTTGACTTCCTTCTTTTGACCACACGATAGCTTATTTGACAAAACCCACACCTTAAAATCTCATCAACAGTAGGTTAGTTAGTATTGACTATTTGACAAAACCGATTTAACTATTCAAGGAGATGCTTCGGGTCCTTAAGCCAGGTGGCAAGACTATAATGAGGTAATCGCTATGTTTGATATTCTACTTATTATAATTTCAATAAACAGGTTCTTGTTCATCTCCACATGAAGCCTCCTATTCTTGTTGTTGGGGTGGTGGTGGTGGATGACTTTCTCCTCACTCACTTGAACATGGTGGCGGTGGAAGTGGTGTGGTGGTGCCGGTGGTTGTATTTGTTTGGCTGGTGATGGAATTGGTGGTGGTGGTGATGGTGGTGGTGGTGGTGATGGTGGTTGTCAGATCTGGATCGGTTTGTTTCAAAATGAGAATGGGATAGATTTAGAATAGGGAAGATAGGTTTTATTGTGTTTAACTGTGGTTAGGTTAAATTGACAGGTGTCAATCTCTGGTGGCGTCTTACGCTTCTTATTTTAAGGGACTTTATATTGTATACTTTCTCTTTTAATATAACTAGTGGGTTTACCCGCGTGTTGCGACGAGATCCAAAAAAATTTGTAATACGCTAACAGTTTTCTCACCGTGTGTTGTGACGGGTAAAAGATTAATATAATTTGACTTTTATGGTCAACTACGAAACTAATTAACATGACAAATTCAAATTGTTTGCATATGATACAACATTCCAAAGTCTCCAAAATGGCTGCAAAACAAGAGGTGCCGTAACTCTATTTGATTAAAGGAATACGTCAAATAACAAGTGGGAAAATAAAACTTCAAGTATCATAAGTGGAAATGGTCAAATGCACGTGTTGGGTAATGGGTTAAAACGGGTTGTCTTTAATGCGGGCAAAGTGGTTCATGTCGGCCGACTCGCCCCATACTTTTACAAATAGTCATTGTCAAAATATGATGACAAAAATTATGTTATCACAAAAATAATATATTTTAGTTTATAAATAAAATGATTTAGGCGGCTATAAGCTTGTAAGCACTAAAGATATAACATGGGCACTTCCACCCCATTTGACCCACTTGAATAATTTTATTTATTTGACCCCTTTGACCTATTAGGGAAACATTATAACCCAAAATGACCCATCAAGTAAAATGTCTCAAGGATCACCATGTAAATAGCATTCAAACCTTAATGAGTAGGTTTTTATGATAAACATTGTATCCTTGAACGTCGATATCAACTTTCGCATCCTCGACGAATCCCATAGTAACAACTGCAACTATTTGTTGATTAAAATACCTAAAAGATGATTATAAAATTTAAAATAATACATAAGTAACAAACTTAATAAAGAAATCACATTTGAATCCTGGATATCTTTTCCATGAAGAATCATCCGGAATCCAAGAGGAATTCTTAGATAAAGAATTGATGCATAACTCTGAAAGAAAAGGTATAAAGGATGCATAACTCTGAAAGAAAATGTATAAAGGTGCACAAATTTTTAAGAATTGTATTATAAAAAATATGATCTTTTGAGTTATTTTATTACTCATAAGTAAAGGTACGTTATTCATGAGTTAATTAAAGAATTAATTTCCTAAAAATTTAAGAAATATAAAACAAAATTATAACTATTTATTATAAATCGTGCAACTTTACCGTAACATATTAATGTATAAATCTAAACTACAAAGTGTAGAAAAACCGGTGTAACAATTTTATGAATAGATTGGAGTTGAAATAATATGCTTTTTAATAAGAAAATGGTGTTGGAAGTACTTATAACCTCTTAAATCGCTTTATTCGAACTAATTATATTTTAATGATATTTTATACATTAATTATTTTTAAAACTCAAGAAAAAAGGAATTTAACTCCTTACAAATTACCCGTCCTGACCAAACCGTTTTAACCTGTTTTGCATTATTATTTTGTACAATTGCTATCAAAGATGGTACACAAGGGTATAAATGGAAGAAATGGTGTAAAAAATTGGGGATTTTTAAAACTCAAGAAAAAAGGAATTTAACTCACAAATTACCCGTCCTGGCCAAACCGTTTTGACCGGTTTTAACCGTTTTGCATTATTATTTTGTACAATTGCTATCAAAGATGGTACACAAGGGTATAAATAGAAGAGATGGTGTAAAAATTTGGGGATTACACTTTAGACTCTTGGGATGCCATCTTAACTTTGACAATATGAATATATTTGCTCATGCCTCCCCTTTATAATGAAGTATAGATAATCATAAGAAGATACCCAAAATGCACAATAATTATAAAATATACATATACATACCTACCCAAAATGGAATACTTGACATAGTTCAAATGCTTTGATATTGTTATGTAATTCTTTAAAAGCTGTGTATAAAACTCTCAGCTTTCTTATGTAGTCCTTCACATATTCATTCTTATGTATTTCTTCACTCTAAATAGCAACTATTTTGGTGATGCAAGGAGGTCTTATCCAATTGTTCAAGAATTTACAGTAAGTTAGATAATGTGGATGCAACTTACAATACATTAGTGCAATATAAAAGTCGAATTTTGAATAGATATAGAGATATTTCATAAAATAAAGAAGCAGCACCTTTGAATACATGAACCTTGGCATTGCAAAAAAAAAAAAACGGCATCTTAATCAACAATTGGATGAAGGAAATGTCTGCACGAATCATAATCAATTATTACACCGTCACAAATTCATAAACAAACAACAAATTACAACTATTATGAGCAACAAGTACCTCCTCCGTAGGCAATGGGTTAAAGAAGAAGATGATGATTGAAAGGGTGATTATATTGTTGAGCCAATTTTATAACTCCATGTCCTAATAAACTTGGTTATTAAGATAGGTTTAATGGTGGAGGTAATATTGTAGGTGTTACATGGGTCACGATTTTATTAAAATAATATTAATAAAAATTAAAAGGATACCTTTATACAACTATGAGAAATTGTAGTACCCGTACTGAGTACAAATCCAAACGAAAATAACATAAAATGATTCAAACCGAAGATTTCATCAAGAGCTTGAACCGCGTCTTCTTATATGATATCTTCTTCGTCTTTAACGAAGACTTGAACCGCGTCCTTTTGTATGATCCTTCTTGGTTGCAAGAATTAACAAAAAATAATGTTGACGGTTTTGACTAAGGCACGTGTTTAACATGCTTCCCTTAAAAACAAATTCCGTGCCTCTACTCAAGATAATGCGTCTATTTCCGAGGGTACAACAGCCGAAGCAGTCTGTACTGGCGGAGAAGGCCACATGCCCAAGGTTGCACAGGATAAAATTATAGTGTTAAAACTTATGGAACAAATAATAATTGAAATGTGGTGGAATCAAGTATAGAAAATTTATCTCTAGAGGTTCCCAACATATGAACATATGGGTCAAGTTTTCCTTCTTCTTCAAGAATTCTTTTATGGATCCTCTTCTTTATTTTTCTTGTATTTTTTTTAATCTTTAAAATGAGGCACAAAGCCTTCTATGTATACAAAACCTAAGGATGAGTGTAGAGACTAACTTAATTAGAGCCATAAACCCTAATAAAGTGAAATAAAGAACTCTACTCAAGAGTCTCTTTAATAATTTCACTAAAATCAATTAAATTCCATTCATCATATTATTAAAATTTTTGTAATTTCTAACATCTACTTGAATGAATCATTCATTGGTAACATTGATGATGAAGAAGGAAAACCATAAGCCAATTGATGTTTGTGAGGGTAGGAATGGAAAAAGAGGGTAGTATTGTAAAAGTGTTTTGATATTGTAAAGGATTACCCTCCTAAGTGTCTTAATTGTCACAACTATCCCCATAATACCCTTAAATTTCTTGCTTAAATATGTTGTACATGATGCTTCTTAAGTTGTACGGAAATGCAAATTACCATCTTGTACATCACTCCTCCTTTATAATGTATTATAGATTATAGATTATAGATGTGGCTTATCAAGTTGTTATTTTTTAATTACAGCATGGGTTAAAATTCATTGTCAAATTTTCCAAGGTTTGGTATCAATTTTTCAAAGGGTTCTATGTCAAGGTTTCTAAGGGTGCGGTATAAAGGTTTGTATGGGTTCAATGTCGAAATTTATACTAGTGTCGTGTCGAAATACACGTATATATAACACTAATTATTTTTTGGTACAAGTTCGGCTGAACTCGTATCTCACTGCCTACCTACGGTCATGTTGACACATAGACACGTATACGTCCTATATACTTGTATACAACTCGTATACTAATAAGACAATGTCATAGTGTGTTTGGTTGCGCAAGTATACGAACCATATACACAAATACAAGTATTATCACACGACTCATATACATTTATGCAAGTCATGTATACAACCCAAACAGACTCTTACTATTTGTTGACTAGTTTACGTTTCACTTATTTATATATGAGCCGTACAAAGGATGTCAAAAGAGTATAACCTTAATGAATAGATATCATATCTGAAAAAATCAATATAATATTTTGTTATTGATACTCTTTATCTTCTAAAACGATAGATAGAAAAGCAGTTTGCGTGCCTAATTCAAAATCTCAAAACCAAAACAATAAAAAAAACCTACCTTGAGTCTTCAAAAAAAACAAAAAAAACAGTAGTTGTATAAACTAATAAACAAATAAAAAAAAGTCCTCTTCATTATCGCTAAGTAACTCCCTTAAAAAACTCAAGTAGTTCACTTAATTGTTGTTGCCATTGCTATTATCACTTGTAGTAGTAGTAGTTGCACTGCCATTCATGTTACTATTGCCATTGCCATTATTGGTGTTACCATTACCACCAAGAACTGATGAAATAGCTGCAGCTAGAACTGCAGAGAATTTTGGATCAGCAGCAAGGGCAGTCACAGTGTCAGCCAAAGCGGTTGGGGACGCCCCGTTGTGGTTCAACGGTTGGGAGCCGCACCCTGCAGCCTCCAAATACTGTGACATTTGGAGCCCGGAAAATTGTGACTGGTTGTATAAACCTAGCCCATTGTTTGGACTTGTGAAGTTTTGGGTCTGGTGGTTCATAAAAGGAATCTGGAATGGAGCCGATCCACCGCGCTGGAGCTGTAATGGGTCAGGGGTTTGGGTCAAGTCTAATGAGACGGTGGGGAAAGGAGCGGAGGCGGATATGGTGGCCATGCTTGAAGAGCAAGAGAGGAAGGTTCTGCCTAGGAAATTTGAGTTCATGAGTCCATCGGCGCTTGGCATGGATCCCGAGAGGAGCATCCTAGCAGCGGAGGAGGTGGTGGAGGCCAACGCCATGGCGGCCGGCGGTAGAGGGTGGTTGTGATTGCCTTCATAAGTAGTGATTAGTATTGTTCTATCTTCTGCACACCTTTGCACCTGCATGATACAGTAACATAATTAGTTATTTACTAAAAAACATATCACACAATTAAAGAAAAATGAATTTAAATGGTTTTGCAATACAAGTACCACCAGTCCAACTCAAATAGTGTAGAGCCTATCACATCATGCGGACCTAATGATAGGCGAAAAAGATCATACATGTTGTATGAGTTTGTTAGTGGTCATATGATAATTTCTTTGTCAATTAAACACATCATACATGACGTAGAATTCGGCCCTCATGTGAGTCATATGACCAATTTCACCCTATCATACGGCCTGTACGAAAAGCGGTGTTGGTGGTGTATGAAAAGCGGTGTTAGTGGTGTTTATTATCAATGGTCATTAAAATGCGGTGTAATCGTACCTGTTTCCTAACCGGACAACCGGTGGCCATGGTGCAACGATAATATGCTCGTGGACAAGGGTTCCCTTTTGCCATTTTTTGCCCGTATTTTCTCCATTGACATCCATCTGCAATCTAAAATCCTAACAAAATCAGTATCGAATTCAATCAACAAAACACCAAAATCACAATGAATTCCAATTATCAATTATACCGTGGGAGCTTCTGAACGAGCTCGTACAGAAACCCTAGCCTTTCGAATAGTCGCTTCGGTAGCTTGATCAATGTTATTACTAGCATTATTCTTCAAAGAATTCAACCTTTGAACCTTATTAGCATGTTCATGGCTCTCTTCGGGTGAGCGCGACTGCTCATCACCCCTCCTCCCCTCGGACGACGATTGTGAATTATCATCCGTCTCAATTGCCGCCGGAGCTCCTAAACTTAGATCCATAAACGATCGTGGTACAATCATATCCTCACCTACTCCACCTCCATCATTAGCTTGATTTTGTTGCATCATCGTCGCGAAATGCGTTTGTAGCGCGTTGTATTTGACCGTCACTTCACTCAACACTTCTTTCAACTGCTGATTCTCATTAATCATCCTCCCTAATTCCGCTTTCGCGATCGCTAACTACACATCAAACAATTAATCATTTCAAACTGTATATCTATACTATATTATAAAACATGAGGGGAGGATACCTAGAAAAATTAAGAATTACAAGTTTAATTGCTCAAAGTACAAACATTCGATGCATTTGTAAAAGGGTAAATCCATATTTTTACACGTTTAATTGAAAGGAAGTCAAGAGTCAAGAGGTTAGAGTTATCTATCATAGCCCACTACAATTAATTTGAATGCATTAAATAAAAAACATAAAAAAAGCAATTTATAATGCTATATGTTTTGTTATAATATTTTATATAGAATAATAATATAGTTTATAAAAGTTAAAATTTTGTAAAGTTAATAATGCTACATCTAAATCAAATATTGTTTTGGTATAATGTTTAATATAGAATAAGGTAGTTTTAATGTCATAATTCTCACTAAAATAATTGTAGTGTTTGATCTACATATTTATAAGTTTATGACAGTTTTTATAAATTATTAGTAACTAATAACTTAACTACTTAACATGTGACAAGTTAAATACAAAGTTGTTAAGAGTATCATTTCTCTTTTAATAGTTATATGACGATAAAACATACGTAATATCTATAGGAAAATTAAGATCTGTTAAATTGTGAGAATTTTGGTTATGTTATAGATGTTAGAAATTGCTGAGAAATATCAACTTTATTCACAAATAAAATAGCAATGACTAAATGGTTAAAAATAATTATAAGTTATTAGTTAATAAAAGATAAAATGATTTAAAGAAAGGAATTTAACAAGAATAATGAGTAAATGGTTTTGAAACTCTAGAATCAAGAAATTAATAACTTGTACTATAAGTTATTTTCTCCTTCATCATTTGCATAAGGAAAAACCAAACGTTTGATTTAGTAATATTATATTATATTATATTATATTATATTATATTATATTATATTATATTATATTATATTATATTATATTATATTATATTATATTATATTAAATTATATTATATTATATTAACTATATACGTTTTGTTGGAGTAATAATTATCTTGATGATGGTCATTCACCCAAAACTAGAAGTTTGCCATTTATAACATGGTTTCTTTTGATGGTTTATAATCCGAACCCGTTTCATATAGAGTTCAAAAAACACCTCTTTTGAAATATTTATATACTTCTATGTTCATGATCATTCCAAATTTCCGATGATTACCGACAACACCCATTTGTGCATGCAAACCCCACGTCACTTCCTTACAAGATCATCTCAATTTGTCTTCTACCTTAAGAAATCATGCTTGAAACTTCAAACACCGCTGCACCATGACAAGAAGGGTTCGACTATCCTGAACCAAATTGTAGCCGTCGCAATAAACACCGCTCGACTTTCGTTTCATTTAGTACAAAACACATGTTTAAGAATAGCTTAAACTTATCAGCTAAGGTACTGGAACCTTTTTCCTTTAGTATTAGAATATTTATTTTTATCATCTTTATACGTATGAACTTTGAACATTCGTTGCATATTCGTTTTGAACATTTGTTACACTCTATGAAATTTCCATTGTGACTTTGTTTTTTTCATTACTGGGCAACTTTTGGCTCAGACGTATTTTATTTTGTGTTTTTGTTTCTTTATTCGGCAAATTCTCAATGGGATCATGGAATAAGTGAAGAGAGTAAACGAATTGGTTAGAATGTGCAGAGTAAATAGATTGGTTAGAATGTGGAAAATGAAGGAACTGATTGGACTTAGTTCAACACTATAATAAATATGTAATTAGGTCCATTATTTGATTTGTCAAACACTATTTTTATTAACTATGGAATTTCGCTTTTGTTTTGATTTTTGTAATAGTGACAAGTGATCATCCCTAAATCGGGCAGGTGTTACACAATTAATATACTAATAATTGTAATAATGACCATGACTTTACAATTGGCAAATACAAATTTTTTTTGGAAGGTGATTTTCTTTGTTGTGACAGAGTTCATCACAACCCCCCAGAAGGGGATCCCCTAGCCACTGTACAATGGTCAGTTTATGTTGTCTTAACCGGGTCCACGCTAACGCGAGAGTGGCTGGCCCACAAGCGAGTCAAGGCTGGGCATAAAGGGCACTAAGGCTTCCACCCGGAAAATTTCCCGCCACCTGCCACTTGACAGATGTTGCACCCTCCACAAGAGGCAAGCCTCTCTGGAGTAAATTCACGGTAATAGAAAACCGGGGGGGGGGGGGGGAGGGGGCATCAGAATCAAACCTGGCCCCTCCCAAGAGGGTAGGCTCAACCATAAATGTAGGAAGTGGGAATTGAACCCTTGATCACCTAAGTGAACATAAGGCCTCTTCACCACTCCACCACTATGGAAGGATAATTGGCAAATACAGATACAACCATCATCTCATACATAAACATTACACATGTGAGTTGTTTTATTTAATTAAAATGATAAGTTATTATGTAAACGAACTAATCATTTAACGTGAATGAATTTCCATTTACTTGATCCGAAGTACGAACTGATTTTTTTGTTGCTTTGCTTTGTTAAACCTAAGGTACGAATTTTTGGTTCTTTACTTCATAGTATAGTTATGTGTCCGTACTTTGTTGTACGGATTTATCAAAATTCTAGCAGTTAAATATGAATGGTAACATTCGGTATCATGAATATGTTAGGTATAGATTAAGGCTTTAAGTCTCCAAGATCAAACATCACACAACTACTGCAAAATCTTGGAATAACACCATAAAAAACATTAAAAGTAATACGAGGCATTATAAGTTGCAAAAAAATAAATAAATATAATAAGCAATTTTGTTAATACAAGGATCCGTACATTTTATACATTTTTTAGGTTACCGCTTTTGTAAAGTCTAACTCACGGTGCATCCTATCATCTTACTAATTGTTTTAAAAAGATGAGAATGTAACGATGAAATTAATGAATACATATAGTTTGATGCAATTATTCTTGATTTGAGATTAGAATACCTATATTAAGTTGTTACAAGTATTCTTTTATATTTCACTTAAATGAAAAGTTTTGGATGTATTTTACGTGCAAATGAATTGATATACTTTGATGCAATTTTTAGTTTCGCTGCAACGTGCGGGTTACCAACTAGTACAATAATTGTGACCTTAGGGTCTATAAATAGAGTTTTTAAAAGACTTAGCTTTGTTATTAAAAAAAAGCTAGCGTCGTAACTTATTGCCCGTTTCCCCTATATTTCGTTGTATTAGTTTTATTAACTAAAAATATGATGATTCATTTTACATATAAAATACTACAAATTCAATGCAGATTTGAAATTATTGTTAGATAAGTACCTTATTTTTAGGATGTTTATCTTCTGAATTCGGAGATATCTCGTCATCATGATCAACTATCGACTGATCGCTGTTTGTGTTTCCAGTTACAAGGTGCAAACCAGTCTGTATGTATTAGAAACGTTCAAATTATTCAGTCAAATGATGATCATAAAAATAGGAACTCATAAACTAGAATCTGTTAATTTGTTATTAACATTATTCAATCCAATTACTCAAATAACGATGATAAGAAGATAAGAACACAAAAACTAGAATCAGTTAATTTCTGATCATCATCATAAAGGAAAATTACGAAAATACACAACTTTGATTTAAACACTTAAGAAAAAAACCTATTTTTTTTCACTTTTTCAAAATAAACATATTTTTTTTTTTCACTTTTTCAAAATAGACTCCGGCTAACCTTGCTGGCTGACTCTAGTAATCAGCTAGCCTTGCCGGCTAAACAAAAGTATGAATTTTTGTGCCAAAAATATCGGCTAAGTTTTAAACACTTAAAGAAAGAATAGTATGTTTATGTTGTCATGTTGAAAAACTCTTGGTCAACTTCATCTATTTTCATAATTTTTCCATAACATAATTCAATCAAATTACTCAATCAACGATGGTAAATAATAATAATAATAATAATAATAATAATAATAATAATAATAATAATAATAATAATAATAATAATAATAATAATAATAATAATAATAAGTTGAAAAGTAATATTATAAAATAACGTACGTTGATACTATGATCCAATTCAGTAACATGAGACTTATGATCAGCAGACGTAGGAACAGGCAATCGGGAACAACGATCTTGGTCGTGTTTTTTATCGGCAAAGAAATCAACCTCGTTAATTTCTTTATGAATATTGTTATGGGTAAGGTTGATAGGGAAGTGGATGGTGGCAGGAGGTGGAGAAGACGATGGAGAGGTGGTGGTGGTGACGTTGCCAGAGAGTTCCATGAGTGGCCACGTAGCTAGCGGTGGAGGTGTGTGGATGATATTACTGATATGTGATGGGATCTGAATCAAAGGAGAGTCCACTAGCCATTTATGAATGTTGTTGTAGAGAGAGAGAATTCAAGTCTACATATGGTGCAGTGGACTCGGCTATAAAAATGGAAGTTGAGCTGACTTATGACTGAATATATATACTCACAAATCTATTAATATATATAAAAGAAAATGTATATGCTGACGTGGCGTGCAATGGAGGCCTCAACCCTCCCTTGAACGTGCCACGTGGCACAATGAGGTGAATAATTTATTATTTTTGAATTCATATATAACCCTATCTCTCAAACCCTAATCTCATTCACGTGATTTCCTCCCAATATTCAAGCTTTTCTTTCTCCTAACCCTCCTTTTATCAGTTGCTAATCGTGCCTCCTATTCCTCTTCACCTAACTCCTCTTCTTCTCCATTATTGCTTTGATTCTTCCAAGTATTAAACAGGTGAATCTTTTGTTTGTTTTTTTAATTACTTTTTTTCTGTTCTACCAACTCCATACATTTATTTATAATTAGATGGTTCAAAACACATTAAGCGATCCCAAGATACTTCAAATAGATACAGAACCAAGTAGCATCTTAAGCAATCAGATAGTGTAATTTGTTTCAGTGATAATGATAATCTATGCTAAAACCAATGGCAACAAGGAGTACAGTTTCAAAACAATAGTGTAAATTAGCATCAGGAGGCGAAACTGACCTGGCAGTGATTATATGGTTATCTTCTCGAAGGATAGGATGAGTCCGTCTAAGTGGAAGTAAAAACGTGTGAGCGATTGTGTGTATTCTTTTTGGAGTTTGATTATGTAAATTATTTTGTTGAATTTTATTTCTTATGCATATGCTGATTCTAAACAAACCATGGTGGGTGCCGCTTATCTTGATTCAGCAATTCTAAGATTATATATTTCCTGAAGAGTCACCCATTTTTTCTTATTTTTGTAGTGCCTCTCAACATTAGTATCAATGGTTACTAAAGGCATGCTGAAGAAGCACATGCTTCTGTTGGCAAGCAGTATGACTTGTGCAGGATTTTTAGTTAGCTTAAATGTTGCAGGAATAAAAGGCACTCAATATTAAGACGCTCAACTTCCAAGTACCCATTTCAGAAGCTATAGTATATGTAAGTTGTTGATTTTACACACCCTCTAACAAGTCTTTATGAGACTTTGACATCTTAATTCTCTAACAAGTCTTTATGTGATATGTGATAAAATTGAATTTTATTTCACACTATTATCTTCTCATTTATGCAATATAACTAAACTTAATTGGTATGAATGCAGAGGTCACATTGATGGTGATGGGGCTGGAAAAAGAGGAGATCAGTGGCATAATGAGATTCTCTTTTGGGAGCCTAGAGCTTTTCATTATCACAATATTTTGGTGAGTAGCCCTTTTGTATCCGTATGTTTCATTTCTTTATTACCGAACTATTATATGATCATGCTCTATGTACACACTGCGATTCATTACCGTGTGGTATTATTCAGCACTATTATCTACTAAGGTGAAGTTAGCAAAAGATTATTCATCTATTTTGTGTTTTTTGTTTTAAACAGGTAATTTTTGACGGTACTGAGTTTGCGATTGGTATGTTTTCTACTTTTATCATTTTTATAAGTCATGTTACATTTTTCAACCCCGGGACACTCCCGGGGTAATCAGCTGACGTGGCATTCAATGGTGGCCTCAACCCCCCTCCCTTTTTGAATGTGCCACGTAGCATAATGAGGTAAAGAGTTTATTATTTTTTTAATTTTTTTGTTTTTATTATTAAAATAAAAAAAACTTATTCTAATCTCACGGAACTCCTACCTGTCATCTATCTTCTCACCCCAAACCCTAATCCTCTCTCTCAACCTAATTGATCTACCTGACCAGAGAAGTGGAACTAAAGCAATGAAGCTTCTTGGAAGCAGGCGGAGAGGGGCGAGAGGAGGCCTATTATATGTAACAATGTTATATCCTGGATGCTTTTCAATAATATTGTGTGTTAATAAGAAGTTGCTGAACTTATCTTGTATATACAAACGGGACTCACCGCCCTTCATAACCTCCATATATTGACGCCATTATTCAAAAACCATAACCTTTACACCATCAACAACTAACATCAATGACGACCCGAGCCTTTGCTTTCTTCTTATTAATCATGTTTTCCCTTATTACCCTCACCGTTAACATCCTCACCACACACATTTACAATCACAAATCGTTATTCTGGTCTTCCACAAATACCCAATCCCTCGAACCCCATGACAAAAACTAGCCTGTAAGATTACTCATTGTAACACTTATTATGAACCCATGTTGGTTAATTCATGTTTTAAGCGAACCCATGTTGTAATAGTTATCTTGATTGGTTTTATTTAGGAATTGGAGCTTAATTGGAGACTTTTGTTAGCAACGGTGATCGGGTTTCTTGGCTATGCGTTTGGAACAGTTGGAGGTGTTGGTGGTGGTGTCATTTTTGTTCCTATGCTTACGTTGATTGTTGGGTTCGATACGAAGTCGGCTGCTGCTTTTTCTAAGTGTAAGGTTTCACTCTTTTTTTTGTTTTTTTGTTTTAATTCTGATTGATTTTATGAAACAGAGTATTGGGATTTTGTTACTATGTTTCTTGATTGGTTTCATTTATGGCTGTAAATGAACCAAACTTTGGTCAAACAGTTTGTGAACTGTTTGGCGGGAAGTTTGTTTGCGTTTGTTCCGTATAAATATTTAGTTTGTATGATTAATATTTTATTTTGTGTTTTAGTCCGCGTAGGTTTAATAATAAGAAGTAGGTGAACTAATCTAATATATAAGAACATAGTTTGGATAACTAGATTAGTATTAGTGCTCCTAGACGTATAAGTATTTGGTTTATATGCCTAATATGGTGTGTTTTAACCTGCATAATTTCAATTAGAAGTTTTTGAACGCCTGAATGCCTGAACTTATCTATCAATATCATAGAGAACATAATTCAGATCATTAAGGCTCTCCTAATATTGTTGGCGGAAGGCAGGGGAAGTTGGTGGACGGTTATTGAGGAGCTTAGGTTGAGGGAATAGAAGTTGGGGGTTCGGTCGATGAAGTAGTCGATTAGCGAGAGGTTGGAGGTTACACATCAAAAGGTGAGGCTTTTACTTAATAGTTTAGTAGTTTATTAAGTTGACAGGTTCTTAATTGTTGGATTTAGGAGTTTTTTTTGAAGTGTTTACTGATACATTTGAATGAATTGAGGTGAATTTTCATGAATTGTTAGTTTTATGTTCTTATGTGTAGAATCTACTTGGACTACTGCTATAGTCTTTTTTTAAAAAGAAGAAAAAAAGGTAAAGATCATTAGGTCTGATAACATGTGAATTAATTGTCATCAAACTAATAGAACTTCAATCCCATTGCCTCAAGGAACATCAAGGTGTGTTAAGGAGATATAAGATTTATATATGATGTGTTAAATACTGTATGTATCCTAAATGTGGATGCCGTTTCAGGGTTCCAGCTATCCGAGAATTCATCAAATCATCAGGGCCAGCCTGGTTTACGGGTTCCTGCATTACGAAGAAATTTTCAATCAACATCTAGATGGAATAAGAATGTTAGCTCGAGAGCAACCCGATCACCCAATCTTGTCATTTCAGGTGATCGTAATGAACTTGGTTCGATTTCTGATCATCCTGTATTTCCACCACCAAGTAACATAAGAACCGCTGCCCAAACCGAACTCAACTGGAGTTCAACCGGTAGTGGTGGGAATGACAATGCCGCCAGTTCTCGAGCCAGACCAAGTTCTGGACCGTCACCAAATTATAATCATAGAAGATTATCGGCATTTCTTCGACGGTCTTTATTGTCAGCTGCTGATTCAGAGGGCGGCGGAGGGCAGAATGGCAATGTTTTCCCAATAATCCCCCCGGCTTCGAATATTTCATCATCTTCCTCCCAAGATGTTGGAACTCTTCCAGGTTATCATCATCATCATTCGTACTCAAGGTCGTCTTTATTGCTCGGTAGACAGCTTGAGGGCGCGTATCTTTCACGAACCGCGACACCTGGCAGTGAAGGAAGAGGGATGCTACAATCTGAGGTTTATTCTTTATGTATCATCTTATACGTTAATTTACCACAAAATTTTTGGATTTTTGTTTCACATTTTGTTTTATTTATTTATTTTTATTTTTGTGCAGATTCGCAACGTACTGGATCTTATGCTCAGGGGTGAAGCCTTGCGATTTGAGGTTAGTTAATTCTCTTATTTTTATTTTTTTGTTTTTGTTTGTGAATTAAGCTTCCTTTTTTGTGTATGTTGCAGGATGTTATGATATTAGATCAAATGGTCATGAAGTTTTGAACCCATGAATTTAGCTGCACGAAGATTGACCAATGCCATGTAGAGAAGAAGTCCAGAAGAACACCATTGCTGTTTTCTTCATAATCTTATATTCAGCATATCTATGTTTAAATATTGAGTTACATATCTAAATGATATATGAGATGTAAATAAAAAAAATATTATATTAAGTCATTTTACATTTTCAACCCCGGGACACTCCCGGGTAATCAGCTAGTATATATTTATACAAAGAAATGTTATATATCTAGGGTTAGGAATAAATACAAACTGAAAGATAAATAAGAAGTCGTACAAAAGGTATCAAACGGACTCTGATTAAACTCATTCAAGCGGCATTGGAACCGTCTTATCAAACCCTACGATTTTAGTTTTCGCTTTTTATGATTTTTAGCTTGCAGTTTTTAAAATTAAGTTATATCATTGTGTCTTTTATGTAGCATTGTATTTTTTTGTCTTATTTTGATCATTGTGTTATTTTTGCGATTCATCGTGTCTTTTTTCTTCAGCATTATGTTATATTTTTTTGGCATTGTGTGATATTTTCTGGCTCATTGTGTCATATTTCATAATATATTGTGTTTTTTTGAATCATTCTCACTCTTTTCATTTTTATTACACTATCTATGATAACTTAACCCTATAAATCTAATATCAAATTGATTCTAGTAATATCTCACTTATTGAATAAGTTTAAGATGGTGATATGATGACAAATCTTATATATATATATATATATATATATATATATATATATATATATATATATATATCCAAAGAGATAGATACCGCTATTAACAAGACTCTTGACTCGGCTCATGATCACACGCACATGCATACGTAGGGTGAGGATCATTACAGGAAGCTAAATGCACTCGAACAAATAAAAATATAAATAGTTTGATTTTGTGATGAATGGTGTGTGTGTTTATTGTGTTTTTTATGTACGTATGTGCATATGGTATAATTATCTATCTATCTATCTATATATATAAAAGAATTCAACTATGATGACATGGCATTTAATGAGGCAACCCTCCACCCCTTAAATATGCCATGTGGCATAATATGATGCATTTTTTTTAATTTTTTATTTTCTTTTTTTTTAAATAAAATTTAATCACATAAAACCCTACTTATCATTATATATAATCTTATCTTCTCACCACAAACCCTAAAAATCTTTTTTACTTTAGTTTCCATCCTCCCTCCAAAACCCAACATCAATAATCGGTATTAAGAAAAAGATAGAATAATAAACTGGAACATGAAGCATTCAGAGTTATGATTTTTTAGCATTTATGATAGGTGTAAATTTTAGAGTTATACATTCTTTTAGGTTATGTATCAATATTAGTATTGTGAGACTTGGTACATAGATGTGATAAGTTTTTTAATGGTTACAACTTCCAACTTAAGTGATTGTTTAGTTGATTAGGTTAGAAATTATAGGATCTCATTAGAGATTGATGAGTTTTTAAATAGTAGGATCTCATTGGTTAGGTTTTAGGTTAGGGAATATGAGTTATTACTGATTAGAATACTATGGATATGCAGTGATTGAGAGATTTTGTGGTTAGTTAACTTGAGCCATTTACAATATGTTATCACGTCATATTAGATTTTTCAACCCGGGACCCTCCCGGGGTAATTAGCTAGTACAATTATAATGGTAAAACTACATAATTTTTTACATAACATATTATACTAAAAGAAATTCTATTTCTAAAACCACATACAAATGTTATATTCATATTAAAGAAATAGCTAATCTCAAATTATGTTGGGTTTTTTTTTCCATTATCTATGCATATAATAAACCAAAGCCATTTTAATGACATGACAATCAAAAAGGTATTCTCTTTCTTAAGTGTGCCATGTGTCATCCCATCTGGCATTGAGATATTTTAGGAAAAAAAATAATTTAAAAACAAAATTGGATTTTTCACCCTCACGTTTCCTCCTATAATTTTTAAACGTTAATATCTTTAATATACAAGATTTTTTAAAGAAAAAATTACACCAAATTAACGAGCGTTTTATTATCTTTCCAACGAGTACCATAGTGCTATATAAAAAACGGAGAATTTTTTTGTGGGGTTTTGTTCATACAGGTAAAAAAACACAAAGTGTTCAGGTAAATTATTAATCATGTATAGACAAGTCACTAATTATGTTTAAATCAGTAAATATGAAATTTTTTTTTTAACCAGAGCCGAATAGGTTAATAGAGTATATGTTGTTTTAAGTTAGATATCAATATTAGTATGTTAGAGTTGTACATTTGTTTAGTATTTAAGATAGGTGTTAATATTAGAGTTACATTAAAGTTCTACATTCTTTTAGGTTAGGTGTTAGCATTGGAGTTGTACATTGTTAATTTGTTTTAGGTTAGATATTAATATTAGAGTTATACATCAGTCTATTTCATATGTAAAATTGATGTATCATATTAAATTTCTCAACCTGGGATGCTCCCGGGGTATAATCTAGTAATAACATATACTAAAGACATTTTTATTTAAAAAAGAAAAGAAAAGAAAAACTAATGAAACTAGTTTTTTTTTTTTTTTTTTTTTTTTTTTTTTTTGAAATTCGATTAAAATAGTATTTGATAAAAAAAAATAATAAAAAAAAAAAAACTTAACATGATGACAAATTTTCAATGTTACTCATCCTATTCACTAATAATTTCTAAATCAATATTAACTATTAAATTAGAGTGATAACTTCTTATTATTTCTTTTACAAATTAGAATTTATATTTGATCGATCCAACCATACTAAATAATTTAGTATGTAGTAATACGATTTTACAATAAAACGGATACAAATATCGGTAAGAGCTTTCGTCCCTTTAGTATATATTAGATTTTAATTTAATACGACTTTCATCGTTTTTCTATTCAATCCAGTAAAAAAGGCATAAAATGTACGTGTATAATTTTTGGTGAGGAATTACTGAATTATTTTTTTAATCTAAAAATATGATTTTAGTTATTTAATTTCAGGACAAAGAAAATTAGTTATTTAATTTGATTGTTTTTTTTTCCTTTCCAGATTAAATTGTTTTCTTTTTAAGTCAGCATTTGACCAAGAAAATAGAATTAAATAATAAAGAAATTTGAAAACATGGAGAAAGAAGAGGGCAACATAAGGGGAAATGACCACACAACTTAGATGTTTTGGATCTAACCGTTCTATTCAACGCCATAGTTTATAGGGAGGTGGTTCAGTAATCAATTTCAATAAAAAAAATTAAAATAGATTTTACTAGGGTTATCCAGGACTAATTAAAAATCATAAAGCTCAATTAATTATACATGCATAAAAGATTATCGTTTGTGTATTTTGTAAATTAACAAAAAATAAAACCTAAATTAAAAGTTATTTAGATATGATAATTAACTAATTTAGGGAAAAAACAATACTTAAAATTATCTCAAACCTTTTTTTTAAATCTTCTTTTCTTGATTGAGGTTACCAAATAAAAGTGGTTTTTTTCTCAGCTTCACTACAGAAAAAAAAAAAAAAAAAAACTTTGGTCAATGTTGTGACACCCTAAGAAAATCCCACATCGGTCATGCCCAGGAGAGATCCTTGGTTTATAAGTAATGTCTTGCCTCTTAAATAATCAACGCGTTTTGGGGCTTAATGTTAATGAATGAGAGGAGAACTCCACAGTTAAGCGTGCTCAGGTGGGAGCAGTTTCAGGATGGGTGACCTCCTGGGAAGTCTCCACTAGGCACCCAAAAACAAATCCGTGAGCTCTGGGTGGGCAAAGCGGACAATATTGTACTTATGAACCAAGGATCTCTCCTGGCCACGGCCGATGTGAGATTTTCCTGGAGTGTCACATTCATCCCCTGTTAGAGTCTCATCATCCCTGATGAGGTATGTACCCACCATCCCAAAACGGCACAAGAGTGGCTCTGATACCATCTGTAACATCCGGCCCCTCTCACCATCAATATTGTCCGCTTTGCCCCGATGGGTTGCCCATCCAGAGCTCACGGATTTGTTTCTGGGTGCCCTAGTGGAGACTTCTCAGGAGGTCACCCATCCTGGAATTGCTCCCACCTGAGCACGCTTAACTGTGAAATTCTCCTCTCATCCACTAACATTAAGCCCCAAAACGCGTTGGTGATTTAAGGGGCAAGACATTACTTATGAACCAAGGATCTCTCCTGGCCACGGCCGATGTGGGATTTTCCTGGAGTGTCACAAATGTAGATATTAATTCTCTTTATATAAAGCGCCTCGGAAGGTGATAGATAACCTTGAAAAAATTATGAAGAAGTTCTTATGGTCGGGCTCGAATGTTGGAAATAAGATAAATTGGGTTAGTTAGTCTCGGGTTACTACTCCAAAGAAAAAAGGGAGGTTTGGGCATTAGAAGATTAGAGGACGTTAATGAAGCGTTTATTTTTAGGTGGGTGTGGAGATTTCGTTTGAATCAAAGAGCTTTATGGAAAAAGGTGGTAGAGGTTTGCCACAAGAGCAACAATATGTGGGAGACCCTTCCGGTCAATAAGTGTGCGTCGGGTAATTGGAAGTCTATTGTCAAAGTTACGGCCGGGTTGAAAGTTAATGACGTGTTGATGTATACGTTTATAAGAGCGAGGCTTGGGTGCGGCACTTCTGTTAGATTTTGGCTAGATGTTTAGATTGGTAATTGTGCTCTCAAACATAAGTTCCCGTTACTTTACAGGCTAGAGGATAAAAAAATGTTTGGGTTTCGGATCGGACTTCCATTGTGTACAACAAGAGGATTGTTTCGGCTGATTGGATTGATAGGATAACTTCAATAGATGAGTTGGTCCAATGGGTTTATTTATGTTATTTATTAACAAGGGTGGAAGTTGCTTCGGGTTTAGATGTTTGGTATTGGGCCGCAAAAAGTGAATCGGTTTTTTCCACTAAAGAGACGATGCAGATGTTGATACAAAGATCGGATTTTGGTAATAACTTTGTTTTTAAATAGGTATCTTGGGTTCCTTTGAAATGTTCTATTATGGCTTGGCGGGCGGAAATGAACCGATTACCAACTAAGATGGCTCTCATACGGAGGAATGTTAACATCCTGGACACTAGTTGTTTTTGCTGTAATTACAATGATGAAACAGTGATGCACGTTCTTTCGGATTGTATTATAGCTTCTAATGTTTGGGATTGGATTGGTAGATGGTGCCGGTTAGTTCCGATATTTGCATTTGAAATTAAAGATCTTTTGGAAGTACACAAATCGGTGAAAGGATGCAAGAAGATGAAGAACTTAGTTCATGGGTTTATTGTGGTTACTATGTAGGCGTTATGGAACACTAGGAATGACATGGGTTTCAACGGTAAGTGGCCAACAATGGAGAAGATTGTGGCTAGGGTGAAGTCTCTTACGTTTCTTTGGGTTAAAAGTAGATACAAATGTAATACGATTGTTTGGAAAAATTGGTATAGGTATCATTTGTATATGTTTGTAGTGGTTTGAGCCTTTGGTCCCCGTTTTGAGGACCACTTTTTGACGTTGGTTTAATGAAAGCATTTTTTTTTAAAAAAAATGTAGATATTAATTTCGATCTGATAAAAGTAATATATAATATTATATTGAAAATATAAATACAATTAAATGTCACTAGAAAATAATAGTGATCTTATCTGCTTTGATCTATTCTTGTATAGTCGTATGAAACATTTAATATGGAAAGGTATTTGTAGGCAATATTTTGAAGTGGGTAGACTCAATGTTTTGAGAATAGGGTTTTTAGCCGACTCAGAAATGGTTCAATAAGTTGAAACGGGTTGTATCGGACGATTCAACCGGATTGACTAGCTAAACCTATACTTTAATAAAATATAACTTCAATTTAAAAAGTAATTCAATAATACATGTTTTTATAATAAAAAATAATTCAAAAGTGAATCTATAATAACTTAATAATCCAAAATTACCTAATTTTCAACAAAAAAAAATTTATATGAAAGGATATACTAGGTTTATACCATTTGAATGTTGAATGTATCAAGTTTATGATTGCTTAAAAGATAAAATTCATAATCATGCTCTTTCTCACCACACATGTTATTTAAATCATTACTATGGGCCGATAAAGTCCAAAGTTTAACCTTGTACAAGTATCGGTATAATGGTATTGGTGTGTTGGTTTTAATAATATAAAAGATATCATTTTTTCGGCATCAAAAACTATGGTGTTAAACAGGGCCGGCCTTGAAAATTCAGGTGTGCGGGCCTAACTGCAAAAATTGTGCCCCTTAGCCTTAGCTTTAGGCCTTAACGAAATAAATAATGTAAACTATTTTTTAAACTACGATTAAAGTAATATCAAATTGATGGATCAAATTTTATTTCCCACTTAGGTTGTAGTCTAACAGTAGAGGGAACAAACTCTCTTGGGGGAGGTTGGAAGTTCGAATCCCACAAAGGGTGAAAATATAAATGGGTGAAAGTTTGACAATTAAAAAAAATTTGTTTCATAACAAAAATAAAAGTTAAAAAGGAAGTCAAAACAAACCGGTAAAAAGCAAAGACAACTAAGTGTGAGCCCTCTTCATTTCATATTCTTCATCCTCTCTAGTCTTACACTCATTGATAAACCTGCAATTTTTTTTCTCAAACCATTTCATTTTCTTCTTTAATTCTTAACCACTCTCAACATTTCTTTACTTTCTGTTTTATGTAAACTACCATTCACTTTGATTAATAATTGATTAACAATTTTGAGGCTCAAATATACAAAAATCCATTGAATTAAGGACATCCTTGTTAAGAAAACTTGGATTGCCGGAGGGTCAATGTGCCCCCGAGAAATTGGGCTCAGGCCAGGAGTCCTCCCCGCACCCCTTAAGGGCCGACTCTGGTGTTAAACCATCAAAACATTGGTTTTGGAAAAAGAGAATTTGTTACTGAACCATTACCAAGTTTTAAATTTATAAGTAAACGATAATTACTTACTTAGAAACTAAAACATAAAGGCAGGCAGAGAACCTGACGTGTGCAACATAGAATTTTAGGGCAAATACCGAGTAACGTATCATATTCCAGAGAACACACTTTCCCCTACTCAACCTTCCATCACTTTTGTTGATCAAGTTTTTAAAAAGAAAATAAAATGGAGGTGTTCAAAAAAAATAAATAGTTTTGAAAAGGTTTTGGTTTTAAAATGAAAGAAAAAATAGCAGGGATAGAAAACGTGCTAGCCGTGGGAACCCTTCGATAAGTAGATTAATTAAATTAATAGTAGTAATAATAATTATTGATACGGAAAACGGGTTTTGAACGGTCCCTCCATAGTTAGGAGATGGGAAAAGAAATAAACAAGCGATGACGTTCTGGCAACTAAATCGGTCACGTGCACGGGAGTGAACGAGTCCCCATTTATATCTTGTAACTTCATTTTTCTCATTTCTTTTTTGTTCAAAACCCCATTTATACCCTACAGGCGTTACGACTTTAGGTGTAATAACAATAGGCCGTCCAAAGACCTTTCGTTTATTAGGTGAATCTAATTCAGCTTGCATAGCACCTTTTCATCTATTCCAGTCATGTCTATTTTGATAATCATTGAAATATTTTGGTTCAGAATCATCATCTCCACCCATGATCTTACTTGCCATAGAGTAAGAAAATATCTCATCAATGTTTTTTATTTCATCTTAGTTTTATAAGATATGTGTATGACCATAATTGATTGACATCTCTTTGTTAGTATCATCTATGTCTTCCTCATGAGACGTTTTGTTATTTAGTGTTTCATCAAGATCATTCTCTTTATTAGGGGTGTTCAACGAATCGAATAACGAATTTACGAATTATTCAAATCGAATTTCTCAAATTTTTAATATCTTTACCTGAATTCGTATTCGATTCGTATTTGCTTAAAATTCAATTTATTCGATTCGTATTCGATTCGAATAAGAAACTTCAATTCGAATCGAATTCGAATAAATTTGATTTAGTTCAAAGTCACCATAAATAATAAATTGTTTTACTTTTATAACTAATACAAACTCATTGTTTTTAACATATAAAATACAAATCTACAAAATTGATAAACAACAATATGTCAAAAACGGGAATAGTAAAAATAGCAGAAAGTATAGTTTGTTAGAGTTTTGTGATGTATAAACTAAATATGTAAAATATGGTTATGGTAAAAGTTGTAGAGATTATGGATTCTTAGTGTTTGACAAAAATTTCGAAGTTATTTTTTTCAATGTGTAAATAATAATGTGTATGTGTGTATATATATTTAAAAATTATACATGTAAAGTTTTTATTGGAATTTCGAATTGAATCGAATTCGAATTCTTAATAATCGAATCGAATTTTTGGTAATCGAATCGAACTAAGTCGAATTTCGAATTTTTCGAATCCAAATCGAATTCTGAACACCACTACTCTTTATGGTCAATTTCCTTTTTAGATCTCTTTTGATTTTGAGGATTTTTGTCCTTCGAACCAATGGGCCTTCCACGTTTCAAACGTGTTTGAGATTCAAGAGTCATTTTAGTATCTATTTTCTTATATGGAATCTCAACTCGAGCTGGAGCATTAGCAACGGGTATATGAGATTTAGTAACTCTGTTTGTATGAGTAAATTCATTAGGCAATTGATTTGCAATTTCTTCGAGATGCATTATCTTTTGAACTTCCGTCTCACATTGTTTCGTCCTTGGATCAAGATGGGACAATGAAGGCACACACTATGAGACATCATTTTCTTGATTTTTCTTTTCTCCCCATGATGTCGGGAATATTTCCTCGTTAAAGTGACAATCGGAAAGACGTGTAAATACATCCCCTGTTAAAGGTTCAAGATATCTTATGATCGAGGTTGTCACATATCCAACATATATTCCCATTATTCTTTTGATGACCCATTTCTGTTCGTTGTGGTGGTGCAACAGGAACATAAACTGCACACCTGAAAATTCTATGGTGGGAAATGTCTGGCCCATGGCCAGAAGCAAGTTATAGGGGAGAGTATTAATATTTTTCACTTGATCCTATATGAATTAATGATTCAACATATATAATTACATGCCCCTAAACCGCAAAGGAAGTTTCGTTCTCATTATTAATGGTCTAGCTATTAGCTGTAGACATTTGATCAATGATTCAGCTAAACCATTTTGTGTGTGCACATGAGCAGCAGGGTGTTCGTCAACAATTCCCATAGACATGCAATAATCATTGAAAGCATGTGATGTAAATTCACCCGCATTATCAAGTCTCACCCTTTTAATGGTATAATCAGGAAAATGTGTTCGTAATTTAATAATTTGAGCAAGAAATTTTGCAAACACAACATTTCGAGTTGATAATAAAGAGACATGAGACCATCTGCTATATGCGTCTATTAATACCATGAAGTATCTAAACGGTCCACATGGTGGATAAATTGGTCCACATGTATCACCTTGAATTTTTTTCAAGAAACATTGGTGATTCCTTTTCAACTTGTATGGGTGAAGGTCTTATGATTCATTTTCCAAGTGAACAAGATGTACACAAGGGTATTTTATCTGATTGTGGGATCTTTTGATACTTAAACGGATGTCCATGAGTGTTTTCAAGTATCCTTTTCATCATTGTGGATCTTGGATGGCCTAGTTTGTCATGCCATAAGTTAAATGCCTCAAGATAATAAGGATTTTTCTTAATTGCCTTATGTACCTAAGTCACATTAATATATGTATAATGCAAACCAGAGTGGAGCATGGGCAGTTTTTCTAATACATTATCTTTGCTCATGATGTGTAAATACTTTTCATTATCAACAGTCCTTGGCTTAGTATCATATCCATTATGATATATGCTTTTGAAACTCAACAAGTTTGTCGTTGATTTGGGGGAAAATAAAGCATTTTCTATCAAAAGCTTTATACCATTTGGTAATACCAGGTTAGCTTTTCCCACTCCTTCTATCAAATTTGTAGGACTTGATATTGTATTAATAGTTCCTTTTGTTTGTTTCAATTCATAAAAATATTTCTTCGATTTAATTATAGTGTGTGTGGCTCCACTATCCGCTACACATATATCCGCATCATTTGTTTGACCTTTTGTTCCATTGATATTCATTTTAATCTTGAAAATATGAAGAAAACAAATAATATGTTTATAACGGAGTTATTTTGGAATTTTTAAAGAAGAAATTTATTTATTAGTTAAAAACGTTACATGGAAAAGAAAGACAATTAAACATAATAAAGATAGTTATAACAAAGGAAATACATATATGGTTGCATATAATTATTATCTAGCAACATTTGTTTTCAGAGTTCCATGTCATTAGTAAAGTCTGCAGTGTTCGGCTAAACATTGACATCAAAATTATCCACATGGTTATGTTTCATATCTTTTCTTTTAATAGAGGCTTGGTATAGTTCACATAAATGTGGAGGTGTGCGAGAAGCCTTACACCAGTGGTTTACGCTTCCACATCTAAAACAGGAAGTGTCATTGTTTTCGGACCTACCAGTTTCATTCCTTTTATTATATTGGTTGGAATTGTTTTCGGACCTACCAGTTTCATTCCTTTTATTATATTGGTTGGAATTGTTATTCTATGAAGCGTGGTGATTGGTAGTTCTTTGATTTTGTCCACGACCGCGAACACGTCCACGACCATTAAAACAACTTCTATCAAAACGGCCTTGGCCATGGCCTCTTCCCCATTTTCTTCCAAAGTCCTTATTTTCATTATTGATAACAACATTTGCTTCTGGAATTGCTAATGATCTGTGGGGTGAGCTTGATGATTTTTCATTAATAGCTCATTGTTTTCTCTTTTACGATGAGAAATGAGTTATGATCATAATATCTTTTAAACTTTTGCAACCGATACTGTTTTCACAAGTTTATATTTGATGCATGAAATGTAGAGAGTTTTCTCCGGCATGTCTGTGACAACCAGAAAATTCCGTACAACGTTTAATGTGATGTTAATCGTGCTTTCGAAGTAATTAACTTGGTTTAAGATTAACTTAGATTTGAGCCGTTATGAGTCCTACGATGTCCTTCTTGAAGTTCGTAGAAGCCTCGATGCCTTTAAAGAAAGACTTCGCGTAGTTAACGTTAACGATCTGACATCAGTAAAAATCCTTCAAACTGGACTAACATGAGGTTATTTGAGGTTAATACGACACATATTTTCTATGGACGTGATCCGATGTGAAATCGGCACGAAAAACAGTAAAAACGCTGTGTTTGGAGTACGCAGAGAGGAACTGACGTCAATATGTGTGGTTTTAACCATTATCGAACTTTCGGAATAATTATTTATTATAAATAATGTTATTTAATAAGTTTTGAAAGTAAACAGGTCGTTTAAATGAAGGATAGCACGACCGATTAAGTTAACGCGATTTAAACGTGTGTTTTGAAAACACACGTCAGACGACGAAAATAATAAATAAATTTCTCGGTTAAGTGTTGTTTATGATTACGAACCAAACCGACTAATTGTTGCAATTTTATTGGCAATTGGCAATTATTGGCAATTGTTTGTGTAGGATTTTGTGAAATTGGTGGACTATTTTTCCGAACATGGTACCATTCATAAAGGAGCTGGATCGTCATTTATTACTATGATTCCAAAAGTGAAGGATCCTTCAGGTTTGGGAGATTACAGACCAATTAATCTGATTGGGGTTATAAGTAAAGTGATCTCAAAGTTATTGGCGAATAGGATGCGGATGGTAATCAATGGTTTGATATCTGATTCTCAATCGGCATTTATCAGTGGAAGATATATTATGGTTGGTCCGTTAATTATTATTGAAATATTATCTTGGTCTCGTGTGATGGGGAAGAGTTAATTTTTTTTTTCAAAATTGATTTTGAAAAGGCGTATGACAATGTTCACCGGGAATTTTTTATTAGCGTTATGCGTCAAATGGATTTCCCAAAAAAATGGTGCAATTGGATTTATGGAATTTTATACTCTGCTAGATCGTTGGTCATAGTAAATGGATCGCCCACATTTGAGTTTGAGTGTACAAAAGGATTCCGACAAGGTGACCCTCTGTCTCCATTTCTGTTCGTGATAGTGATGGAAGCTCTCTTAAGTTTATTTTGTAAGGTGACAGATATCGGTGTTATTGAAGGTATTCATCTTTCTAATGGGGATCGCTTTTAACCCATTTACTGTATGCGGATGATGTTATGGTGATGGGCGAGTAGAGTAATAATAATTCTAAAAGTGTGATGCGGATACTGCGAGTATTCTATTTATGTTCGGGCCTGAAAATGAAAATACACAAATCATCTATTTTCGGTTGTGGTGTTAATCTCAAATCAGTTAATTAAGGAGCAGGCGAGCCTCATGAAATGTAAATTTGGAGTTATTCCGTTTACATATTTGGGTGTGAAGGTGGGGGCTAATATGAATTGTATCTCCAATTGGGAGCCGGTGAAAGAAGTATTGCGTTCCCGGTTATCTAAATGGAAGTCATAGGTAATGTCTATTAGGGGAGGGTGACTTTGATCAAGTCGGTATTGAAGAGTTTGCCAACATATTACTTTTCTATTTATAAGGCACCGGTGAAGATTATTAATGAATTGGAAGCGATTATAAAAAAGTTTTTACGGAGAGGAAACTTAGAAGTTCGGAAATTATATTGGGTCCCTTGGGATAAGTTCACGTGTTTGAAGAAGAATGGAGGTTTGGGGTTGAAGAGGTTAAACATAACTAATAGTGCGCTTTTGCTTAAGTGGGTATGGAGATATAGAGTGGAGGCATGCACATTGTGGAGAAAAATTATCGACTCTATTCATTGCACAAAAAGGAATTGGGAGCGATGCCGATTAATAGTCATTTAACAGTAACGTGGAAAAACCTTGTGAAGCATGGGTATAATACTAAAGTTGAAGGCCGAAGTATGAACGAGTTGTTGAAAGGTAAGTTTGGGAGATGGGAAAAATATTTGGTTTTGAATTGATATATGGCTAGGTGAAGACACTTTCAAAGATAGATTCCCTAGTTTATTTAAGTTAGAAAAGAACAAGCTGGTAATGGTCGTCGAGCGATGTGGTTCAATGTCCGATGGGTTGATTTTTTGGAACCAAATCAGTAACTTTTGGATTGATATTATGGCCAATATTACCTTTTCAGAAGTGCCGAATTCTTGGACTTAGCTAGTGGACGATTCGGGGGCTTTTTCGGTCAAATCGACAAAGCATTGGCTTCAAAAGGAGGGTCAACATAGGTCGGCGTTTGTCTTGGAGTGGTGTAAATGGCTTCCGTCTAAGGTAAACATATTTGTTTGGCATGCGGAGATGGATAGAATTGCTACAACATCAGCCTTAGAAAGAAGGAATATTTAGGTACCAATAAAAAATTGCGTTTTTTGTGATCATATCCTAGAGATGGCAGAACATTTGTTTTCGGGTTGTATCTTTCCAACTGGAATTTGGACGTCGGTAGCCTCTTGGTGTGGCATTCTAAACATCTTTGCTTTTTCGATCTGAGATAGTGTGGCTTAGCTTCTATCGGTGGGATTGAAAGGTGTCAAGAAGATTGTGTTTTAGGGTCATAGCATTGTAATGTATTTGGAAAACTAGAAAGATCAAAATTTTTCTGATAAAAAATTGAAGGTTATGGAAGTGGTTGCGGAGATAAAAAAATGTTTAAGCTTCCTTTGGTTTTGATGTATATATAAAAATGGTTTTATAGATTGAAATTCGTGGTGTAAATTCGACGTGATGAATAGTCTTTGGTTTTGTCGCGGCTCTGTCTCTTACTTGGAGACAGAGTTGGCGGTTTGGTTGTTCAATAAAAGTTACCTTCCAAAAAAAAAAAAAAGAAATTTTAAATTCTATTTGATCAATTGTTGTGATATTTTTTGCTTCATGTAAACTTGATATTCAAAGAATCTTGCTTTCGATTTATAGTAATAACTTACATTTTAATACAGAAATTACGACATTCGCATAAATCAAGTAGTAATCTGCCCATCATCTAAAACAACAAAGAAGATCTTCTCCATAAGCGCACAATGAACAAAGCTAAAGCTCCTGCTTTCCAAATTGTGGAGGATGGAATCCTATGTTTCCCATTCCCAAACAACCCTTTCAAGAACTCCCAAAAGCATAGTAACAACCAAATACTACAAAACATCTCCCCTAACCCTAATACCTTCGTCCAATTTTCACTATAGCCAACCTTTAATAGTTTCAACACTCCATTAACTATTGCGGTCATGTTGACCAGTAGAATGACAACACCAGGCACGATAACAGGTGACTTGTCAAAAGTAAACTTATTAACATGGTTATCACTAACACTAACACTACCACCATCGCTCGATTTATGTTCCTTTTTTGTTACTTCAAATACAGTTTTTGATAAACCCATGAGCTTTAGCATCACACTTAAAATCCCAGAGAACCACGCTGTCATAGTAGTCACTCTCGCCATTCTCTGTAGATTCCACCACATACGTAGTGATACACCAATACGTTTACACTCCCACAAAACATAAACATTGTAAATGACGAAAATACCCATAGGGATTATAAATGCTGATTCGTCGACTTTGGGCAAGAAATTTGTGTCAGTGATGATACAATATGCAGGAAGAAATGCATAACATATCTCAGGAATAGACCGGACTCCCCATAAACATATCCAATAGTAAGCAAGGGCTTGTCGAAACCAAAGGTTTCCTTTCATGGTAAGAAGTAATGGGTTTTTATCCGTTAATAATACCTCAAGAAGCCCGCTGGCCCATCTTTTTTGTTGGGTCAATGCACTCGGGTATGTTGATGGTGCACAACCAAGAAAAGCAAGTGGTTCTAGAATGCATATAACGGATTTCCATCCTCTACCATGGATGTCGAGTCCTGTGAGCATATCTTCTGATCTAGATCCATAAAGCCAACCAACCTAATAATAGATTTATGGAACTTATTAAATAATATCATAATTAGTATATTTTATATTTCCCTATTTTTAAAACCTATTTTTCTCATTTAGGTAGGGATAAACGTAGAGGCCTATGGCCATTCAAGTATATTAATGTTCTTATGTATGGCCCACCCAAGTGTGCAACTTCTTTTCCTTTTTATCAATTGACGTCAACTTTATTCTACAAAACTGTGAAATGAAACCCCCTCCCAAAAAAAAAATGAGAGAGAGAGGGAAAAAAAGAAAAAAACACACACACACAACTTTAGTTGGTTTAAAAAAATAACATGATATAGATATTAATTTTATTGTGAATACATATAAATCAATCATATACTTCATTAGGATGCTTCATTCTCTCCATTAAAATAAACTTGGAAAGGTTATTCGGTATTTCAGTTCTAACTGTTATCTGTATTGTTTTTATGTATTATGTTAAAGGTGTTTTACATTTTTCATTTTTGTATTTTTTTCGGCATATATTTGGTTGGAATTGGTATAAACAAAAATTTATATAGAAAGGCAAATTAGTATTTTTTTTCCCAACTATAATCTATTTATAATTATCATTATCCACTAATATCATTTTACCTTTTTGCCCCAATGTGTACCATACTCGTAGCTACAGCCTGCAACATCGATTGCCGCCTCAGCTAAACTAGAGGGACTAGTTCGATTTTCTATTTTTGGGCTTGATCCTGATAATATATAAACAGCTGATTGTCTATATTCAAATGACTTTCCAAAGACTTTAGAGAGATCTTCATTTCTTATATTTCCTATTTAACAAAATGAAAATAGAGGGGTTAAACATGAATATACAATCGAACAAAATAAAAAAGGAAAATTAAAGAGGTTTAATTTAGCATACCGGGATTTATCTTTTCATTTGGAGATAAACCATAGATAATCTTTCGTCTATGAAAACAATTTGATCCTATATAGAACATCCCTTGAAGTGCTGCCATTCCATTCATTAAATACTGATACAAATGTAACAAAAAGGTTAGAACTAATTAACTATGGTGGTTGTTTAAGGATTAAGGGGATATTATTCGGAGTATTTATGAAATTAGTAGATCAAAAAGACATTTTTTTCTGGGAAAAAAAATTGGGACAATTTAAGATATGGGAGTAAAACCGTTATATGATAACCGATAATCGTACATATAAATTAGCGAGCTGAATCCCGAACGGGTCATCCTTCAATCCATCATAGAAAGCTTGAGGGAATTGAATAAAGCCACAATCTTGATCATTCTTGTAACCAAATACAACGCACATGGCATGAAGAAAAACTTGTGGATTGTTTGCATACATATCACAATCTACGTTCAACATCAGAGGTGCATTTGTCATCAATCCTGATACTCGTGTCTGCTCATCATTTAAAAAAAGATGCATATTAATAAGTTTTTTTTTTTTGATAAAATAATACCATGTTTTAGAAAGTAGAAATAAAATGTACTAACCAAAACATTCATAGCTCCAGCTTTAAAATGATGATCATGTTTGGGGTTTTTTTCTCTAGAGATATATATTACATGTGGTAGGTTTATGTTCTCTGGTACAACCTACATTATAACATAAACAATGATATATAAAAAGTAAAAACTTTAAAAATATATATGTGGCAGGTTTATGTTCTCTGGTACAACCTACATTATAACATAAACAATGATATATAAAAAGTAAAAACTTTAAAAATATATGAATTATTACTAATAAAAAGTAAAATTTAGGTTTCTTCTCGCACTAAAACACTTTTCTGAAAATAACCTAACACTATATATATATATATATATATATATGTTAAAGAGACCTGTTTGAAACAGTTGTTGCTGCAAACAACTATTACTAGTTTTATAACCGTCCGTTAGACGGGTTGTACAACAAAATTATACAAAAATATAAAAAGATTATCTTTCTGTAAGGTTTGTTTACTAATCACCAAATCAAGAAGTGAATAATCTGTTGCAAGTAAAGTCTGTTTACTAAGGTCTGTTCAAGACCAGTGGGTATGTTAAAGAGACCTGTTTGAAACAGTTGTTGCTTCAAACAGCTATTACTAAGGTCAGTTCCATAGATTATATGTTTATGGAACAGACCTTAGTAATAGCTGTTTGAAGCAACAGCTGTTTCAAACAGCTCTCCTTAGCAGACACACTACTCTGGAACAGACCTTAATAAACAGACTTTGCTTGCAACAGATGATTAACTTCTTGATATGATCTTTAGTAAACAGATCGTAAACAGTTGTTAGTAAGCTCTATTTCATAATAAAACGCTTGTTTTTTTTTTTTGTGTTTTTTGTATAGCACTATGGTACTCATTGGAAAGATAATAAAACGCTCGTTAATTTGGTGTATTTTTTTTTCAAAAAAAATATCGTTTAAAAAAATTATTAACGTTTAAAAATCATGGCGGAAAGTGCATGTGCCATGCACATGAGAGAGAAAAAATAATTTAATAGTAAATGGAGTATCCATGACCCATGTAATTGACCCGATAAAATGAGCGGGAAAAACTTAAAGTAAGCTCCCATAAGGTGACATGTGTCCCTCATTAGCTTTCATTTATATATTATATTATAGAAGATATATGCATACTTTTTTTCGCCCGACAATCACTTTATAGCTAAATATATGTATGCTTTTATAAGGCTTTAAGGTGTCACTTGAGAACTACATTACGAAAGATGAAAAAGTCACTGATTTTAACTTTATTGATAGCAATGCTAGCCGTCTTCAATATCTAATTAGGCTATATGGTGTGGAGAGCATCTCCCCCAATTCTCATAAATGACACATCAGCGCCACCTCATTTTCCCTATTTCTTTCCTTAAAGTTTGGAAATGATTTCCCTTACTCCCCCTTTCCCTTCCTTTTTTATTATTTATTTAATATATATTTTATATTTTTTAAAAAACATTAAAATAAAAAAATATGTAAGTATAACGTATTCATCTTCACCAGTCATCACCAACAACCCAACCACCTCCAACAAATTCATCAACAGCAACCAGCCACCTCCGCTTCATCTCCAACAAACCACCACAGGCGCCTCCAACTCCACAGGCGCCTTCGGCTCCACAGCCACCTCCACCTCCACCTCCACAGCCACCTCCACCTCCATATCTGCAACCGCCCCATATATATATATATATATATATATATATATATATATATATATGGTAAGGATAATGTGGAAACCCACTCTTAGAGTGAAAACTCTGGAAACTCTGACTTCCCAATTTTATTTTTTTTTAAATTAGGGCATGTAATATATATGATTTTAAGCATTTTGAGACAAAAAAATCAAAAAAGCGTCAAGCACTTTTTTTAAAAAAAAAATAAATAAAATTTCGACTAACACGTGTTAACCATTTGTTACCCGAAGACGGTTTTTTTTAAACGGCTTGGCGCTTTTTCGATTTTTTTGGCCCAAAATGCTTAAAATCATGTATGTTACATACCCTAAAATCTTCATAAAAAAAAGTCGGGAAGTTAGAGTTTCCAAGGTTTTCACTATAACAAGGGTTTCCAATATAACCGTATAATATATATATATATACACACACACGTATATATAAATAAGTTTGAATTAAAAAAACAAAAACCCAAACTTTCAACCAATCACAGCCTTTAGTACCAACGGTGGATTGTCACCGAATTCACCGAAAAAAAAGGAGGGGGACGGTGTTCCCGATCAAGACACTTGCCACATCAACCCACCGATCTCCTTCACCGAGACCACACCAAATGGTCTTAGTAACATTTTACTTTACTCACATCTTTGATTTTTTGTTTTCCGGGTGGAGACTCTCCAAGTGGGTCACCTATTGGGACTCTCACCTAAATATGCTTAACCGTGAAGTTCTTCTCATATTCACAATCAACATGCCAGCCTAATCAGGTTGATATTAAAGGTTAAAATGTGGGACTTGCCTAGGGATGAAGATGAGATTTTCCTTTTTGGCCCGTAAAAACAGACACACACAACGGATTTGCTGCCTAACACAGTTCGGCTCTTCTGATTATAAAATCAACTCGACACAGAAAGAACCTAACCCATAGACCTATATATTAACCAAAAACTAATCCTACTAGGACTCAAACTTCTAACTTCTAATAATTGAAGCAAATGCAAATAACTAGTACTTAAACCAGCTAACATACTAATAAATCTGATTTACTTTCAGTATTCGCCAAATGTATTACAAACATACAAAAATGAAAGTATTATTGTCCCCCAGTGTCGGATCCAGAAATTTTTTCCAGTGGGTTCACCGTTTTCAGATGCTCAAATTTCATGGACCAAACATAAAAATATCCGGGTCGGTTTGACAGTTCGGATCTAGTAAAGTAAATCACATAATAAAATTACGATATTTTAACTAAAAAAACATTGTCCTTAGAAATTAAAATCACTAATTCACTAATTGAAGTTTCAATAAATTAACATCACTAAGTTAACTATTCAAGTTTCAACACATTTAACATGATAACATCACTAATGGCTATGTTCAACAACATTTTATGTTGACAAATCGTAAAAAAGATTTGCACAGATATTGCCACAAAACAGAGAATGAATTCAAACTTGGAAGAAACATTTTAAGGCGAAAGCCTTGGAGCATTGATCGCGTGGGAGTTTCAGCTGTTTTTTTCTTTGGCATTGATACGTTACGTTTCATTTAAAACTATTTTAAGTTTGCATAAAAAAAAACTTACAGAAAATGCCTATCCATGTTAATATGTTATGGAAACTTAATTTGGGTTCAGCATTTAAGAAAAAAAAAAAAACTAAATATGCCCAGGCTAAAGATCGAAACTGGGACCAATTGTTAGAACTAGAAACAAGTAACCGTTGAACCATTCAATACTTTTGTGAATGGGTTCATCCAAATATTATTTGTGGGTTGATCCTATATTTTTTTATTGGCTTTACACTAAAAATTAAAAACGAGTTGGTTCGAGTGAACCCGCCCCTGTTGTCCCCTATTTTTTATTCATTCATACACAATAATTAAGTATTGAATGTCGTTATGCAAACAAACAAACGCACATTATCACATCAAAGTTTCCGTTCTATGAATTTTATCAAACACATGGATGACGTCAATTTTTAAACTCTTCCAGATTATCGCTACCAAAAGTATTGGATGTATGTGTGTGTGTGTGTTAATAATTGGAAATATGGTACCTTGATGATAGCTGGATGGTCTGAACTGTTAACATCACTGAAATCAGCAAAATCTGAATTAGGATCACATGTGAATGGCCTTTGAGCTGCAACTTCTATCTTCTTGTATAGATTTTCATATTCGTTCTATAATCACACGCATATAAAAGAGCATGTGAGTTATAATTTTGTAACCAATTTATAATAACAATAATATTTATTATTACTACTAACAATAATATTTATTATTACAACTAACAATAATATTAGTGTTAACAACAATCCTAATTTATAATTAGGATTATATTTATTATTACTTTTTTTTTGAACGGCCAACGAATCAATTCCGAGCACTCTCGGGCACCCTTTTGGCGAATCAGGTACTCAAGAGTACCCGGGCCACCAATTGCCACCAATTCCCGGGAAAACCCGACCACTCACCCGCCCGAAGGCACGACGGTGAAATAGTCGGTAAAACCGGTCGGGATCAGGACTCGAACCCAAGCCAATGGCCGGGTCATCCCTCATTTCCCATCCACCAATGTCCTCCAAATGTAGCTAGTGGGAATTGAACCCAAGCCTCCCATGGGAAACTTTAGGCCCTCAACCAACTAGGCTACAAGTGTTGGACTATATTTATTATTACTACTAACAATAATATTAGTATTAACAACAAGGGGTTGATCAAATCTTGTGGGTGACAAAATAATTAGCCGTTCAAAAAAAAAAAAAAAAAAAACCAGAAAATTAACAATAATAATAATAATAATAATAATAATAATATTAATAAGGGAAAGGCCATTGCAATTAATTAAAAACGTTAATACCTTCATGTTTTTCCATTCATGTTGGAAATCCAAAGACTCGTCTTGTAATGAGATGGAGTCGGGAGAGAAGTAACGAAACGGGGCTCTAACTTGGATGTTATACTTTTTGCAAAAAGGTACCCAAAGTTTTGCAAACTTTGTGGTCTCAACGAGTGAATAAAACGTAAGTGGTGAGCACCCATCATCAGAAAGATAAAGTGCCAACTTGTTTGTTGGATAATCTGCCGCCAACAATGATAATACAGTGTTCATTGTTATGATAGATGGTTCTAGGATAGGGTCTGTAGTGGTTACAAAGATATCTACTGCCGGAAACTCGAATTCGTTTACCCTGAAACACATTTAGCAACATAAAAGTGGAAAAAAAATGTAAACTATGATATTTTTCAAGCCATAAAACAATCAAGAATCAAACATATGCGTACTAAAACCTAAGAATACTCGGTGCTACAAAGTTAATGGTTAGTTTTACCTTTCCAAGAGTCGGTCAGGGTATGTTATCGTGGAGCATTGATTCCATTTGATACAAATGCCAAGAATCCATATGAAAGTGAACCATGACTCGCAGAGAAAAGCGAGAAACCATGGGAGATAGTTGTTTTGGTCTTTGAAAGAAACGACTCGATAAACAAGCATGGAGACTAGCAAAGAAAGAATTATGAGCTCTACAACCCGAGCCTTCTTGTTGTTATGGACTATTTTTTCTTGTAGAGGGAGACACGTCGAGTCAACGTTTAAAGCCATAATGCACCAAAGCTATAAAGAATGGTCTTTTAGAAGAGTAGGTGGTGTTGGTGTGTCAAAGATATGTTGGAATCAGGTTTTATAGAAGCTTTCCCGGAGTCAAATGGAAGTGGCCACCGGAAATAATCAATGCTATATCTTTTCATTGAGGACCCACTATTTTATATCTTATTAGACCACCCACAGTAACATATTTCATTCGGCTACTCATATTAAAACCCCCCACTTTTATTCTCATCTCCCTTCAAAGCGCCTCGCTTTGGTCAAAGCGAGGCGCTTTGGTTACTTTTTTAACTACCTCGGTCCAAGGTAAGTTATTATTCTGATTTGACCCTAGGCGCCTCGCTTTGGCCTAAGCGAGACGCTTGGAATCCAGCTTTTATTTTTGTGGTATTTTTTGTGTTTTGGATTGGTTTTTTATTTTTTTTATTTTTTAATATAATTATTGTAAAAAAATATAAAAATTCAAAAACAAAATAATAACCACCAACTTTTATCGACATTGCTCCAACTCAATTCAACAAGACATTTAAGCCGAAGGCACTTTCCATCCAACACAGGGATTGCTCCAAGTTAACTCAACAAGATATTTAAGCCGAAGACACTTTCCATCTAACATAGAGATTGCTCCAAGTCAACTCAACAAGACATTTAATCCGAAGACACTTTCCATCCAACACAGGGATTGCTCCAACTCAACTCAACAAAGACATTTAAGTCGAAGACACTTTCCATCCAACACAGGGTTCACTAACAGTGGTGTGGTCTACTTTTTTGCTTATGATCTAACACCAAATCTCATTATCTGTCAACGATGAAGGCAACCTGAAAACAACCGGATGGTTGGTAGCTATAGGTAAGAACATTGTGGATGAGGATTGTTTACCTTCCCATTGATTTCAAGTATGTTGCCTTCATCGTTGACAGATATCTCTCTGACAACAACTGAAGGAAACCTGGAACTAGGTGATGGCCATACCGATGTGAGGGTAGTCCATTGGTATTAATGGCAAAGTGATTTGTAAGGGAAGAAGAAGAGATGTTATATATGTTTACCTTCCCATTGATTTCAAGTATGTTTACCTTCCCATGGAAACTCTGAAGACCTTTACGGAGGTTTGCCAGAGGGTCATTGGTCTTCAGATTTTCCAACCCCTAATACATTCATCAAAGGATATTCATGTGAGAATGCATAGTACAAAATTCTTTTGACAAACGTCTGGCTGATATCCAGCTGCTGGAATTGTTTACCTTCTCATTGATTTCAAGTATGTTTACCTTCCCATTGATTTCAAGTATGTTTACCTTCCCATTGATTTCAAGTATGTTTACATTCCCATTGATTTCAAGTATGTTTACCTTCCTATGGAAACTCTAAAGTCCTTTACGGAGGTTTTTACAGAGGCTCATTGGTCTTCAGAGTTTCCAACCCCTAATACATTCATCAAAGGATATTCATGTGAGAATGCATAGCACAAAATTCTTTTGACAAACGTCTGGTTGATTGAAATGACACATGCAAAATGTAATGTCATGCACAATGTGTACTCACAGTGACATCGAACACTTTATATGAGTAAAACGATCGCTTTACAATGCCAAAAACGACTATCATCACTCAGTATGGATTGCTTGTTAGCGCCGATCCTATTGTCGATTTCTTTCCACAACCATTGCTACAACATAACTTGCACCGGCTTAAAATATGAGTTTGATTAGGTTTGGAATTAGTTTAAAAAAAATTATGGGTTTGGGTCGGGCCTGGGATTAGGTGATACCCGACCCAATTACCTTTTTTTATATTAGAATATGATAACTTATGACAGAGATTTGTTTAAAATAATAATAATAATAATAATAATAATAATAATAATAATAATAATAATATTCATTAATCATATATTGGCAAGTCATTAATTATGTTGTCATATTAGATATTTTATTTAGTCATATTAGATATTTCAACCTTGGACGCTCTCCAAGAGGTAATTGCTATATAGATGTCATTTTTATAGTTTGGATACTTCTAATTTTAATCACTTTACTTAGATTTCTCAACCCGGGACGCTCCCGGGACATAAGCTAGTATATATATATATATATATATATATATATATATATATATATATATATATATATATATATATATATATGGGAAAGTTAATTTGAGAACACCTATATTTCGTGCGAACCGTGAGAACGGCATCTAAAACCATTCAAATTCAAAATTTCTTTTTACACTTATCTTTATTACTAAAATACAATTTCAAAAACACAATTTACGCGTAAAAATTCAAACGTATACAAAAATAAATTGTTTTTACACATGTGTAAATTATTGTTTATGCATGTGTAAACTGTTTCATTTACACATGTGTAAAAAGTTAATTTGAAAGTGTTTTTACAAGAAAAGATGAATTATTTGGAAAGAAAATTCATTTATTAATATTGTATTTTGATTATAATGAGGTTTGTATTAAAAAAAATTGATTTTGATTGATTTTTTTACTTGTTCTCACGGTTCTCACAATATTTAGCGTTCTCAAGATAACTCTCCCCTATATATATATATATATATATATATATATATATATATATATATATGGTGTATAAAAGGGTAAATTATCTTTTTACACAACTTGAATTAACATATATTTCAGTAGAATTTAGTATTTGACCCGAAAATATACAAAATGTTAATTATGAAATCCAGACCTCATATGTATTGGTTTTGTCAAATCATACACACTAATTAGGTACTTTGACTCTTTAGATTATCATAGAAACACCTACTCAAAGTTTCCATGAAACAAAGTAACACAACGAAGTCTAGTGCAACCTACAAACGACCATGTGAAATTATAAATGTGACATTAAAACAATGCAGGAACCATTTGCGTTAAATAAAAATAACTTTTACTACTATTACAATAGATATAACAAAAAAAAATAGTATATTACAAGTACTGTTACAATTGAAATAAAAAAAATACACGAAAGAATAGAAGAACCGAGTGGTCTTAAGCCTGAGGATTGTGTTTGACATGGGTCCCTTAAACAAATTCCGAAAAGTTGCCACGGATCCATTTATTGGTCTATTTCAATTGTAAGTCTGTCACAATTGAAATAAACAAAATACAGGAAATAGTCTTAGGCCTGAGGATTGTGTTTGACACGTGTCCCTTAAACAAATTCCGATAAGTTGCCGCAGATCCATTTAACTGGTCTATTTCAACTTACACATTTGAAACTGTTTTGCTTCTACAGATTGAGAAACTGTCCTGGATCCGTGCGCATGCCGAAACTTGCCCCGTAATCCGTAGGCTCGAATATGATTTCCCACGAAGTAGAGCGCCATATGGGGTCCACATTGTACACCATGCGCACGTTACTAATGCTCCATCCAGAAGCCGCCATACAGACTAGGATATCACTGGTCATGCGCCATGTTCCCGCTCACACCAACAATGGCATGTCATCCGCCTAGATTGAGTCACCACCTGGTGCAGGCAACCTCTGTACCAGACCACACACACGATCAAAAAATATACACATTTTACTCTCACACCATGTACATTTTGATTGTTGTGCACCCTTCTCGGCTTAACTAGTGTATCCTTTCATGGAATATTAAAGGAGAGTTCTTAGTTATATACCTCCGTAAGTTTTGTTTCTCCTCCTATGTGGGACAATTTTTCACTTTCCATTATGTTTCTCGTTTTTAGCATTTCTAGTTTCAAACGTAAATATTTTTTTCATTGATATCTCATACATCTTGGCTACGTTTTGGACATGGTTTGATTCTTTGCATAGATCTCATAACATAGAATACAAATCTGCAAAGAAATATATAAATTAGCCTCAATTTAATTTATATATTTTTTTTCCAAAATAGAAAAAAACTAATTTTGTTATATTTGTTTGACCACGTTTCCGACAAACACCACAAATCACCATCATGTTGAACACAAAGACGAGCATCATTCAAGAAGCAACATTAATTTATTAAATCTAACAATAATATCTACGTGGCATGATAAACGCATCGTTCTAGAAGCAATTAATAAATATGCTATACGATAAAAAGTGGTGGCCTGATTGTGATCTTGTTTGGTCGCGAGTTTGGACGAAAGCGAGGTACTGATGGTCCATCGTATCTCAAATCATTCAAAAATATATGTTATACGACAAGAGCAAATAATGGCAAATGCTTAAATTATATTTAATTTAATTTTAATACTTTTTTTTTTAAGTACGCAACTCCCAATGGTTAAAAGAGCTCTAGCCGGCTTTTACTCAAATAGACGAAGCCCCTGGTCCACCAGCTACCAGTTTCAAGGAAAGCCCGATAGTCCACCCTCCCGAAAGTACGACAATGAAATAATCGGTAAAACTCGTCGCTCTAAAAAATCAAACCCATAACTTTTTATCCATAGGTCTTATATCATTGAGCATACATACCACTTCACACTAAGATGGTGGTAATTTAATTTTTAATTTAATTTTAGGTGTAATGCTTCTGAGCTAGGTAGTAGATGTTAGCCTTTCAAAAAAAAAAAAAAAAAAAAAAAAAAAAAAGGGTAGTAGATGTTAGGCGCGGACATTTTTTTTGGATCGCTTTTACAGGCTTTTGGATTTTCTAGGTATGAATCCGGGGCGTTCATATTTTGGTTTATATATAATTTTTTTTTTGGTTTTGTCCCATCGAGTAGCTTGCTAGTTATTTTTTAATAAAATTTAGCCTTTTAAAAAACTATATATAGTATCTATACTTATTATAATAGGAGAGTCGTGAGTAACATAAGAAAACTTTAGAAAAGCTGACGTGACAGCCTTACAGACAAGCCAACAATGCCTTGTTTATACAAAAAGTGATGTCATATATCAGCTTAAAATATTCAACAAAATAATGTGGGCCACTTCAATTTACCACTGTTGAGTTACAAACATCTGTTTGGTAGCCTCGATTTGCGAACAGCTGTTGAGACCAATAATTGAGCATGTTATTCCTCTGTTTGCCGTAAGCAGTTGTTATGAACATATGTTTAGTAGTTATTCAGCCCTTAACTTTTGAAGTTTTAAGAGGGAAAGTTTGAATTAACATTGGGAAGTGTGATTATATATAATCATATCCCAGATGCTTTCCTTATACACAACCATTTTCTTTTTTTAATTAATTCATAAATAATTCTCCTTCCAAATTATTTGTTTAAATCATCTCAATGGATCTTGATAACAAAATTTATAATTTTCTTTGTGATCTGGACGCATCCAAAGATATCTGGTTTAAACAAATGATATTGAAAAGAAAGTGAAAAGAAAGGATTATAGGGTAGTTTATGTGAAATAGACTTGATTTGGAAGGTTTTTAGAACAAAACATTACATGATTAAGTAGTTTGATATTGTTTAGTACATAAGCCTTGTATTTCAAAACATACGCATGGTCTAGGTATTACTAAAAATTATAAACGATAACACATTCCAAAAACCAAGTTTCATAAGATGAGGTTCAAAACTTGTGAAAGCGGACAAGTCTTGTGCGTTCAGTTCTTGTTTCAAGGCATGATCATCATCCACTATCCTTGCCTATTGTACCTAGGGTTTAAACAAGGCCAAAGAACCCGTTAATCAATAATAGAATTGATTAAAATTGAAAAATAACTAAAACAAGAAAAGCAGCAACCAGCATCCAGACCAGCGTCTGGGATGCCCAGGAGTTGCTGTGAATCAACTTGAATATTCAAAGGCTATTGGATCTCTCATGTATGCCATGATTAGTACTAGACCTGATATAGTCTTTGCTGTTGGAAAACTGAGTAGATATACTCACAATCCAAGTTTGATTCATTGGCAAGTGATAAATTGAGTATTTAGGTACTTGAAAGGAACCATGGATTTTGGTTTGACTTATACTAGATTTACTTCTGTCCTTGAAGGTTATTTAGATGCAAGTTGGATAACTAATTTGAAAGATCATTCTTCCACAAGTGGTTGGGTATTCCTTCTAGAAGGCGGTGCTACATGCTGGGCATCAAAGAAACAAACTTGCATCACTAATTCAACAATGGAAGCTGAGTTTGTGGCATTAGCAACAGCTAGTAAAGAAGCTGAATAGCTAAGAAATTTGATTTATGAAATTCCATTGTGGCCGAAACCGATATCATTATCTATCAAATGTGATAGTGAATCTTCCTTGGCTAAGGCATATAGTCAAGTGTATAATGAAAAGTCTAGACACTTAGGTGTTAGACACAACATGATACGTGGGCTTATCACGAATGGTGTGATATTTGTGGTGTTTGTGAGAACTCAAAACAATTTAGCCAATCATTTAACCAAATGGTTAAGTAGAGATCTCGTGAAAAGGTCAGCTACATGGATGGGATTAAAGTCCACTGGAAATCTCTGATGTTAAGATACCCAATTCCCATCTAGTACGACGCTAGATGCAGAATTCAATGCGGAAAGCTTAATATCTAGAGATTGGAACACATTAAAAGATTTGTCCCAATGTATGTGTTCAGACCTGCAAGTTAAGGAGGTTGAATCTATAGATTCTTAATAGCTCTTTTGACAAATTGCATTCCAGTTGCAAGAATAAAAGAGATACCTATGTAAGTATGAAGTTTAGCTGCTTCAAGAAGCCGGGACTTAGCTTTGACATGCTTATGAAGGATAAGGACATAGGCTAGTAAAACATTATGTCAAGATAGAACTACTATGTATGTAAACTTGTGTGTACATTATCTTTGTGTATTCAAGATGAGTTCCCAGGGTTCAATCATAAGCGACACCCTGGTATTCGAATATTCAGAAAGTGTAATGTATAAATGTGAAATTCAATCGTCACGACATTTCATTTAAGCAAAAGTTTGAATGTTTGAGATTACTTGTTTTAGTTAATCAAGGATTACACTAAAACAGGGGAGGATTGTTGGGTATTTAAGTGTAATTGGATTGACTGTTTGACCAATATCTTCATAATAAGACATCATATAGGTATGGTGGTGCGGAGTGCACGCCTATTTGAATTTATTATGAACTTAGTGGCAAAGCCCCTAAAGGACAAGGGTCCGGGGGCAGCGCCCCTGGGAGCAGGGTCCAAGGGGTAGAGCCTGTGGCTAGGGTGAAAATTAGAGGGACTAAATTTGGCAATTTGTAAACCCTGGAAATAACTGCTAAAAAGGCAGATAATGGGCCTTTGATTCATTACGAATTCATAATCATTGTCAAGAATATGGTCGACACAGATTATTCCTTTATTATCAAGAATATAAACCAAATGATTCAAACCAGACTTAAGATACAAATAAACCTCACTACATCGCTAAAAAAACTCTCAAATGATGATTATTATCACAATACCTTTAGCAATTTGTTCCATTAAAAAGAACAAATCCAAAGCAAAATGCTTTGTTTTGTCATGGAACACAGGGTTTGCTGCAATAGAAAAAGCAGCAGAGCTATCAAAAAAGAGGTTAATTGGAAGATTGATTTGAATGTCTAATTCAGACAACAAATTCTTTATCCAAATAACTTCACAAATAGCCGAACACATTGCCCTGTATTCTGCTTCAGCAGAAGACCTAAACACTATGGATTGTTTTTTACTTTTCTAGGCAACAAGACAATTACCTAGAAAGACACAGTACCCATTAGCAGATCTCCGAGTATCAGTACATTTTGCCCCATCCGAATCTGAATATGCATTAACATTTAGAGACTCACTCTTAGAAAAGATTAAACCTTTTCCAGGAGCCCTTTTTAGATACCTAAGTAACCTTAGAGTAACCTTTAAATAACCATTTAAAGGCTTATGCATATACTGACTTAAGTAATGGACATCATCAGTTATATCAGGCCTTGTGTAAGATAAGTAAATAAGTTTGCCAACTAACTATTGATAACCAGTGACATTAGTGACAGGGTTATTATGACACTTAACCAAGTTTGTTATAACATGATTAGCTTCAATAGGAGTGGAAACAGGTTTGCAACAAAGCATCCCATATTCCATAAGAAGATCAGTGCAATATTTTCTTTGTGAAAGACAAACATCATTTCCATGTTTAACAACTTCTATTCCTAAAAAATATTTAAGTTCACCTAAGTCTTTAATCAAAAAATTAGACTTAAATAAAACCTTTATTTTCTCAATTTCAGAAATAGAACTGCAAGTTAGAATGATATCATCTACATACACTAAAAGAACAATAAACACAAAATTATTGTTTTTGACAAACATGCTATAATCACATTGGCTTTGGACAAACCCAAATTCACATAAAGCACTAACAAGTTTAGAATTCCACATCCTAGGAGCTTGTTTAAGCCTATACAAGGATTTCTTTAGTCTACAAACTTTATTCCCACTATCAGAATTGAACCCTTCAGGTAAGCTCATGTAAACTTCTTCATTTAAGTCCCCATAAAGAAAGGCATTATTTACATCAAGTTGGAAAATTTTCCATTCATTTTGAACAGCTAGACCTATTACACATCTAACAGTTTTGAGCTTGACTACTGGAGAAAAAGTTTCATCATAGTCAAGGCCCTTTTTTGACTATATCCCTTAGCCACAAGTCTAGCTTTATACCTTTCTACCTCTCCATTGGACTTATACTTAATCTTGAAAATCCATTTACAACCAATTTTATGTTTCCCCTTAGGTAAATCAACAACATCCCAGGTTTGATTTCTATATAAGGCTGCAAGTTCCTCATTCATGGCACTGACCCAGTTTGGGTCCTTTACAGCCTCATAATAGTTCCTAGGTTCACAACTTTTGTCATGACTAGCAGCAAAGCTTTTAAACTCAAAAGAAAGATTGGAAAAATTTACAACTTTTTCAATCCCATATTTAACTTTACCAACAACAACATAGTCATTTAGTTTCTTTGGAAAAACAACATTCCTAGTAGACCTCCTAGGAGTAAACAGATTTTCAACAACAGTGTCACCCTCAGAATGTGCATTCAAGTCACTTTCTGTATTCGCAGTTCCTACCGTATCAGTTTCATCTGATGTTGACCCATTAGGCTGTTGATTTCCAGTCAAAACTGTAGGATCCTCAGATAAACCTGGTTGCTGGACATTCTGTGTTCCAGAATCCTTATTACCATTACCCCTCTAATCATCATTGGGATCATTCACTTCCAAGTGTTGTTGATCATCTGTGTTTTCAAAAGAGTTGAAAAAATTTAAAGTATTGACACTGAGATCAGGATTAGAATCAAAAGTTTGAAAAATGTTTTAACTCCTTAAAAGGATAACAAGACTCAAAAAACTTTACATCTCTTGAATAAAAATCAGCCTTGCTATCAAGAATGAACACCTAGTAACCCTTTTCTCATTTGAGTATCCAAGAAAAACACATTTTTCAGCCCCACTTTCTAATTTATTTGACCCATTTAAAACCGTGACAAAACACAGACAACCAAACACCTTGAGATGATCAAGGAAGGGTTCAAATTTAAACATAATCTCATAAGGTGTTTTCCCATTTAGCACATATGAAGGGGTCCTATTAATCAAATAAGATGCAGTAAGAACACATTCAAACCAAATCCTAATTGGGACATTGCTTTGAAAAAGCAAGGCTCTAGCAACATTCAACAAGTGCCTATGCTTTCACTCAGCAATCCCATTCTGCTGAGGCAAGTAGTCTGATGTATAATTCCCTTTTCTTTGCAAAACATATTCATGTGACTATTAATAAAGTCCAACCCATTGTCACTTATAAAAACTTTAACATTTTTTTTGAGCTGAGTTTGTATTAGATGATAAAAATCTTTTATGTTTTGAAAAACTTCTGATTTGTGTTTCATCAGAAATACCCATACAACTCTAGAATAATCATCTACAATGGTCAAAAAGTATTTATTACCATCCCTATCAGCAACTCTATAAGGGCCCCACACATCCAAATGAACAAGTTGCCTAATGTGAGAACTCTTATGGTCACTTAATGGAAATTGTCCCCTGTGTTGTTTAGCCTTATGGCAAACCTCACAGGGTTCATGACTATTATCAGTCTTAAGGTCACACCAAAGTTTTATAAATTTAAAGACTTGACCAGAAGGGTGCCCTAATCTAGCATGCCAAAGATTAGTTAAAGCAATTGTCACACCCTCAAATTTCCACTTGTGGAGTTTTACCACGAGGCGCGTGACAAACCAGGATCCAAGTCAACAGTCACAATAAACGACACTATATGATATGAAAACAACGTAAACTGCCATTGAGTTTCAAAACCGTTCTAGCACAGCGGAAGCAAAATGTATTATTACAACTCAAAAGTAAAACTCAAAGTCTGAAACGTTTATCAAAACATGCTTATGATTCCTAGACACCGTGAGACTCCGTGCGCCTATCGACAGCTGCTACCTTAGCGACCTGAGACAAACATGCTAAAAACGTCCGCAAATAATGCCGGTGAGTTCACAGGTTTTTAATGAATACTGACTCCCAAATGAATACCCATGGTCAATCCAGACTACATGCATGAAAAACATATGAATACCTGTTACTACTACGATTGGAAAAACCATTACTGGACTCGAATACTGTGAATACTGAATACGTGCCCAAATGAATACGTAAGAGACAACATGCACCCGTCCGACCTCCAGTCGACGAGTGGGACTAGTCAAGCCCAAATAGATCTATCCACATTTCCCCCGTTGTGCATTCCCGCACATTCATGGTTCTCCCCGAGACTTCCAAAGATTGCATAGTAATATAATGAATACTCCAAAACATAATGAATGCTTGAAAACATAATGAATACTCCAAAACCCAATGAATTTGTGAATACCAAAACATAGTTGACACACCTTTCATGAAAACATAGTTGAAACGCCTTTTATGAAAACATAGTTGACACACCTTTCGTGAAAACATAGTTGAAACGCCTTTTATGAAAACATAGTTGACACACGTTGTGACATCCGTCACCTTTAAAATTATTATTATATATATATTTTTTTTATTTCGTACCTCCTATCTTGTACGTCGCATTTTATCCTTATAATAATAATAATAATAATAATAATAATAATAATAATAATCATAATAATAATAATAATAATCATAATAATAATAAAAAGCTAAATCTCTAAACCAAACTATAACCAAACCCATCCTTTGAAACCCAACATAACCCAATCCAAATCCCTTGACAAATTCGAAGCCCACCATGCTGAGCCTAAGAAGTCGGCCCAACACACGAGCCCAAGCCCAACTCTCTTCTCCCCTCCTACCCGATTTAAAAAAAAAAAGAGGGGATATGTAGCTGCCTGGACTCGAACCCGGGCCAGCTACCAAACCAGACATCAACACCACCACTACACCACACACTCGCTTTGTTGTTTAGAACCAGATCTTAATTGTTTTAACACCTTCTAAAAACGAACCAGACCTGATTCTTTCTTCTGCTGCTGCGCGCTACTCGCAACCAACCCAAACAATCACTTTGATTCGTGATTGAACCAGAATATGGAAACAATTGACCAAATTGATTCGTGTTATGGCATGGGCAGGGTATTACGCACATTATACACAATTAATACGGTCAAACATACTCGTTTTGAAACCCAAACGCGATTTAGTTAATAGCACGGTCAACCTTCTAAAATCGAGTAATTATACATAATAGTATAAATTGAGGCATCCACAACCAACTAAATGTGCCGAAAATCATTTCCCTTCTCTCAAATCTTTCTGTTCAAGCTTTAATTCACGATTTCATGACCCGTTGACTTTTTGTTTGACCGAGCATCATACACGAATTAGTGTTTGTAAGTTGTTTATTTTTTATGGGTTTTGTTATTCATGATCAATCGATCAATAGCCCTAACATTACTGAGGCTATTGATCGTTAATTGATTCGATTCAAGAAACTAGGGTTCTTATCATTCAAATTGGGGAAGATGACCAATTCGCGTAACTTATAAATATTTTAAAAACCAAAACCCATACAGATCTGTTGCCCAGATCAGTTGGTTCTGATGTTACACCCAAGGAAACGAACCGGCCTAAGGGCCTGGGTTCGAGTCCCATGAGCTACACTTTTTAGTTTTATTTTCGTTTTATCCATTCTTTTGCGTTATAAATGTATATTACGTTTAAAATAGTTATTGTGATGTATAAATTCTACAAAATTTATTTTATACAATGTGACTAATAAACTTTATTGTACAACTTTTATTTTCGGAAAAATTGATTATTTAATATATATAATAAATATTACAAATTTATTCTATTATAATTATAAAAATCTATAAAAATATCAAAACGATTATATAAATTTCCACAAAAAATATTCTGAGTTTATATAACATCTATACAGCAATCAATCATCAAACAATACATAACACCACATAAAACACCATTAACACATGTTAATTTGTATGAAAACTCATTGTTTATGAATAGGTTTTGTTTAGAAAGATATTAGGAAGGTTTTTATCCATGAAAACATGTTTGAATCAGATCTGGACTCTTGGGGTTTAATGAAAACGAATTGAAATGCTTTAAAAATGATTTAGGATGAAGAACACACCTTAGATCCTTGTTTAGAAGATGTTTGTAGGTTAGATTATGGAAAACAAGAGCAAAAACTCCTTCCTCAGTGATTAAAGTTGCTAGAGAGTGTTTAGAGGCTTTTAGGGTTTGTGAAATGGTGAATAATGACAAAGTGTGGTATTTATACTAGTCCACATTCGCCCCTTTCGCATGGTTGAATGTACTCACATTCGCCCCTTGCTCAGGGTCGAATGTACCTTTATTGGTCGAATGAACTTCTATTGTTCACATCCCAGGTTCGCCCCCACGCTATGGGTCGAACCTGGACCTGTGTTTTCTAGTTTTTCCAGTTTGTCGTGTTTAATGCATTTTAACGCATCCTAACACATGAACATGCAATCTTAATCTATGTTTAGCATATATAGTCATGGATAATCATCTACACATCGTTTAAACACATATTTGCATATAATCCACCATATAAGAATCAATCTACGCATAACACCTAATTTAGTTTATGTAATTCACCAACAACGGGACTCGTAACGTGTGTGTGTGTGTGTGTGTGACTAACCCAATAATCCTCCAAATCATTGAACTCTAGACAATACGGACTGTGTTTCGACTCGGCTGACCCCGTCAAGTATGTTTAATAAACGTTTTTCGTTAAGGTAGACTTATGTGTTTATAAGATGTTGACCCAAACATGCCGGGTGTCACATCATCCCCCTGTTGAAAGAATTTTTGTCCCGAAAATTTCCCGAAGTCAAAGAGAACGAAGCGATAAAAAGAAAAATTTTCCTGGTCGTCACATCATCCCCCTGTTGAAAGGAATCTCGCCCCGAGATTCACTCTTCGACAGTAATGAGTGTCGACCTAACCCAAGTAACGTTTCCTAGAACGCAAATGAAATGATAACCACGAACGAAAGATGATATCAACAGATACTCTATGCCGGGGAATCGCCCTCCCCAAAGTGAATACAAAACAATGAATCCTCTTGATCGAAGGCCTACTAGAGACTACTGTGATCGGTATAAATGATACACCGGTACCGTCCAAGTAGCATCTCTAAAGGACCCACATCAGACCCATGAATGCAAAACGATGACCAAATACCAAACTGAATGCACATAATGAGTACGAATCGCCAAACAATGTGAATGGGGATGAATAAAAGCATAACGAGAATCAAGAAAAGAATGCACACCACCAGTAACAGTATCAAGATCCTCCTGGTTCTCCCTAGCGCCAATGACATAAAAACGACCCAGAGCAGCTCGGCCGCCACCCTCGTTGTTCCCAGCACCACCTGCAGTCCCTTGCTTCAGCTTAGGACAATCCCGCTTGAAGTGTCCATTATCCCCACAGTGATAACATCCCTGTCTCCCTTGAGGAGCAGTAGCAGTGGTAGTAGCAGTAGTGGCCTGTGCCGGTTGTAGCTGAAGAGTAGTCCTACAGTCCTTAGCATGATGACCAAAACGCTGGCACCGACGACAGCGAAACTTCTCACAATCATCCGTATGATGAAACCCACACTCACCACACTTCGGGAGTTTCCCAGTATAACCCCCAGACCTCTGCTCGGATGACGCTCCCACAACCTCCTGTTTCTTCGCCTGCGGCTGGGACGACCCAACGCTCTTTCCAGCACTCTCCCACTTCCTCTTGTTGTCCGCAGGGTCTTTCACAGCAGCACCCCTCGGAGGTAGAACACCCTCAGCAACCTTCATGTTGGTCAGCTTGTGAGTTGCCCGAACAGTGGCCAACATACTAGTGTGATCAGCGGCAGCAACAAGCCCAGCAATCTCCGACACCAACCCAGCAACGTAGTGCTCGATCCTCCGGTACTCCGGTGTAGCCAAACCGGGGCACATCATGGCCAACTCGTTGTTCCTAGCAGTAAACACCTCGATCTCCGACCCGACCATCTTCAGATTCCAAAACTCGTGTTCCAGCTTCATAATCTCGTCTCTTGGGCAATACTCCGCCCTCAACAACTGAACAAACTCGGACCACGGCATAGCATTGGCCTCACCCAGACCAATATTCGCAGTGGTGGAGTTCCACCAAGTCAAAGCGTGTCCCTCAAGAGTAGCAGAAGCATACTTGACGCGATCAGCGTCGGGACAGTTACACATAGCAAACACCGATTCGATCTTCTCCAACCACCGAAGTAGTCCCACTGCCCCTTCAGTCCCATTGAAGTAATGGGGCTTACAGTCCATGAACTTCTTGTAGGTGCACCCAGACTGCACCTGATTAGTATTTCCCAGGGTCTACTGAGCAGTCTGGAAAGCAGCCAACGCAACGTTCAACTGCTGCTGCAACATGTTCTCTAACTCCGCCTGAGTCATGGTGATGTTCCCACCACCTCGTCCACCGCCATTGCGACCCCCGCCGCCACCACGACGTCCCCCAGCACGTCCACCAGCGCGACCAGACATGTTCTGCCAAACATGAGATAAGATACTCAATACCGCTATCGGATCAAGCTACAAGTAACCAAACGAATTCAGAACATTGTTCCAGTATGACCATTAGTCCGAACACGAAGTCCACCAAGATTTTCATGCATTTCGATTTATGATTTCGTGTGCACCCGAAATAACAAATCGCTCTACATGGTCCTCTAGGCGTGCTCCTAGCTAGAACTTCCAATCACCCGACACCCACATTCCTAAAAGAAACTGTTATCGCACGAGGATCCCAAAGTGAACAGTCACCCAGGAGTGTACTATGAAAAGTAGTAGTGCATGATAGTGTGTGTGTGTGTGTGTGTGTGTAGGCAAGTATGTACATTAGAGCATAGAGGGGAGATATCCAAATCCCGGAAAAATCTCAAAAGTGTGCCGAAGCCACCTCAATATACACTACTGCCAACTATAAGCGATAAGCCTCTTCATCTTCAAACCCGAAGAAGAAGATAGAATAAGTGTAGAAATAGTCCAAAGATAGATAATACGATACTGTGTGATGAGGACACCGACACCCCGACAAGGTTAGTATGTTTACCAAATGACATGACTCGTAACTATGTGTGACCGTCTAACGTGTGTGATACTCGGCTATAGACTAGACTCTACATGCAGTCCTAGTTCACTATAACCATTGGCTCTGATACCAATCTGTCACACCCTCAAATTTCCACTTGCGGAGTTTTACCGCGAGGCGTGTGACAAACCAGGATCCAAGTCAACGGTCACAATAAACGACACTATATGATATGAAAACAACGTAAACTGCCATTGAGTTTCAAAACCGTTCTAGCACAGCGGAAGCAAAATGTATTATTACAACTCAAAAGTAAAACTCAAAGTCTGAAATGTTTAACAAAACATGCTTATGATTCCTAGACGCCGTGAGACTCCGTGCGCCTATCGACAGCTGCTACCTTAGAGACCTGAGACAAACATGCTAAAAACGACAGCAAATAATGCCAGTGAGTTCACAGGTTTTTAATGAATACCGACTCCAATGAATACTGACTCCCAAATGAATACCCAAGGTCAATCCAGACCACATGCATGCAAAACATATGAATACCTGTTACTACTGCGATTGGAAAACCATTACTGGAGTCGAATACTGTGAATACTGAATACTTGCTCGAATATATACTGAATACTGAATACTGCATACTGAATACTGAATACCTAAGAGACAACATGCACCCGTCCGACCTCCAGTCGACGAGTGGGGCGGGTCAAGCCCAAATAGATCTATCCACTTTTCCCCCGTTGTGCATCCCCGCACATTCATGGTTCTCCCCGGGACTTCCAAAGATCGCATAGTAATATAATGAATACTCCAAAACATAATGAATACTTGAAAACATAATGAATACTCCAAAACCCAATGAATTTGTGAATACCAAAACATAGTTGACACACCTTTCATGAAAACATAGTTGAAACGCCTTTTATGAAAACATAGTTGACACGCGTTGTGACATCCCTCACCTTTATCATTATTATATATATATATATATATTTTATTCCGTACCTCCTATCTTGTACGTCACATTTTATCCTTATAATAATAATAATAATAATAATAATAATAATAATAATAATAATAATAATCATCATCATAATAATAATAATAATAATCATAATAATAATAAAAAGCTAAATCTCTAAACCAAACTATAACCAAACCCATCCTTTGAAACCCAACATAACCCAATCCAAATCCCTTGACGAATTCGGAGCCCACCATGCTGAGCCTAAGAAGCCGGCCCAACACACGAGCCCAAGCCCAACTCTCTTATCCCCTCCTACCCGATTTAAAAAAAAAAGAGGGGATATGTAGCTGCCTGGACTCGAACCCGGGCCAGCTACCAAACCAGACATCAACACCACCACTACACCACACACTCGCTTTGTTGTTTAGAACCAGATCTTAATTGTTTTAACACCTTCTAAAAACGAACCAGACCTGATTCTTTCTTTTGCTGCTGCGCGCTACTCGCAACCAACCCAAACAATCACTTTGATTCGTGATTGAACCAGAATATGGAAACAATTAAGCAAATTGATTCGTGTTATGGCATGGGCAGGGTATTACGCACATTATACACAATTAATACGGTCAAACATACTCGTTTGGAAACCCAAACGCGATTTAGTTAATAGCATGGTCAACCTTCTAAAATCGAGTAATTATACATAATAGTATAAATTGAGGCATCCACAACCAACTAAATGTGCCGAAAATCATTTCCCTTCTCTCAAATCTTTCTGTTCAAGCTTTAATTCACGATTTCATGACCTGTTGACTTTTTGTTTGACCGAGCATCATACACGAATTAGTGTTTGTAAGTTGTTTATTTTTTATGGGTTTTGTTATTCATGATCAATCGATCAATAGCCCTAACATTACTGAGGCTATTGATCATTAATTGATTCGATTCAAGAAACTAGGGTTCTTATCATTCAAATTGGGGAAGATGACCAATTCGCGTAACTTATAAATATTTTAAAAACCAAAACCCATACAGATCTGTTGCCCAGATCAGTTGGTTCTGATGTTACACCCAAGGAAACGAACCGGCCTAAGGGCATGGGTTCGAGTCCCATGAGCTACACTTTTTAGTTTTATTTTCGTTTTATCCATTCTTTTGCGTTATAAATGTATATTACGTTTAAAATAGTTATTGTGATGTATAAATTCTACAAAATTTATTTTATACAATGTGACTAACAAACTTTATTGTTCAACTTTTATTTTCGGAAAAATTGATTATTTAATATATATAATAAATATTACAAGTTTATTCTATTATAATTATAAAAATCTATAAAAATATCAAAACGATTATATAAATTTCCACAAAAAATATTCTGAGTTTATATAACATTAAACTTTTCTGAAATGATTTTTATTTCTGAAAAATCATTTATTTAATATTTTTAATCAATTTTTGTTAGTTTTAATCATAAATAAATCATAATAAATTCATTTTCCAATATTTTGCACCAAAATTTTATATAAATTATTTCTATTTATTTAGAACAGAAATACAATTTTTAATTTACAAATTCTTTAATTTTAATATTTTTAGATATTAAAGTTACATTTTGACAATTTGAAATAAATAGATTAAATATTCTATTTTTGAGAAAATAATTTTATAAAAATTATTTTCACACTTAAAACTTTATATTGTGACCATCTTTGATTTAAAATTTACAAAAAGGCTTTTGTTTATTTATTTATCAAATTTCTCTTATTTATTAAACGTTTAGATTATTAATCAAACGAATGCTTATCCCCAATTCGAAACCCTAGAAAATACTTATAGACTAGATAGACTTAGACTTATTGTTACCTTATACATAGGGTGATACTTGGCAACGTTGGATTACACTTATTCAATTCCACAAGACTTACCACCTTGCTAAGGTGAGTATTACTTATCCCCTTTTTCGCTTTTACAACTTTTGGGGTGATTCATGCACAAGTATACAAAACCTTCATATTCATTTACACATACATTTTTATTCATTTACAATTCATATACGTGTCTTGATTATCTTTGTGCTTATGTTTGAACATGAACGTAGCTTACATACAAAATCATACATCTAGACATAACTTATGTTATGGTGCTCTTTACATATAGACGTAACTTATGTTACGGTGCTCATTTAGACATAACTTATGTTATGGTGCTCTTTTAGACTTGACACGTGTTAGGGTGCTCATTATCAATTTCAACTTATCAACTTACATTTGATCTTTGTCTTGTTTGGTTACGTGCGTGTTTACATAATGCCTTGGTAATGCTAGACACATGAATTGTACTACTTTTCAAACTTATACTATATGTACAAAGCTAGGTAGTACTCACCAACATCATATGTTGACCAAATTTATTTTCGTGCATGTTTCAGGATAAGCTGCTTGACGCTTCACATAGGACTTTGGACTTAGATTAAATCAATCAACTATCTTTATCTTGTTGTCATGTATTTATTTTCACATGTTGTAAAACAATATTCAATAATCAAATATTTACATTTTAGTACCATGAGCTTTTGAACAATCGTCACTACGTGGCACCTCGATGATTCCGCCATCGGTTGGGGTGTTACACGCGTTTAAAGAATACAGCATGTTTTCTCCCCCGAAAATGTAAAACCAGTAAAAGAGTGGGGCCGTGAAACTCACCTTAGAGTGCGTCTTCTGATAATTAGAAATCCAACACGTGTATGATAATCCCAAATAATGACAACCTATCAATGAGTTTACATAAGTGTGATGACTACTAACCCGAAGGCTAACTAGTCCCCGATTATCCAGATCTTGACTACTTGTGTTAAAAAGTGCGTTTAAACGTTAACCGGACATACCAGACAGACCCGACATCCCGTTGGTGACCTATTACATCAATTAGTCATGCACATAAGTTTCAAGCATAAAGCACTTAGTTTGCATCAAAAATCGCATATACAAAGTCGTAAGGTCGAATCGGGAGTTTCCTGTGTTTGGTTCGCCCCCAAGGGCTTCTGGTTCGACCCATGGACCCTTGGTTCAACCCTCATGATGTTCATTCAACCTATTCACAAGTTCATTTGACCTAACACATGTTTATTTGACCCTAACATATGTTTATTCGACCTTAACGTATGTTAATTCGACCCTAACACGTGTTAATTCGCTCCCGGGCACCCAGATTCGATCCTAGGCACCCACATTCGACCCTATGGTGCTACATTCGACCCATTTGAGCCACGTTCGACCCTTTTGAGCCACGTTCGACCCTTTTGAGCCACGTTCAACCATTTTGAGCCATATTCGACCACACGAAGGGTCGAATGAGTTCCACGTTCGACCCTTTGCTGCAGAACTTCATAAAACGCACCATAACACATCTAAACGGTCCGGAAATATCATGTAACATCACCAATCACAGCAGTCAACTATCATTTACATATTCCTACAAAACCCTACCAATTTTATCCCAAAATCCGTCTGTTTTACAAGTTACCCAAAATAGTAAATTATGGAGATGTCACATCAAACGCATGCAATCTTTACCCAATTTAGGAAACTTTCTGAAATCAATCAATAATCAACTTAATATACTCAGATTATCATGAACAAGAAACCCCTAATCATATCCTTATCACTATCATCATGAACAAGCCCTAGATCTAACCCAAAATCCCCAAAATGAGCAAAACATCATCAATAATCAATTGTAACCTATCTCAATCATAAATCATCATTAATAACAGTCCTAGATCATTTTTATAACATCTATACAGCAATCAATCATCAAACAATACATAACACCACATAAAACACCATTAACACGTGTTAATTTGTATGAAAACTCATTGTTTATGAATAGGTTTTGTTTAGAAAGATATTAGGAAGGTTTTTATCCATGAAAACATGTTTGAATCAGATCTGGACTCTTGGGGTTTAATGAAAACGAATTGAAATGCTTTAAAAATGATTTAAAATGAAGAACACACCTTAGATCTTTGTTTAGAAGATGTTTGTAGGTTAGATTATGGAAAACAAGAGCAAAAACTCCTTCCTTAGTGATTAAAGTTGCTAGAGAGTATTTAGAGGCGTTTAGGGTTTGTGAAATGGTGAAAAATGACAAAGTGTGGTATTTATACTAGTCCACATTCGCCCCTTTCGCATGGTCAAATGTACCCACATTTGCCCCTTGCTAAGGTTCGAATGTACCTTTACTGGTCGAATGAACTTCTATTGTTCACATCCCAGGTTCACCCCTTTATTGAGGGTCGAACCAAGCTCATTTCCCAGGTTCGCCCCACGCTATGGGTCGAACATGGACCTGTGTTTTCTAGTTTTTCCAATTTGCCGTGTTTAACGCATTTTAACGCATCCTAACACATGAACATGCAATCTTAATCTATGTTTAACATATATAGGCATGGATAATCATCTACACATCGTTTAAACACATATTCGCATAACACCTAATTTAGTTTATGTAATTCACCAACAACGGGACTCGTGACGTGTGTGTGTGTGTGACTAACCCAATAATCCTCTAAATCATTGAACTCTAGACAATACGGACTGTGTTTCGACTCGACTAACCCCGTCAAGTATGTTTAATAAACGTTTTTCGCTAAGGTAGACTTATGTGTTTATAAAATGTTGACCCAAACATGCCGGGTGTCACAACAACACTATTACAACGCACCTTAGAAGATAAAGAAGCATTGCCACACATATACAGACCATTCATTTGACTACCAGTCACCAGGGTTTTACTGGTTGACCGGTCCTTCAAATAACATTTATCCTCATCAAAACCAACAAATACTTTATTATCTCTAGCAAGTTTGTGCACAGGTAGAAGGTTGACAGTGTATTTAGCAAGTTTTAGTTTACCAATTTAATTACAACAGCAAAGGTACCATTAGGGTGTTTGATTTTAATATTTAAGTCAGAAACATCAACATAATCAAACAGCCCAGTTTCATCTTTAACCATGTGTTCATTGGCTCCTGAATTAGAGGTATACAAATCGGTTTTTTCGGCCAAACCGGTTTCGGCCCCAAACCGGTTTGCTACCGTACCGGTTCCTGGACAAACCGGTTTCGGTTTAAAACCGGTTCGGTTTTGGACCTATTTCACCAGTTCGTAAGAGCGGTTTCGGAGACCGGTTTCGATTCGGTTTCGGTTTGTTTTGGTTCGTCAATCGATTCTTCGCGCAATTTTTTTTAAGGCAACACAAAATTTTATTTTTTTTTACATAAAGTTCAACATTTATTGATTCTTTAATTTTTTAAGGGGTATGGGTATTTATTTGTATGCATGGAAACTTTTTTGTATAATTTTATTATATATATTTTTTAATATAAAATTCAGTTTTTTTTTTTAATAAAAATACCGGTTTTTTGGAACCAGTTTGGTTTAAAACCGGTTCGGTTTGATTTTTCTCGTGAAGATGGGGAACCGGTAGGGAAACCTACGGTTTTTGTCGGTCCAAGCACAGGTTTAGGTAAAAACTGGTTCCTATAGGATTCGGTTCGGGTTGGTTCCACCGGTTCCGAACATCAAACCGGTTTTTTTAACACCTCTATCCTGAATCAACTATCCACCATATTCCTAACAAAGTGTCATTACTACTACTGAAGCAATAAACATTAGAACTAATAGCAGAAGCACAAAAATACCTACCAGATAAATTACAGCTAACAGAGGACTGAGTAGGTTTCTCATTTAACAGGTTCAAAAGTTTAGCAACCTGATCACTAGTAAGACTATTAAGAGAGCTGTTAGAAGACTCAGAAACATTGTTATGGCTCACCACAGGTTTTTTGTTTTGATTACCTCTTGACTTAGACCAAGTAGGATACCCAATTAACTCAAAACATCTATCCATAGTATGGCCATTTTTATTACAATGAGAGCACTTGAGGGATTGATTAGTACCTTTGTTAAATTTCTTATTATTAAAGCTTTCTTGATTTGCCTTAGATAGAAAATTAACAGTTTGATTAGGTTTACTAGAACTGCTAATGCTTGAGTTTCTATGAGATTCCTCTCTGGAAACTAAAGCAAAAACTTCCTTTAGAGAAGGAAGATCATATTTAAGTAACAAGGTTGTCCTAACATGTTGATAAGTACTATCCAATCCTAACAAGAATTGCATCAGCTTAATTATATTAGAATAATTATTGAAGTCCCTAGAAGCATCACCCACACAAGCTGGTAATTGAAGGATCTGATCTAACTGTTTCCACATTGTGTTTAACTTATGATAATATTCAGCAACAGTCAAACCATTTTGATTGAAGGAATTGATCCTTTGATACAAGTCAAACACAACAAATCCATAAATTTGTCATAAGTTTCCTTGAGGTCCTTCCAAACATTAGAGGCAAGTTTGGAATAGACATGTCCCATATACAACTCCTCATATACAGAATTAAGAATCCAAGTAAGAACCACACTATTACATCTTTCCAATTGATTAGCAAGAACCAGATCATCAACAACTTTAACATATTCACCATTAATAAAGCCTAGTTTATTTTTAACTCTTAAGGCAAGTGTCATAGAATTAGCCCAAACAGTGTAGTTCCCAGCACCCTTAAGTTTAATACTAGTGGCAGTTAGATTTGTAGAATCATTAGCATGCAGGTACAAGGGGTCACTAGCATCAAGTTTGCTAACAAGAGTGACAGGGTTAGGTCCACCACCAGCAGGGTGAACCATAGCTCCCCCACCAGCAGCATCATCACCCATGATAACAAATATTCAGTAAACAAACAAACATAGATCCTCGAGTAATCAAATACGAGAAAACAAATGCACACACAAATGAATAAAAAACAATCAAGAATACACAAGACAAAAATCTCATACCCAAGACACAGGTGAAGCTGAGCCAGTTATCCAGAGCAGTGGGCTCTCACAGGGATCCCACCGCAGGTCTTAACTTAGGAGCCTCTAAACCTAGATATAAGACACAACCGTAAAGCTAATCACAGGCACAAGCCCAGAACAATGAGTCCTTAGAAACAAACCCTAAAGAATCAGAAAGATCTCACCAGAAAGACCCAAGTTAGGGTTTCTCCTTCAACTCGTAGTTTGTAACCTTCACTTAGGGTTACAAACCAGAGAGCAAGAAAACATTCAACCAAGTCCAAAATATCAGATCCACATGATCAGAAGCCAGCTGACCAGATCCAATCCTTGAACCACAAACCCTAAATGAAGCAGCAGCGGAAAACCAACCAGAATAACGAGCCTAATGGCTCTGATACCATGTCAAGAATATGGTCGACACAGATTATTCCTTTATTATCAAGAATATAAACCAAATGATTCAGACCAGACTCAAGATACAAATAAACCTCATTACAGCGCTCAAAAACTCTCAAATGATGATTATTATCACAATAATCATCAAACAAATACAAAATAGAACCAAAAGATTACCAGATCAAGATGATCTGAGAAACCCTAATTTTAGAGAGAGAATACAGATGAACGAAGGAGTATAAGAAACAAAATGTATCAAAAGCAAATAAAGGACGAATTGTGCAGCTATATATAGCGTACAATTTGTGTTTCTCTGATATGATCAACGACCAGCAAGTAACGAATCCAACGGATGAGAACAATTTGTGCTTTCGCATACAGATTGCCAGCCTGGCAGAGATACACGAGCTGTGCCAAAGGCCAACAGCCAAACAACTAAAACTGGGCCCAAAGACCACAACTGGGCTCTCCTTTAAATCAACAAACTGGGCCTCAGCAAAGCAAACGAACTGTGCCTCTACAAATCAAACCAAACACCAAGCCCACCTGAAATATTCTTATGCAAAATATTTTAAATATTATAAAGAAATAAAATTGAAAATATTACATAAAATATGAAAATATGTATTATTTTTAACAATCATCTTGATCAAATTCAACTTTTGTCAACACGTAATTGATTTAAGTGAACAATATATAATAATAACGTGTCTAACCTATTACTATAGTACCTCCAAAATTTATATGTTTCAATGCACAAATTCAACTTTTGTCATTTCAATAGCTTGTTTAATTGCAAAACAATTAAGCTTTACATACAACAATTCGAAAAACAAGCATTACCCAAAACACAAATACAGTGTATGCAAACATAAGACTATGTGTTGTGGCTTATCTCTAGTCACAACTTTATCATTTTATATTGCGTCACACTACTAGAAAAATACCCCTATCTTGACACACATTTTATGACACGCACTGATTTATGACACTAAAAAACGTGTGTCATAAAAAAATTGTCATGTTTTAAAAAAACTAGTTAATTAATGACACACTTTTTTGTGTGTCAAGAAATACAATGTCAAGAAATAAAAGATATGACACTATCTAATTTTGTGTGTCATCCTTGATGTCATATTATATATATATATATATATATATATATATACATTTAGTAACTACTTTATGCAAGCTTTTTTGTACTTTAAGGTACAAACACTTCATGCATTATTCTAGGCTCTTCCTCTAACACCCCGACATGTCCACCATACCTACTAATCCAAATCAGAATGACAGCTAACTTCATCTGCTCCAGGGTTTTACAGGTACTCTCCTCCCCTCCCCTCCCCTCTCCTTCCCTGTATCTATGTTTAACTTTCTATATTCTTGGTGTATTGTGTGTATTTGGTTAAGAAAAACTAAAAAAACACCACATCCCTTCACCAATTTTCTTTACGAACACGACGACTGTCACTTTACACACCGTCTTCATCACCTTCAAACATAACCACCACCGTGGTTACCAAGCTGGAACCACCTCTCTAGCCGTAACATCCACAACCAAACGGGTCAAGAAATGATCGTTTCAGCTACAAGAGGGCCGATTTGTTAGGTGAAAGAGGTTAAGAAAGAAAGAGACCCAGATGAGTATTATTATTAAGAGGTTTAATGGCTTTTATAAACATCTATTCATTACCAATTACCCTGTTCTCTTCCTCGCCTAAACCAGATTTAGGGTTTTTTTGTTTATAAATTCATTTAATTAGTTATTATTTCATATTACAATTTGTTTTCCATTAAAATGTAGCCAATTGTTGTTTTGCTACTCCTTGCTTCATATGTTTCACTACTGTAAATGTATTTATGAACAATTGTCTTTGATAAAAAAAAAAAAAAAAAGTTGCTAAGCAACACGTTTGACTGAAAGACTAAGAGTAAAGTTTTTTTTTTGTTTTTTTTTCGAATGTTAGTTGGTGAACTGGGTGAAGAGTAGGATTCTAGAGAACCATGTTTTCAATTTTTTTTAAATGTAGATGAAAGTAAACTACCGGGGATGTTATTGTTCAATCTTTAGTATGCATTTGTTGGTTCTACTTAAGTTTGTATGTGAAATTATCCAAGTTGTATGCATAGTTGAGTGTTTAGTGTTTTGCATATATATTTTTTTAATCTACGTTTTGAGTTGAACTATGTTTTGACTTAGGTAAATGTAATACGTTTTTATTCTATCTTATAAATTAAAGTTACTGTATGCTTCAGCGTCTATATCTATAAATATACAAAATTGGCGTTATTAATAGGTTCTCTATGCTAATGATTTTTCATCTACATTTCAGGTGTTTTGGGGGTGTCATCTGCTTAGGTATGTATGACTTTTTTTTTCTATATATGCTTTGTTATTTATTTTAGTTGTTTAGTTGTTGTTTCGATATTTTGGGTATGCTTTAACGGAAGATTGAAGTATATTTACAATGTTAATGCATTTGTGGTAGTTGCAGTTTAATATGTGCACAAATATGCGTATTGGCCACTATTGGGATAAACATGCTCTTAAGTAGCTTCATGGTACTTTTGTAAATATGCGTATTGGCCACTATTGGGATAAATATGCTCTTAAGTAGCTTCAGTGGATGTCAATTTTTTCTATAAAAGTTGTCCGAAAACCCCACATAATTTTTTGAGCACACCAAGTGTTTGATACTTTGTCTCAATCAAGTTTACATAACTGTTTTGCCATACACCTACGGTCGTTCATTTTTTTTTTACTTTGGACGAGTCGCTACATAGAAACGGTTTTGAATGATTTATCCATATAATAACCCTTATTAATTTTGTTTTAATGGTTGTTTGTTTATTTCGTTTAACCTAAGGTGATGTGTCTACACCCCCTGCCTACATATTTCGTTCCAGTTTTAATACATAAACAACTGTGTGAGTTTTTATTTTCAATTTTTCAAGAGAACATGACAATGGAGTAGTTTGTTAAATTATCATATTGTTGTAATATTTTTTTAGTATTTAGCTATAACTTGATGCCTGCGTTTTGTGTTTAACCATTTTTTCCCATATCTAACCTATTATCACACGAAGTCTTCACTTCTATACATTTTCAATATTAGATTTTCAACCCCTTTATTAATTGTTTTCCTTTATTATATACAGGGTGATGCAATACATGTAGTTTGCTTACTAGAGGATGAGAAATACTTCAACAAATTGATAACAGTCCAGTCTTGCTACATTGTCAACGAATACATTCCAATGCCTCAAAACACCTACATGACTGTTATCCCCAACGAGACATCATTACTCATAGGCCAAAGAACAACATTTAAACGTGTCAACAACATCAACATTCCTTACCACTACTACAACTTCGCAACATACGATGATCTAGAAAGCCGTGTAGAGTTACCAAGGATGCTTACAGGTAACAAAAAGGTTACATCTATAAATGCAGATTACATAGGCGACATTGTCAATGATGGGTTTAGGCCTACAAAAAAAAGGACCACTCAAAACAGTAATTATCAGAGACGAAAGGTATCCACTTTTCCCCGCCATTAAAATTATTAGACAATTATAGGCGAAAAGCTATTCGAACGACCTTCTGAGTTTTTTTCCCCTGATGCCAGCTAATGGGATCATTAAGGCAATCGATTTTATAATTAGAAGTGGCTTTTGTTGTGAATTAAAGAAATAGGGCAGCCAAATAGTTATGTTTACCATGCATGTGTTCAGGGACCATTAGTATATGGCTTTTAAATTTAGCTCTAACATGTTGTCATATGTTTATAAGTTGATGTGTAACTCTAATGTGTGAATATCGTATATATCAATATGATAAATTGGTTTAGATAAGGCTTAACAGATTCATTTATGCACCACAGCGGCCACGACCTAGAAATAACCTATGTAGTGTTCAGTCATGGTAGTCGTAGCGCTGTAAGGTTCCCATTAACTTGCACTTAATCCCTAAATAAATTGATACCTTATGCTTTCAGACCACACTTCTTTTCACGATTAACGTAACCACAATATTTAAATTAACTTAAACTTAATCTCTAAATATATTGATACCTTACGCTTTCATCTCTCGATTTCAGTTAACACCCTAAGGTTGAGGTTATTCAAAGGCTTTAACATAATTAATTGTTGTCTCAGGTTGGGGGAGGAGTAGATGTTTACACGGATGCGGATATTGATGTCAGTCGTGAAGAATGGTCAAGTTATGCCGTAACCTTCATTTTCAAGTGCTCCGTATGTTTAGGTATAGACTAACGTAATGTATTGACACAATATTTTTGTAGCCGTTAATACTTGTGGTAGGATTCGATAAATGCTTATATTGTAATGGATTTTTTGGTGATATATATAATAAATGCAGTTTTATTATGTAATTTATTGATTTTGTAATTATAAATTTAAATATAAATCCAGGGATATTAGTTATTTTGCAGAATTTTTTTTAGGTAAAAAAAAACCATGACACGCAAAATGAGTGTCACAAAGGTGTGTCAAGAATGTATGTCATTAAAGAGTGTCATGAAAGCGTGTCATGAAAGCGTGTCATAAATGCGTGTCAAAAAAGCGTGTCATAAACGCGTGTCATTAAAAGATGACACGCGCTTGCATGTCATAAAAATTTAATGACATGTTCTTCCTTGACACTTTGCTGTGTGTCATACACACCCTTTTATGACGCGCAATGCGCGTCAAGATAGGGGTATTTTTCTAGTAGTGTCATGTCAGTGCCTACTTGACACGTTGATAAAGCTGGTGGTCGCTCGACTGATCTTGTTGTGGCTAGAGGTGAGCAGTGGCTTTATCCAGTTTTTTTTTTTTTTTTTTTCTAAATTTGTATAATTTATAATATTAATACAAAAATAAACTTAAATAAAATTGTTAGATTAATGTTTATAAGGATACACACTATAAAAAAAACTAAAACTAATTTAATATAACATCATCGGGAAGTCTAGCCCATAAATGCTCGACTAATTCATGACGAAGGTTTCCGTGTATCTCACGATTTTTGATATTGTTTATGTTGTCGAGTTTATGAATACCAATGATTGTCATTTGGCCATGTGGGACTTGGTAATTTTGACATATCGCCATGCCTTGGTCCTCCAATATCATGTTATGTAGAATAATACAAGTATAGACGACGTCCATTATCATCTCTCGTGTCCAAAACCTTATTTGGTTGGCAATCAACGAAAATCTTTTTTTTAGAACGCCGAACGCTCTTTCAATGTCTTTGCTTGCTGACTCTTGTTTCTTTGTAAAGTACTCGCGTTTGTCTTCAAGATGAGACGAGTAAGCTTGAACAAGTGTCGCCCATTAACAGTAAATACCATCGACCAAGTAGTAGCCGTACTTGAAATTTATGTTATTAGCATAAAACAATTGGGGTGGCTAAACCCCGTCGATGAGGTTATCGAATATAGGTGATTGGTTAAGACTACCAAGCATTCTGGGAAACCCATGTTTTTCACCATGAACCTCGTATATGCGTTGGATATCATACATTATTGGTTTACGCAAATATCTTTGTGAGTATATGATCCCTACGCAAAGATATGTATCTTAAACGATATTTGAAAATAAAATTTTAAACAATATGTGGAAGGTAACTAAAATATATATAGATATATACCTTGACAAAAAAAAATGAAGCGACTCGCGCGCAACTTTTTCGCTCATGGCAATATACTCATCCATTGCGTCCGACGAAAGCTCATATGCTAGTTGCTAAAGAGTGGCTACAAATTTTTGTACGGAGGTGAATTCTAGTCGGCCCCTTGCGTCTTATCTTTCTTGAAAAAAACGGATAACGCTCCGACAAATCATTTGATATGCGCATGAATAATTGTCTGCTCATTCGAAAACGTCACCTAAAATGTTCTTCATTGTACACGGGCTCCGGGCTAAAGTAGTATCGTATCAAAGTACCGTTTGCTCCCTCTCTATCACGATCAACTGGTGGTTGTCTTGTTAGCGCGGGTTTTCTTTGTCTTTTAGACTGGGCCATCTAGTAATCAATCATTATCGTTCCCACTTCCAATAACAAATCGTCTTTTTCAGTCGAGTCGGATGAAGAAAAATCATTCCATACTAAAGCCATTTGTAGAGAGTGAAGAGTAAAAAATTTTGATTGTGTGTGTGATTTGAATTTTTTTAAAACTTGCCAAAAATACCAAGTTTTGCTAACAGTCGTCAGCGAACGGTCGAAATTGACCAACCAACGTTCGAATTTCATCCGCTACCACACGCGAGTGTGGTAGTGTTGACTGGCTTGCGGGACCTTTCAAGTGGTTGTGTTGTGGTGTTCGCGATCCACAGGGATCAAATTGTGACTCACGACAGCTGGCTTGCGGGTCACAACAACACATAGTATAAATAATATTACAGTTCATGACCTCATTTAGTATATATCGATATCCGATTATTAGAGAAGAAATACGTAAAACATACAAAGTTCATTCATAATTATAGTAAAAAATTCTGATAAAGAAAATTTAAATTAAAGTAATCTATGATTGTCCGGAGAAAATCGTTTAAAAGGCATGTTAACACCACAATCATGCATTTTTGTCTATAAAAACGTTTATATATGATCAATTATATATTATTTTTACCTTTAAAAAAAATTATATATTATTTTTATGTAGAAGATATAGAGCCTTTTGTTCTTATCCTATGATTGAAATCAAGTGTTCCATGTCGAATTTGAATACCAACACGGCAACACTTACTGGTATTGGACTATTGGTATTTCTGCTTTGGTGCTTGAGGAACTCAAACATAATTTTGATTTGACCACCGTCTCTTTTCATTACTTGCATTAGTATGGGTACTCTTAGATGAGTTGTATTCACGAGTTCAACTGACCTAAAGCCAAAAATTTTATAGACCCAAGAAGACATGCAGGGCCGTCCCTGAGAATTCAGGTGTCCAGGCTGAGTCAGGAAAAAAGGTGCCCCTTAGCATTAGGCGTTAACGAAATAAATAAACGTAAACTATTTTTTAAACGACGGATAAAGTAATATCAAATCGATAGATCAACTTTTCGCAGTTTATATTATCCAGCATTTTGTTCTTGATAACTACCATTGCCAATCTGCAAAGTTCTTTTTACTTAAGTGGGATAACGCTTCATGGTTATTGACTAATGGACTAATAGTTAAGATACTTTAGTGCAGTGGCGAATATATATTTTCCTTTGACAGGGGCACAATACAAATCGACTAACAATAAATGATTAGTTTTATGGATTTTTTATCATCAAATGAAATAAACTACATATTTTAAAATCAAATGAAATAAGCTAACAATATAAAAGTAAAAAATTGTGGTAAAAATAAACTATTAGTTTTAAGGTTTTTTTTTATCATTTGTTTAGACAACGTTTTTTTTTATCATTTTTAATTATGAAAATAATAGACTAACTGCCAATACAATGACATGTTTGACCGACAATGACACAGGTTTTACCTATATAGATTTTTTTCAAGTACTCATAAAGTCACTTTAAGAAAAAAAAAAAAAAGAACTCATAAATTCGCAATTATATTAAAATACCCCCATCATCTTTGAGTATCTACGCATTTACCATTGTTTTCCTCACTAAACCCTTACCCTGTAAATCTTTTGGCAGGTCTGTAAATTTGCGCAGATCAGATATGAACCATTTCCAACCGGTTCAATAAGGTTATTGCCGACCCTCCAATACATGTAAATCCGCCATTGTGACCGGCCGAATGTGCCCCAATAGAAATCGGGCCCGGGCTGGGAGTCCTCCCCGCACCCTACCATGGGCGGCCCTGAAAACATGATATGAGTTGGATTGACTAAGCACGACCCTCTATTTTTTTAAATGGTGACTTCTTCATCTTTTTTTAGGGGATCAGTTGGGCTTAGTATTCCACGAGAACAGTATCTTAACACGTCAACAGAAGCACCTAGAGCCGAAGCAGGAACAAGTCCCCAATGTAACCCCATTGACCTAATAAAACTCATGTTGGATCGGATTCAAACTTGCGACCCTCTATTATATTATCTTTTCCTCATCAAACTAGTGGGATTACCCTGCACCATGCATGCACAATATCATTTAGTATCGTTTTGTGTTTGATTAGTTGTACATGATTATACATAGCTTAGTTTGAGTAACATTTCTATCTCGGCTAAGATAAAAAAAATAAAAATGACACATCAACATACTCGAAATTGTATACACCCTCTTATTATAAGCTGAAAACAAATTATGTTTAAAATTAATAAAAATAAAATATATAATAAAATAATACCTTTGTGCTTCAGTCACTTGTATATTCCTATTTGTAACTCGGTTTAGAGTAAAATTTTTATCGAAAAGAAATTGAAAATAAGCACGTAAACAGAATAGTTAGAATTTAATAAAACATCAATATCCGTTTGGACACATCACTTCTCTATATTTCGGTTTTATCTTTTGGTTGCTACAGAGTGTCAATACCGTACACACGCCCTAATGAGCTTAACCAATCTGATCAAGTTCTCACTGCTGGATTCAGAAGGAATTCTATTAGTTGTGGTGAATTTGAGAACACATATGTTACGTGACAACCACGAGAAGTCGATCAAAAACTAGACACGTACGTTACAAATTTATTTTTACCCTTCCATTATTATTAGAATATACATGTGTACACTGTTCTTATTTGCAAATGTGTAAAGTATTTGTTTTAAAGTGTTTTTTCGGGAAAAACGAATTACTCGAAAGATAAATTATATTTTTTTTTATGTTGTATTTTAACTATAATGAGGTTTTATTTGATTTTGATTGATTTTTTTTCATTTGTACTCACGTTCACGCGATATTAAGTGTTCTCAAGATAATTTAAGAATTCATTCTTATTGCAAGAACTTGAGAAGTAGCCAAGCTGGGCCAAACTCGGGCTTCGCTTGGCTCGGCTTAGTTATAAACCGAGTCGGCTTGGCTCATCTTGGATTTGAAATCGAGCTAAAAATTTAAGCTCTAGCTCGGCTTGGTTTGGTTCAAACTTGAAAAGAAAGATTAAAAATAGCTTTCAAAATTCCATAGTCTATTATATTATTCATTAGTTCAAAATAACACATTCAAAATAAGTTCTACTTCATACATTATAAGCTAAAATCAAGTTCAACCAATTACAAAATAAGTTTTAAATTTCAAAGAAATACAACATACGAATTAACCCCCAAATATGCAATTTATGTTTGATTGCACTCCTAAATACTGATCTCTTTGAAATTGAAAGCACTACAAAGTTTGATAACTTGAGTATTTGGACAATTATCATTATGCTACGGTTTAATAAAACAACTTGATTAGCTTTAAATTCAATCCCAAACACACAATTGCTATGCTACCATTAACAAACATTAAATATGTAACATGGTCCCCCCCCCCCCCCTTTTTTTTAACATTTTTATAGTATATTATATGTATATACAAATAATATATATTAAATTCAGAATTATCAGAGCCAAACCGAGCCAGCTCGGCTTGTTGCTCACTTTCTAACCGACCCAAGCCAGCTCGGCTCAGTTTTAAACCGAGCTCTATCGAGCTACCTTTTGTCGAGTTACATCTGAGTGAGCTTAAAGCCACGGGCTTTTTGGACAGCCATATTAAGAACTCTATTGGAAACCATACCTCCTATGCGGTTTTTAACCGTTTTTTTCCAAATAAAAAACATAGATAAATATCAAACTAAAAAATCTGCTAAAAAATCTTAAAAAAATGTATTCGTGAATTTGGCTAGGTGTAAGTAAATTGTCGTTACACCATATCACGCAATGTTTACACGGATGTCAAACACTTGTAAATGTATTTTTACACTGACATAATTTTTCGTATATGTTTTTATTTTTTGTTTCTTTTAATGTTTCTGTAAAAGTAAAATAAAATTAAGATATTTAAAAATATAAAAAATATCGTATGTAATGTAAGAGTTCTTTCAATGAAACGGAATGCTCACATATATATACTAGCTTATTATCCCGGGAAGGTCCCGGGGTTGAAAAATTTAATATGATTTAATAAAAAAAATGATAAAAGAAGAAAACTCAAATCACGAAAAGAGTAAATAACTTAAACATAATCAATCTTAATTTAAAAAACGTTTATTTAAAAAGTTAGAAAATAAAAAGCATAAACCATATTAAACATAATACCGTATTAAAAGGATAACCTTCAACATATAATCATCTTCACGTAATTTAAAATATGTTACAATTTGACTTTGACTTATATAGATGTAGAATTCATGATCACATTGAAAACAAAAACACTTATTTCAATACAGTGACTTTGTAAAGAAAAGCATATACGCATTTTATTTGAATAACTGAATTTAGATTAATAAATGTTTATTAATCTAAACATAAATCACTTTCAATAATCAACGAAGAAGAAAAAACTTCAAACAAAGTCTTTTAAAAATTTTTAACACTTACTTCTTGCTAACAGAAGGAGAATTCAGAAACTTTTTAATAATGAATTGTTTGATGTTAATGTAATCATATATTTATAATGGCTCCTCAATAATTCTATATTAAATTAATTTGTGAATAAAATCTACTATTTTAAATTAGAAGATATGCATATCTTCTTTTATTTATTTTTAAATAAATATTTTATTAAACTTACAGTAAACAAATAAATATTTAAATCTTTATGTTAATCCTTATACATAATTCGAAAACAATATTAATATATAGTATATATCAAAAATAATATTTAAATTTTAAATATTTTCAATTAGAATATATGCATATCTTATTTTATTTATTTTTAAATAAATATTTTATTAAACCTTTCACCTCAACGTGTCACGTGGTACATTCAATGGAGGGTTAAGGCCTCCATTGAATGCCACATCACCATAAATCAATTCTTTTATTAATAGTTATAGATAGATTATAGATTTTGTATGTTGCTAATTTCATAACAAAAACTACTTATTGAATGCTTACATATATATGTTTTGTATGTTGCTAATTTCATAACAAAACCTACTTATTTTACTAAATAAAGTAAGAGACTTAGAAACTAAATTGCCACTCTATATTGCTTTGTAAAGTGATGTTGTAGCTCATGCTTTATGTTTTTTTTGTTTAACTAGTGGGGTTCTTGCGCGTGTTTCCGCGTGTTCCCTATCATTATTGTTTTGGCTTATTAGTGTACTAATGCGACAATGTGGGAAAAAATATAAAATGCCATCGCAAAGCCTCAAACCCGTGATCTCTCATTAAGGAAGTGCATCTCAAACCACTACACCACCAACCCAAATCATAACTTCATATGAAACCAATCATACTTATTAAAGAATGCCGTGGAAAATAAAAATAAAATAAATTGCTATAGCTAAGTTTTGAACTCAAAACCTCTCAATAAAGGAATGTATTTGATACCACTATACCACCAAGCCAACTTGTATTTTAATGTGAAATAAATTATATTTAATATGAAAGATATTATTTTTACTTTTAACCCGGTTACTTCTACTTATATTACAACTTAACTCTAATACTCTTCACTTTCAATTTTGGTCGCTTTAGTTTTTATTTTTTACAATGTTTCATTTTATGTTATGATCTAATTTAACGAGTTTATAGGCCGCAACATGTGTGTGGTTAAATATTTTAAATCTGTTTTTACCGCTTTGTACCAACGCGCGAGTATTAGATAAACTAAGTTATTGTTTTCTATGTTTTACTTTTTACGTATGTGGTTCAACGTTTTTACGTCTAATTTTTTATTTTGTTGTACGGTTTAATATTTTTCGCTTTATTTTCTTTTATATACAAGTTTTCCAGTGTTGGTGATAGTTGACCTTAGCGTTGATGCTAGTTGACATTGTTTTACACCCCGTCAGAACGCGGGGAGGAGAAGGGGGCTTAATCTATTATATAATTAAAAGCAATATATCCTACATGATATTCAAAGAGGACATCCTCCTACCCTTGAGTGTGTCATGTGGTATGCCTATGTGACATTAAATGATTTTAGGAAAACAAATATTTAAAAACAAAATTATATTTTTCTGCCTTATGTTTCCTCCCATAATTTTTAAACGTTAATATCTTTTATGTACGAGATTTTTTAAAGAAAAAATTACACCAAATTAACGAGCGTTTTATTATTTTTCCAACGAGTACCATAGTGCTATATAAAAAACGGAGAAAAAAATGACTATTTTTTTGTTTGAAGTATTAGGTGTTAGCATTGGATTTATAGATTGTTTTAGGTTAGGCATTGAATATTGATATTAGAGTTATGCATTTTTTTAGCCTTTATGATAGGTGTTAATATTAGAGTTATACATCCCTTATGCTTCCTCCCATAATTTTTAAACGTTAATATCTTTTATACACGAGAATTTCTAAAGAAAAAAATTAGGCCAAATTAACGAGAGTTTTATTATCTTTCCAACTAGTACCATAGTGCTATATAAAAAACGGAGAAAAAAACGACTATTTTTTTGTTTGAAGTATTAGGTGTTAACATTGGGTTTATAGATTGTTTTAGGTTAGATATTGAATATTGATATTAGAGTTATGTATTTTTTAGCCTTTATGATAGGTGTTAATATTAGAGTTATACATTATTTTAGGTTAGGTATTGAATATTGATATTAGAGTTATGCATTTTTTAAGCTTTTATGATAGGTCTTAATACTAGTCACTAGAGTTATACATTGTTTTAGGTTAGATACCAATATTAGTATGTTAGAGTTGTACATTTTTTATCCTTTAGGATATATGTTAATATTAGAGTTACATTAGAGTTATATGTTGTTTTAGGTTAGGTGTTAGCATTGAAGTTGTACATTATTTTAGATTAGGTGTTAATATTAGAGTTATACATTTTGTGGGGTTTTGTTCATACAGAAAAAAAAAAAAAACCACTAAATGTTTAAGTAATTCATTAATCATATATAGGCAAGTCACTAATTATGTTCAAATCAGTAAATATGAATCCTGTTTTCAACATGTTTAGCATTGGAGTTGTACATTGTTTTAGGTATGTATTAATATTAGAGTTATACATTGTTTAAGCAGGGCCGGCTTAAGCCCAAGTGAAATGAGGCTAGGGCTTTGGGCCCCCAAATCTATAGGGCCACCATATTTTATTTTGAAACACTGACCGTGTAATTTCAGGAAGTAGAGGAACAGACCATAGGAAATTAGGGAAACAACATTTATGTCTTCTGCTCGACTATCATCTATGCTACTTTTGATATAGTAAGTTAAGGGCCTTAATTGAAATTAAGTTGTTGATTAATTTAGTTTGATAAATTTAGCTTAAGTTTACTGATTGAAATTGGTATTAAAGCGCTATCGTTTGTTTGTACATACATTATGATTTGATTTGGCTCGTTAGACACAACGTATCGCAACACGGACTATATAAGAACTAAAAAAATATTTTATGCTTTCGGAAAAAGGGCCCCAAATTGATAATTCGCTTTAGGCCTCCTAAAGGGTTGAGCCGGCCCTGTGTTTAAGGTTAGGCGTTAGCATTGGAGATACATTGTTAATTGTTTTAGGTTATGTGCTACCCGAAACTTTCCTGCATGTAACTGTAAAACGCATTATTTTATTTCATATGTAAAATTAATATGTTATATTAGATTTCTCAACTCAGGACATTTCGACTTTCGAGGGTATAATCTAGTACCAGTTATAATTTAAATAAATATATAAATCTACACCAAATTGTTATATTGAAATATATTGTAAGATCAGCGTCACTTTTTTTTTTTTTGGAAAGATTGAGGTTCGGTGGGCAATCACTACCTCGCTTTCGTCCAAACTTGTGATAAAATATGATCACAATCAGGCCACGACTTTTATCTTCAGCCGATACTATTATTATTAACAATTAAATTTTATTGCTTCTAGAATAATATCATATCTTCGCCCGAAACTTTTGTTATGTCGGTGGCGATACTAACTTCGGATTTTAAAATAATAATATTGCTTCTAGAACGACCTTCTTCTTTGCGTTCAATACAGTTAAATGGCTGAGTTAGTAGTAGGGGGTTCACGGTCCGGGTTTCGCGATTTTTAGGTTAAATCATAACTCAAACCGTTATTAACAATTTTTGATTTTTTTAAAACAAAACCAGACCGTAAAACTTTTTAACCAAACAGTTAGTAACGGTTTGATTCCGGTTTAGTTTTATGGTTTTGGATCGTTGGGCCTTTATAAAACATCTCCAAACGTAAGGGTGAATTGTTGATAACTTACCATGATATTCTCGATGGTGGTTAAATGCAAGCAACTAAGTTTTCGAAACGTTTTGGCCTTAAGTCTAATTTTTTTTTTTTTTTTTATCTTTGCATATTTGAAGCTAGGAAGGAAACACACATAAGGGGAGAATGTAAAATGTGTATAGTCTGTAGCCCCCTCTTGAATTAGTATATGTGTAGTGGGGTTTTATAAGGGCTCTATGAGGTTTTATGAGATTAAAATATTAATAAAGTATTAGAAGAGGTTTTTTGGGGCTTTATGGAAAATATATGTGTAGTGGGTGAGAGGTTTTATAGGGCTCTATGAGAATTAAAATATTATTATTTGATTGGGTGTAGTAGAAGATATTTGATTGAGTGTAGAATAAAAGGGTGTATAAATTGATTAAAAATAATATATTATAAAATTCCCATTTTCTTTCAAAACGCCCGTTATACACATGGAGCTCTTCTCCCATAGCGCCCATAAAGCCCAAGGGGGCGGTGTAGAGGGCGCTATGGAGCGCCATAACTCCTCAAAACGACCCCCATGAAGCCCACTGCACATGCCCTTACAATGAGAATTATCATTGTTTTAAAAGGGGAATTGGATTTTAATACCCTAAACTATTCGAAATTGGTCGTTGACACCAACATAAAAATTGGCCATATATAAGCTGTACTATTAGTTTGTGGTGCCAACGATCAATTTCAAATAGTTTAGGTTATTACCATTAAATTCCCCTAATTATGTTTGATAACATATACGAAACATGAAATTTTAATATAATGTCAATATAGTAAATGCTTACGATACGGTCTGGTTTTATACAGTTTCTTTCTTTTTTTTTTTTTTTTTATAAACTGTGACCAAATCGGTTGCTACGGTTCTAAATACCCAAACGGACCGACTGAATGTTTAAATAGAAAACAACCATGAATCCAAACATGAGAGGCTAATCTCCGTTGGAATCACCCGGTGTAGACTTGTAATCTAGGGTTCTATTTAGGTATTTACTTATTTATTTATTATTTGAGTATTTGAACTAATCTTGCTTTGGATTCTCTTTGATAATTGTTTATTGTGCCAATTACAAGGAAAATGAATTCGGTTAATTATGACCCCCTATGTATTGAAGAAGGGTGGGATTATGACAATCCCCAAAGAAAGGTGGAGGTGTATTGGCATCATCCATACAAAGACGAGAAGAATACAAACGATTGCTCATTTGATGATTGCCATTGGAAATACACGTGCCCTTGGATGTTTTATTACCCTTTTATTAGTGTCATTGGATATATAAGTCAAATCTTTTTGTTTCATCGTGACTCACCACATGTTTCTTTATTGCATTGTTACCACATCCAAATGACATATTAGGTAATACTTAACATAACATAGCATAACACGTCCAAAATACATTATTTAACTGGTAGTACATAATGATAAAACATCTACATTGTTCAAAATAACATATAACCACTGGCGAAGCTTTATTGGGGCGGGCGGGGGCGGCCGACCCCCCCGAATTTTCGTGCAGAAGTTCCGACTATATAGTATTCGTATAGAAAATTTTGGAAATATAGGGTTTTGACCCCCCGAAACTAGTGACTTCTGACCCTCCGGTGACTTCCGACCCCCCGAACCTTCGGGTCAAGCTTCGCCACTGCATATAACCATCATAAGAAACACGGTTTTTTTATAGAAGTTAAAATATCAAACATTTTTTTTACTAAAACGGAAACCCATTGTACAACATGTGGGAATTTGGGGTACCTTGTATCACCTATGTTGTAGTCGGTTTTTAAATTGTCCCGGCTTAATCCTTGGAGCTTCTAGCCTTTGATATTTTTCTCCCAAACTTTCCCCTTGGATGTTCTAGCCTTTGATGTTATTTTTTTCACATTTCCCCTTGGTTAATTATGTCTCACCTTGACCCTTGCTATTGGAACTAGATGTCTGATCATCGATTATTTAATGTAACTATCAAACTACGATCAAAAGAGTTACACCTTGGACTGGAAAAGGAAAACAAATAGCACTGATAAATATTTAATACAATTTTTTATTAATTAATTATTTGGAATAATCATTGTCTAAATATTTTAAATGTTATATTATTTAACCTCTTAAAACTTAGTTGAAATAGTGTTGTAGGTTTCCCGCGCTTCACTGTAGGTGACATCGATCTATTTCATTGAGGGTTTGATGGGAATTACATATAACATTAGGTATACTTTCACGTTGTGAAAACTACTAAAACGAACACGATATCGATACCAGTATTAGTATTAAGACAATATTGGTTTGATTATCTAAGAAAAAGAAAAATATCACTACAGGTACCAAAATAATACGGAAAGTATTGATTCGGTATAAGTATCTGGTACTAAATTCTTATCTCTAAAAAGGAAAAAAAATACAATGCTCATACTTAAAAAATTTAAATATCAGTATACGTTAGCAAAATATGGCAAACTAGCAATGCTTATCACTATCGCTATCGTTTGTACCCTATCAAAGTGTATAATTGTTGTAAGAATAGGAGACTTGTTGGTGGCATAAGTTCTTCTCTGAAGTCAAGAGTTGACTTAAAACCAGGAGATATAAGGTTGGCTTCGCTAGGGGGAGTGTCTTTTCGGTGCAATCCCAAGCATGGATACTAACTTCTGAAGCAGAGTATATTGCTGCTGCAAGCTGTACTTCACAAATACAATGGCTTCAAAATCAATTGCTTGATTATGGAATCAAAGAAACCAAGACACCATTGTTACTAGACAGTACCTCAGCCATTAGCATCATTCAAAATCCGGTTCAGTCTTCTGCACAAATTAGGAGTAATTTTTGTAAGTGTTTGAAGAAGTTAAAGAATTATTGAATAAATTATTGAATAGATCTTCTTTACAAGAGGGTAAATCATGTTCCACTCCCATGACACCTACCACACAAGTTGAACCAGATGATTAAGGAAAATAGGTTGATCAAACCATGTATAGATGTATGATAGGTTCCCTTTTGTACATAACTGCTTCTAGACCAGATATTATGTTCTCAACTTGTGTCTTTGCTAGATATCAATCTGCACCAAGGGAATCACACCTAACTTCAACATCTGAAGCTGAATATATTGCTGCTGCAAGTTGCACATCACAGATTCAATGGCTCCAATATCAACTTCTTGATTTTGGAATCAAAGAGACCAAGACTCCACTCTTAGTAGACAGTAAATCTACCATTAGCATCATTCAAAACCCTGATCAGTTTTCAAAGACAAAACATATAGAAATATGGTATCATTTCGTCAGGGATTGCTATGAAAAAGGCAAGATTGAGGTGAAACATGTCACAACAGCTAATCAAATAGCTGATATATTTACCAAACCCCTTGACACATCAACATTTCAGAGGTTAGTTTCCATGCCCGGAATGCTAAACTTTGAGTAAACTCTGTAAGTGTTTTCATTTTTTTTTCTGTACAAATTTTACTTTCACTTACCTGTTTACTAACTCTGTCTCAAACCTCTTTTGATCAACAAAAAGAGAGAAAAACTACTGATGTACAAAATCATCTGGTTCCATTTTTAGGGGTATTTTTGAAAAGAAAAATCCGCTGATCATAATAAAATCATCAAATATTGATTTTAGGGGTATTTTTAATCTTCTCAGTAGTTCAAAACTGCTGAAGAACAAAATAGGAAACTCCTGATGAATAAATATCCATAAGAGGTCTCAGACAATAAGGACAAAACAGTCTTTTCCTAGTTTTCTTAGAAGTTTGACCTAAAATGACTATTAAACTTCTCAAACCCCTCTTTTCATTATTATCGTTTCAAAAACAAAAACTTCCCTCTCTCAAAACCCTCTCTGAATCCTTTAACTGTTCTATCAAAAACAATGGCTCTAGTTCTCAAACAAGGACACAATCAAAGAGGCTACTTCGAAAAAGATGAAGCCTGGTCCCAATACGATGAAATCATTGATTTGATCGTAAAATCTCAATATTACACGGCGTTCACCATTGACCCACCAATCCACACTGACACTCTTAATGAGTTTTGGGCAAACGCTGAGACTGTTACCGAAGATGGTAAAGTCCTTTCCTTGAAGACGAAGATCAAAGGGAAAGAAATGGCAATCACACCGGCAAGCCTGGGAGAAAGATTAGGTCTTGATGATGCTGAAGCTCCTGATCAAATTCCCAGTGGAACAATTCAATCAACCATAATAGAGTGTGGTTACCAAGGTACATTATCACATGCTACCATCTACAAGAAATATTTTGATGAAAAATATAAACTTTTGTTTCAGTACATTATCATGTGTTTAAGTCCAAAGACTTGATCTTCTGATCAGATGTCCTCAACCATGCAACCAATTATTCATTCAATTGTTATTGAAACTAAATATAGGGCATCTTCATACTTTTTCAATGAGTTGGTGTTGCATCACCAAAATGATAAAAATAAAATTTTGTTGTATCCAAGGTTCGTCATGCAATGTATTATCAAAGAACTTGGACAAGAGGTGCTTGTGGGTAAAACAACTGTTTTGAACTCTTTAACCTCACAAGCATACTCTAGGCATAACAAACCGGCACTTCTGCCAGAGGATGACCATTGGGAACATGTCACAGTCCCTAAGGAACCAACATCCTCAAAACCCATTCCCAAAAAGCCAAAGCAAACCAAACAACAAAAATCCAAACCCACCAACCCCAAAAGAAAAGCAATTCAGGAAGTTGAGATGCCTGAAGCTGCTAATGTGCAATCTGCACTTTCAAAAGATGTGACTGAAACGTCCTCTCAGTCTCATTCATCTCAAACACTAGAAAGAGCACCAATATCCATTCTGTTTTCAAGAAAGAAACTCAAAAAGACAAAAACTACTGGCCCTTTTTTCAAAACAATTGACCCAACTAAACCAAACCCAACTGCTGACCACATAACTACTGAACAACAAACATCACCAGTAGTTGAGATAGCTAATATTCTCTCTAGGCTGAAACAACTCACTCCATCTAAAAATGTCAATCCTCAATCACCACATAAAATAGGGGATGAAAACACATAAATTGACATTGATGTGAATGTAATCAGCCCTAACCAAAGAGATGAGGAGGAACCAAGGCCTCTAAGCCCAAACTTAGAATCCTTCGGTATATTTGAGGCTGCTTCTACTCCTATACCATCCCGTGATGGATTTAAGGACAGTAGTACCATAGCTAAGACCTCAAATGTGGCAACTACTGATGAAGGCCTTGTGCCTGAAGTCAGAAAACCTCAGTACCAAGAACAAGAGGTTCATGAGACAACTAGGTTAGGCCTAGCTCATGAGACAACTGATACTGTTCTCATTGAGGACTGTGTCAGTGATTCAGATGATTCCATTAATTTGGATGATGGATCAAAATCTCCACAAAATGAATTGATGGCTGAATGTGAAGGTCCTGATTCTAATGTATCTGTACTCAAGGAGACAGTCACACAAGAATAGGTTAAAGACCACTTAAACCTCAATTCCCCAATAGTGGCATCCCCAGTTCACACTGAGGATCACCCCAAAACACACCCTCCACAATCACAAAAGCCTACCCAATTCTCTGGGTCATCAAGCATAGACCTGAACCACCTATGCAGCCCAGATGGTCCCCTATACCAGATGGTACATCAACTTATATCTGATCATCTCAAAGATTTTATGACTGCTATGGAGTTAACGAACAATACTCAAATTGTGATGATTAACAATGCAATTGATCATAAGCTTGGTGAATTGTCAAGAAAGATGGAAGATAACCAAAGACAATTAGCCCATCTATCTGGTGTAACACCTCCACCTCCTTGGTTTCCAGAAGTGGATGAAGCCAAAAAGGGGGAGATGTCAAAGGAATCTGAAACTGTGTCTCTTGAAGCTTCAAAAAGAGTTAGAGAAGCACAAAATCTCAAAGAATCTCAAGGCCATAGTGAAGCAGCTGCTGAAGAAAAGACCAAAAGTACTGAAGACAATCATTCAATAGTTGATAATGCTTAGATCAACACTTCAGTAGTTGACAATTCCTGCACTGACCAAAACAGTCTTCTAAAGCAATAGAAACAAACCTAGTTGATATTCCAAAGCCTGTTCCTATTTCTTCTATACCAGTAATAGAAGATCAAACAGAAGAAGTAGAACTAACAAAAGAAGAAAGAATAAAAGCAGATAGAAAGGTAAAGGAATATGAGATATGGGAAAGCTTAGAAGCAAGGGATGACTTGAGCTATAATGACAAATTGAAAACCTATGAACAAAAGTTAAGTGAGTTGGAAGCACAAGAAAGACTTGCTGAGCAGACTCTCCTTGTTGCAGAAGATGATAAAAGACAACAACTAATGACATATATCAGCAAACATAGCAAGACAAGGAAATTCTCACTTAAGGGACTCTCAATTGAAGAACTAACAAAACAAGCACAACTTATATCAGAAAGGCTAGCCACAGAGAAAGACAGAAAGTTAAAAAGAGCCCAAATCATTCAAGAATTGGTAGAGAATAATTATGGTTCAAAACAACATATATGTAGGTGGAAAGAAGATGTACTTTATGAAACCTACAAAAAGTTCAAGGCTGATAGACTTGCAAATCCAGAGAAATTCAAACCCACACAGCCTGCTACCAATAAAAAGTCAGGGGAAAACACTAAAACAAACTTCAAGATGGTTTTAATTGAGAAGAACACCATTGTTGAAGATGATTTCACTATTGAAGAAAAGCCTCTGATAACTAGGGATCCTGCAACATTTGCTTATCAACTGCAACAAACCATCAAAGAACAAAAACATACTAAGGTAGTCACTGAACATCACATGCCTATTTCAAAAGGTGATACACCTGGTACTGTGCTAGTTGAAAAGAGAAGGAGATCCAATCTGATCAATGCTGAAAAAGAAAAATGACCAACATCAGACCTATATTCAAACCTACAAATTGTACCATACAAAGACAATTTCTTCAAATCCAAATCTCCAATTGTCAAATGGTGCTTCACCCACAAGTCCAGTTCCTTGGTTCTAGAAAGAAAAGACTTATCAACAAAAGTCCTTCATAACTTGACTGAATTGGAAAGATTATCTGATGAAGATCTACTAACCATTCAGGATATGATACCGGAAAAAGGACTACTTTCAGATTTAGAGGTCAGAGAACTCAAACATCAAATGGTCAAGGAAATCTGGAGAGTTCTTGACTTAAGGTAGAGAGGATCTTATAAATCAAGATAGACAAAGGTTTTGGCTTCATCAATCCAGAGGGAGATTGTAGGGTCAAAGAGGATTAACAAGTCAGTACAAACCTTAGTCTTATATCCTCTTCACATTTTGTGAAACTGCTGAAGTGAAAGATATCTAAAGTTCTGAAGAGTAAAAGGATCCAAAGTTCTGAAGATAAACCAGACAAATATCTGAAGAACAAACTGCTGGAGACAAACTTCTGAAGATCTTTCATCAGAAGTTTGTCACTCATCAGCACTTTCATTAAGAAGCTTCTAACCGCCCTTAATCTCAGCAGTTTAGTATTATATTAGTTTACTTAAAGTCATTGTTCAATTTTTGATACTACAGCCTGTTGTAGTATTATGTTACATTATTTTAAGCTTTTGATTACTTAGTTTGTATGTAATCTTTCGTCTATAAATAGAGGGGTTACACCCACCATTTTAGACATCTATCCAAGATTTGAACATTTTCCTTCAAATTACTTTGTAGTTAATCCTTTCATATATATCTGAGAATCATTCTGCATTTACTGTTATATTCATTTATTGATTCTTATCTTTACTTTCTAGTTCATTGATTGAGGGGGAGTCATAACTCCTGTTAAAAGTGATGCTTTAGCTTGAACACTTTAATATTCCGCTATGCAATTTACTTTGATACATTTACAACACATAAGTGTTCATGAATAAGAACTGTTAAATAGAGAAACTGATCCAACAAACTCTTTGCTGAAATGTTGTTGATTCAGCATCAAAGGAATCCGTTTAATCACAACAGGAGGTTTATATTTCAAAGTCACCTTATTCAAACCAGTAACAGGATCAACCTCTTTGTGAACTTTCCTTTTTGGATATTGAGGCTTGAACAAGTTCCACTAGTTCTGCTTTCCCAAGACATCTTATCCGCAAACCATCCAACAACATCATTGTTTACATAAGCACCGCTCATAGTGTGTCTACAAATATCCCTTACAGCCCAGTACGACAAGGTTTTAATGTCATGGAACCTGTAAAAGTACAGAATTCCCTTCTCCCACTTCACACCTATTCAACGTAGCTGTCTAAGGTATTTCCATCCCAACGCTCTACCTTTAAGCAATTCATTATGATACTTGTAGAAACCTCCTTGTACTACCGTTTTTGGTCTGTTTGCCTCTTTCTCTTTTAATTTCTTCAATAAATCTTTCAAGTCATCTGATTGTTGAAAATTTGGTATCTGATTAGCATCTTTTTCAAACACTTCATCTAAAATCTTATTTCCCTTTTTCTCAGCAAGCTTCTCTGCTTCATCAAGTGTTTGCTCATTAATCTCTGGTATCACACCATTTTCTCAATCGTCCATACATTCTTCATTAACATCTGACGATATAAGCTTTTATCTTCATCAGACAAAGATCTAATCTTTTCTGTCCAAAAGATGCTATCATCATCATCAACATTTTCACCAGGTGTCTTTTTAGAACTAGATTCACCTATGTCTCCCTTATCAGTATCTCTCTTCTGATAACTATACTTTCCAACATCTTGATTATCATCATCATCAGAACTATCATCATCATTATCTTTATCATCAGAAGGCTCATATTCCACCTTCTCTTCTTCTTTATCCTCCTCATCTTCCTCAGTTCCTTTCAACCGTAGGGCTTTAGAATATAAATCATCAATCATCTTCCTCAGACTTTTGTTGTCTAACTTGATCTTCTTATTCTCAATTTGAAGCAGCTTTATCTTCTTTGTGTTTCTTTTTCCATGAGTAATCAACATCTTATTCTTTGATTCAAGCTGTTTGACTTTAGCTTCAATCTCTTCTTGATTAGCTTTTGAAATAGCACAATCTAAAACATTGTCTTTTCATCTTCTTTCATCTGTCTGATTTCAGCTTGTTGTTGATTAAACGCTTTCATCACATTTTCAATTTGGCGATTAATAGCTTCCATTACTTCACTTGAAACTGTAACCTGTGGTGTAGATGATTTAGCTATTGGTGTAGCAGCAGGTTTAGCTGTCTTCTTCTACACTTGTTCTAAAATTGTTTTTAATAAACTAGAGAAGTTTTCAGGAGCTAGATTCACTGTAACTTCCTCCTGAACAACTTTCTTCTTTTTCTTTGCCACTGGGGATGCAACGGGTGCTGTAGCACTTGAGCTTCCAATTGCTGGTACTTTCTTGCCAACAACCAACAGATCTATCTCCCTGTCTCTCTTCTTCTTAGGATTATCTTTCTTAGCCATAGTCTTGCTTCTGGCTTTCTTTATCTTCTTACCAGCCATAGGAGATCCAACTAAATCAAGATTATCACACGTCAACTCCAAATCTTGATCATCCAATTCTCTATTCCCCTGATTTTCAGCTTCAATGGCTTTGTTTAAACTTTCAATCTCACCAACCACAGTGGCCTTGGGTTTAGTGATCTTGATAGTTTCATCCCTTGAATCGCATTCAGCTTCATCTTAAGTCTCTTCTGAATCAGCAGACTCTTTATCAACTAACAACGTCTTTGCTTTTCCTTTGCTTTTCACTGATTTCTGTTTCTTAGGCTCATCTTCATCAACCTTCTTTTTGCCTTTTCCAGACATAGCACCTTTGTTTATAACTTGACGCTTCCGCTTAGCAGATTTGTCAACAGGAAATAAAGGGCTATCTGAATTAGAATCACTCTTCGCATTCCTTGCTTGGTTTAGACCTGGATCCTTATAAGCAACATCTCTTAAGTGTCTAAACAAATTCTTATAAGGTGGCTTCAATTTATCAGGAACACCATTATAAGCTCTCATCCTGCTCAAAGTAGTAATACTCATGTGAGTTTGATACCCAATCTGCACCGGATCTCTAATCAAGTCAGGATATGTTATCAAACACCATCTGAAGAAATCTCGGCTACATTAAAAACTTATCAGTCTTCAAACCCTTTAAAACTTCCATAATATGTTCAAATATCATCCTAGAAACATTAAACGGCTTATTCATGATTAGACCAACCACCAACAAGCACAGACTCATCAATTCATTCTTCTTGTGAATAACCTTGTACTACTAGTCTTGCCTTGTTCTTGATAATCATACCAGCTTCATCTTGTTTGTTTCTGAAAACCCATCTTGTGCCAATTGGTAGCTTGTTTGGAGGTAAGGGATAGATTTCCCAGACATGTTGCTTCTTGAATTGAAGCAATTCTTCTTCATAGCTTGAGCCCAATTATTATCTTTGAGGGCTTCTTGTTATTTCTTTGGTTCCAACTGAGAAATAAATGCTGAGAAAAAGCAGAAGTTGGAAAGCTGGTTTCTTGTAAGTACCCCTGATGCAATATCACTCATGATTTGATCCAATAGATGATCTTTGTGTTCAATAAATTGTTGTAGCCCTGTACTTGGAGATGTCTCGTGAACTTATTCAAACAAACTACTGAGGTTGATGATATCTGGTTCAGCTATATTTTGTCGTTCAGGAGTCTGTGGAGCTGAATCAGTAGTTTGATTTTGTTCATCAGTAGTTGTTGAAGTAGAAGTTTTTAAAACTTTTGATGGTTTGAGAGTTGATTTAATGATTGTTTTTAGAGTCCATGATGGAGTACTATCATCATAAAACCCTTGATCACCATAATAAGTTGGTTTGGATGATGTAAGAGTCTTTTCAGGTCCAAAATGAAAACTGTCAAGGTCAAAGAGTTCAGCAGGATGTGCTGGAATGAGAGTATGTTTTGACTCATTAAACTAAGACATTCAGTGTTTCTTCAACTATTTTGGTTTTGGAATTAAATACCTTGTAGGCTTTTCTAGTAGAAGAATAACCAATTAAATAACCTGAATCAACTTTTGCAGCAAACTTTGTAATAGAGTCTTTGATGTTTAGAATGAAACATTGACATCCAAAAGCCCTGAAAAAGGAGATAACGGGCTTGATGCCATGAAGAACTTCATAGGCAGTTTTGGAATGTCTTTTGTTGACAAGGACTCTGTTTTGAACATAACAAGCTGTGTTAACTGCTTCAGCCCAAAGATACAATGGTAGGCCTGAATCAGCTAACATAGTTCTAGCTGCTTCAATTAATGTTCTGTTCTTTCTTTCTACCACACCATTTTGTTCAGGAGTTCTGGGAATGTTGAACTGTCTAACAATCCCTTTAGACAAACAGAATTCATCCAGAGTTTTGTTCCTGAACTCTATCCCATTGTCACTCCTGATGACTTTGACAGAGAGATAGAATTGTTTCTCTACTTATAGAATGAAGAACTTGATAATATCAGCTGCCTCATCCTTGGAGTATAAGAAGAAGACCCATCTAAATCTTGAGTAGTCATCAATGATGACCAAGCAGTACTTCTTCTTACCAAGGCTCATAATCTTGACTAATCCAAATAAGTCCATATGGAGTAGTTGAAGACATGTAGTTGTTTTTTATTCTTCAATAGACTTATAGGAGGACTTATGCTGTTTACCTTTAAGACAGGAAACACAGTGTTCTTTATACTGGTATTCCTTCAAAGGTAGACCTCTGACCAAGCCCATTTTTGTGACTTTATTTATGGTTTTAAAGTTCACATGGCCCAGTCTCCTATGCCAGAGATCAGTTTCAGAAGTTGATGCTCTTCAAAAGAAGCAAGAAGTGTTGTACAGTACTTTGTCTTTTTCAATGTCCACTGCATAGACATTGTCACATCTTTTGGCTATCAGCAAAGTATGATCTTCAATGATCTTCTCTATCAACTTTTGGCCTTCTAGTGATATGATCTTCCATGCTGTTTTAGTGAAAAAGGAAGAATATCCCTTGTCACACATTTGAGATACACTCAGCAAGTTGTATTCCAAGGTTTCAACCAGATTGACCTTGTCAAACTGTATTTTACCAGAGGATACATTGCCATGTCCTAGCACACATCCCTTGGCATTGTTCCCAAAGGACACAGATCCTTATCTTTGACTGATAAAATTGCTTATCAGGTATCTGCATCCTGTCATGTGCATTGAGCCTCCACTATCAACATACCAAATGCTATTCAAACCTCTGGAGACCCTCTGCACCACATAGAAAATTAGTTAGATTTTGGTACCCAAGCCAGTTTGGCTTTGGGTTTGCTCTTGAGAAAAGGAACGGTTTGTTTTGGACCATTTTTGGGAATCCATGTCTTTTTGGCAATGGATTTGTCATTAAGGACAATGGTGGAGTCCTTTTGAGGACCACCATCAACTTTGGTTATCAATAGTTTTACCAGATTCATGAGATTTTTAATCTCATCAGTTTGTGAAGCTGCTGATGATTTAGGTCCAACTATTGAAGAAGAATTTTGAGAAAAAGGCCTTTGTTGAGATTTAGTCTTTTTCTGAGAAAAGGTGTTACTTGGTTGTTGTTTGTTGGGATAAAAAGTTTCTTCAAAATCTTGTTTGATTTGTTTTCCCACCACCAGTTGTAAATTCTTCTTGTTGTACTAATTTCCTTTTCTGTATCTACATAATTCAAAGGACCCTTTAAATACCCAAACATGTCTGCAGAAATGGCACGACCATGCCATAGAAGATGGCACGAGCGTGCAGGCCTGAAAACCCCGTTTTCGCGTTTTTCAATTTTTTTACTGTTTTTAAAGATATGGTTTTAAAATTTTTAAGTGAATTTCTCCAAAATAATTTTTAAAACCACATTTTAAGTTTGAAAACAGTTTAGGTTTAAAATTTTTGAAAAATTTCCCCCACGCTCTTTTCTAGTTTTCCTAAACTTACCTGGCGATCCTCATGCCATGACAAACCTTTCTCCAACGAAAATAAAGCAGAAACAAAAATCCTCCAAAAAAGAAAGTTGATGAAATTGGTGGTTTCGACTTTCTTCACGGGAATTCTCCAAGGTGGCCAATCCGGAAGTAAACCGACACAAAAAAAAAAAAAAAAAAAAAAACTAAAACAACAGCAATTATAAAAAATAAAGGAGAAATAAGATGAAAAAGGAAAATAAAGAAGAAAAAAATAAAAAGAAAAATAAAGTGAAAAGAAAATGAAAAATAAACATAAACTGATCAGTTAAGTGACTTGGGTCTTTCTTTGGAAAACTTGGTAGCGTCGGTTTTAGTAATTAAAAAGGTGTCATTTTTCCTAGTGCCAAAAACTTGATGTATTAACTCCAAAACATTGGTTTTGGAAAAAAGACTGATTATTATTAAGCCTTTTAACAAGTTTTAAAACCAACACATAGGCTGAGAACCTGACGTGTATAGTATAGGTTTCTAGGGTAAATACCGAGTATCGTATTCCTGAGAACACACTTTCCCCTACTCAACCTTTCACCAAGTAACTAATCAGGTTTGAAAACAAAATAAAACGGGGGGGGGGGGGTCTAAGAAAAATAGGTTTTGAAAAAGGGGTTGGTTTTAAAATAAAAAGATAAGATAGTAAACATAAACATCTCGGGGGCCCTCCGTATAAGTAAATTTTATTAATTGAAATAATATTAAGTTCAATTATTGGTGGATGAACTTGAAGAGTTTCCTCTGAAATCATAGTAGCGATGCCACTAATGAGTGGTATGCGCACTATCGCATAACTTCAAGACGCGCATTATCGCATAACCATGAAGATTCACCGGTTGAGCCCTGCATTTTCAGGTACTTCCCATACCACCGCCAAGCCACTAGTCCTCTAATTTATCTTCTTAATTTACTGTATAGGCTTAACTTTCAACCAGGAACACCGTGCACCTCATTTAGCTCTCGCGTTCCGTACCGAAGGATCTCTTCTTAGAGTCAGCCCTAGTAAAATCGTATCCCTTAAACAGGTTAACGGATTTGAACACCAAAGGATCTCTCTTATAGTCGGCTTAGGCAACATCTGTCCTCCATTGGTTAACGACTTTGTACTAACGAGAACTAGATATACTATTCTTATTTTATTTACCTTAAAAAGTGACAACTTATATATTTATTGATCAAGTAAAAATTAAGTTTGGTTTAGTGATTATTTGAGTCAACAAACCCAATCCATAACCTCCCGAGATGAATGAAATCCTTAATAAAGGTGGAACATAATCCTAAAGGTTTGCAATCCGAAGATCATTGGTGCACCCGTAGGGAGTCCGCCATTTGCCAAGAAAGTCACTCATTAATCTAGTAAGAACCAGAAATGTGTCACTCAGATTTGGTTCACTTCAGAAGTCATTGCTTAGAAGCCAGTTTGGATATCAGAATCCCGAAGGATCTGTCTCACTACTGGTTTCCTACCTCGGATCTGGCTTGGGACTACCAGAAGCTGATTAAACCCCATGATAGTTTATTTCATTAATTAAGTTAAGGTTGATTTGAAAGGTTTATCAAGTTAATCACTAAATGAAATGGGATGCCAAATGATTGAGTGAAGCTTGCTATTTATAGAGCTGACAGGGGTTGCACGGGCGTGCCATAGGGTGGTGCACGGCCGTGCACTGCCCCACGTACGTTTTTGTTGCTGCAGATCTGTCTTGTCTATACTTTTTATCTTTCACGGTCGTGCCAGTCGACAAACTGAGTTTTCTTGTCCCTCAAGTTAGCTGCTTTGTCTTCTAGTGTGCAGGGCATCTGTGCAAGTGTGCATGGGCGTTCTGGGTCAGTCCCGGTTCAATTTTATCACCGTTTAAGTCCCGATAAGGACTTTAAACATGCTTCGGGTCTCGTATTCTCAGGAATCTCTGTTTTTTAACTGTTTTTGCCCGAAAGTCATTCCTTTTCGGGTTGGAGCTCCAATTTCTTGAAAATACAAATACGAACGATTTAGTAGCTGTAATTATCAATTTATGATCAATATTTCCCTATTTTAAGACTAATTATGCACATTTTTTATGTGAATTTTGTGACACATCACATAACATTCCCTTTTCCAAACTGTGGTCACCATCTCATTATCCACTCCAGAGGCGTCCACTATAGCATTCACCACAAACTCATCAAAAGAAATACTCTACAAATTCCTAAATTAATATATCAAAACCAACACTCATGTAGTAGTAATATTAATAATAATAATAAACTTAAAAGAACAACAATAACTTACTCTCATAATAATATCCGGTTTTTTAGGCTTAATTAGTGGGTGGAGGCGGCATCGGCAAGAGGAGGGGAGGAGGAGGCGGCAACAGCGGGGGGGGGGGGGGGGAGGGAGGTGGTTGTAGAAGAAGGGGAGAGGGAGGGAGGCGGGAGGTGGCGGTAGCAGAATGGGAGGTGGCGGGTAGCAGAAGGGGAGGAGGGAGGACGTGGCAGCGGCACATTGGGAGGAGGGATGAGGCGGCAGGGGACTAGTGGAGGGGAGAAGAGAGTAGGACATAATGGGTTAAGAAGAAGAAGAATATGATAGAAGAAGTCTAACGAAGAAGAAAAGAGAAGAAGAAAAGGAAGGGGAGAAGATGTGAGAAGACTTTGTTTTATGTCTGTACCAAGAAGAGGTCGATCAGGAAGACTTTTTTTCTTTTTAGTAAAAAGTCTTCTAAAAAACAAACAATTTGCAGAACCCAAACGTCAAGAGGTTAGAAGTACTTATGGGGAAAAATGAACACCACCTTAATGTGTGTGTGTGTGTGTGGGTTTTCATCATGGGAAAGTGGAATGGTGGGTTGGGGTTTTATATAGGGGTTGGATTAGATGATTTTGGGTAATGGTTTTAGAGAAACTGATAGTAGGTTAGTTTTTTAGGAATTGGTTATTGTTAAAACCATTTGCTTAATTTACATTTTATAATAATAATAATAATAATAATAATAATAATAATAATAATAATTAAACAATGATTACTCAATGATTATCAAGCTCCTCATTCACTACACACATACTTTACATAAAGCACCCATCAGGCCCTCATCTTACTTTATTAACAGTGGCGTAGCCAGGAACTTTTGCCACTAATGTCACAATATTTCGGTCTATGGTTTTGTTGGATATGGAGGTACTGTTATGGGGTCGGGTCTCCTAAATGTTTTTTGTCAGATCGGGTCGGATCATCAAAATAACAAGCCTCAAATATAATTATTGGTTTTTAATGTGATTTAAATTGTGTTAAGGTGATTTTGATGGTGATTATGGTTGTGTTGCCTTGAGTTTGAAGTTGATTTTAATATAAATATATTCATATCATCCAAGTTATTAACTAAACAAATTAGTAATTGTAAATAATGTTTCCTAAAACAATTAAAAAACAAATGAGGTTGGTATCTCGATTTCCTAAAACAATTAGAAAAACAAACTAGATTGTAAATAAAAAGAACCTCAAGTCCTTAGCCAAACAATAGTGAGAACTTTAACATCGTCTGATCGTCATATGATGTTTTGCCTGATGTTGGCATAAGTAACTAACATTATAATTATGCACCGTTTCTAATTCAACAGAACTTTTATAGTGTTTCAAGTTCTAACACTAAACATCCCATCAAAAAGAAAAGCCCCAACTTAATAATGCATGTTTGAAAGTAAAATGTTTACTTTATGAAAAGGGGCTGCATTGTGACATTGTAGCAATTAGGGTGGGATTAAGTGCGTTTTCGTAATAATGTTTATAAAAAAGGTGGGGTGTCTTGAACCGAAGACCTATGCAACTAAGAGGATGCGGAATTGAAATAATAAATCACTTAAAACATTATACACATTTTTAACTAATTCATGCAGGATATTGTTAAAGCTCAATCTTAAAAGAGATTGGCATCACCCAGAAATTTCGTAGTATACGCTTTATATAAAATGTTAAAATCAATGTTGTCTCATGACCTCGTTTTTCAATACGTACCTCCGCCCCTATTTATTAATATTTTATTCCATCAAGCCCTTATCAAATCCCCCACTACACATGATATAATACTATGTATAAATGTAACTATCTTTTGGTTCACCTATTATATTATAGTTTTTTTTTTTTTGAGAAGGGGAAATAGATTTAAATACTCTTAATTTTCACCTATTGGTGGATATCACTCCGAACTTTCACTTTGACCACTAGCACTCCTAACTTTCAACTTATTTTCTTCCATCACCTCCAAACTAACGGAGGTCTAACCTAGTTAGTCTTCGTGGCAAAAATGTTATAACCAAAACTTCTACGTGGCAAAAATGTAAAAACCAAAACTTAAGTGACACTTTCGAAACTTTTTATTATTATTAAATTTTATAAATCCCAACCCCTCTCCCTTCTCTCTCTGTCTCTTTCTCTCTCTAAAAGACAACCATTACCTTCAAAAACCACCACTATCACCATCAAACCACACAACCCCCACCGTCTCTGTACTTTTCTTTTCTTTCCCTTTAACTCGAACCCACTGTAGCCTCCACCTTCACGATCGTCATCATCAACATATTCATCATCATCATCTTCAACACACCACCATCTCCACCGCCACTGATCATGGTCAATGATAAGGAGCTTTTTATATACACCCCAAATCGTCCCTAAACTCATAAGAATCGAAACAAAACATATAGAATGTTAGGTAATCTGTGACTTGAAGAAACCAGTTGACCACGAGATAAAATCCCGATTGTGGTATACTAAGAGTTTAAGACGAAAAAGGATTGTGGGGTTTTCTTAATCGCTACTTTTGGGTGTTGGGGTGGGTTTAATTGGATTAATACCGTGTATATATAGTAGTGATTTTGGTGGCAGATGGTGGTGTGGTAGGGTGGATTGGTGGCAGATGGCGGTGGTGTTTTACAGAGAGGAGAGGAGGGGGTGGACGGTGAAGGTTTGTGGAGATGAAGTTAGGTGGTGATGGTTTAGAGATAGAAAGAGACAGAGAGAAAGAGGGGGGTTGTGTGTCACCAGAAAGAAATGGGGGGTGTTGGGATTTATAAAATTTAAAATAATAATAATAATAATAATAAGTTTCAAAAATGTCTCAAAGTTTAGGTTTTTACATTTTTGGCACAAAGACTTACCAGGTTAGACTTTCATTAGTTTGGGGGTAATGAAAGAAAATAAGTTGACAATTTGAAGTGTTAATGGTCAAAGTGAAAATTCAAAGTGGAATCCGCCATAAAAGTTAGGAGTATTTAAATTCATTTCCCCTTTTGAAAAAGTATAATAATTACCATGGTATCTGTATCCATATAACAAACCCGAGAAGAAATATTGCATTTACTATTGACCACGTCTTATCTGACAAAACACAAAATGTCTATATTTATCTAATTGAGCTTCTCAATTTGTTTTGAAATAGCCTTCTTATATAAATCAATTGCTATCATACACACACCAAAAAGAAAGGCTAAATGGCATCTTAATATCCAAATTGTATCAAACATCATTCATTTATTAAACTAGTTATAATAAAAAAAAAATTATAGATTGATACAAAATGGCGCTCAAAAAATATTTACAAGATAACCTTCTCTTATTAATATCGCTGTTCAAATCGTTTGGCATTCGCTCGCCGCTCGCTTGGAATTTGCTCAAAAAATGCTCGCTCGATTTTTCGCTCGGTTGTAAACGAGCCGATTAACTCGGTTCGGTTTGTAAACGAGCAAAGGTCCGCTCGACTCGGTTCGGCTCGATATAAGTTTTATTATATATATAATTTTATATACATATTAATTACAATTATATTTATAGTTTAATACGTAGCACTCTATTGGGTTTTACTCAAGGTATTCATATATACAATTATATTTATAGTTACTGGCTCAGTTAACCTAATGATGACTTAACAATAACTTTAATTGTAAAATCTTAAGTCGTGAAAAAACATGCTTGACTTTTTAATCCCATTAGTTGTTCGCTATCAATCGTCTCCCAACTTTTATAGCGAACTAAGATTCTTTTTCGAGTCAAACTATATCTTAAATAAAACGATTTTTGAAATATTTTCATGAGATGGAAAATATCCCACATCCCGATGCGCTCCGCAAGTTCCATGCCAAATACATCATACATTAAGATAAGTTTAGTAATTAAGTTGCATGATTACTCACACACCCGCGTGTGCTATTGATTTACAGGATCATGGCGCCACGCATTGACCTCGTTATCATATCTGACACCGAGGAGGACATCCTAGTCGTACCCGACAGCTCACATGATGAGGAGCCTGATTACCTAGTCTCGGACCTAGAGGAGGATGCCCAGGAGGAGGATGCACAAGGAGATCACCCAGTCTCAGATGACGACGACATACTAGAGGCTCCACCCGCAGCAGCACCACCAGCTGAGCCACGTGTACACTCGTTCCACTCCTTTCGCCCGATTCCCGGTGGCGTACGTGTGATGTATACCCCCAGGAAGCGAGCTCACCCTCCACCTGCTCCAGTTGCTCCACCAGCACCAGCACCGGCTCCAGCACCAGCACCCTTACCGACAACAGCACCAGCAGATCTAGAGCCACACAGGAAGAAGTTTTTGAGTAGATCTCAGGCACGCAAGATGACTTGTTTGCCTAATGTTGATGGATTCCACGCGTTCAGTGATGAGGAGTCTGATGATGAGGTCCCTTTTACCTTTGAGATTGGTGAGCCGTCACAGCCGTCCCCTGACACCCCTCTACCCACTGGACATGGGCCATTACCGGTCCGTTATACCCTTCATACTATGAGGGACATGGTCGGACGTCATGACACCCAGCTGCGAGCTCTTCGTGAGAGGACTAAGGAGTTGGAGGACGACCTATATCTAGGGGCAGGGCCAGGGATCCTGTGCTTTGCACCATTGCAAACTTGACAGCTCACATGCATGAGGCAGAGCAGCAGCGTGAGGATGCAGAGAACAGAGTTGCAGCACTTGAGCAACGTCTTAAGGATTTCGAGTAGAGGTTGAGAGCTTCCATTGGCGTCTTGGCTACCGCATTCCCACTCCCACCCCTATAGGATCATGATTTTTGTACTTTATTTATGACATTTTGAAAACTTGTAAGGCGTGATGCCTAATTTCTTTTGTGTCCAGACAAAACCATGATGAGTATGTCAAAACTATGAATGAACGTATGGATGTTGTGATTTCCTTATTGTTGGGTCTGTTGACCTGGAGAAGAACAGATGATTGGAAAGCCAAAACATACTACTAAATTGATCCTTAGCAATAAACAGCAATTACAAGTTACTTCTCCCAAAAGACTGTTGACCCTAACATCTGCTGTACCCTAACAACTGTTGGAACAACTGCTGCTGCAAAAGACTGTTGGATAAAACCTACTAGAGAACAACTGCTGACCAAAGGTCTGACGAAGAACAACTGCTGATCAAAGTACTGAAGACTAAACGTTTGTTAGGGCCAACAGCACTTAGGCTCCAATAGATGATACAAGACCATCAGAGTTTTCCCAACAGCAGTTTACCTTTTAGAGTTTTACAATGTAACAGTAGTTTGTATACAACAGATGTTTTATGTTTGTTATTCTGTTAGAGGTCACTGTCTTAGGTGACGTCAGCTTAGATCATCAGTGGTTTAGATTTGTCTATAAATAGAACAGTGCTTGTACTATTCTATTCATCACTCGAAACATTCTCTCAGACAAACAATCATAGAGTAATCAGGCTGAGGGGGAGTACTTGTACTATTGATTGTAATCATTTGAATAATGAAAGCTTTCGATTGAAAAACATTTATTCTCTTGTTTTGATTAATAGTTTATTATTCCATTGCACTTTCCATTTATAATTCATCTCATTCATTGTTCTTATTACTTAAACAATCAAAATAATCAAACCTCAAATCCTAACAATTGGTATCAGAGCTTGGTCAATTAAATTCGATCTAACCAATCAATTTAATATAAACAGATCAGCTCACAATTATTGATATCGTTTGTTTGTCGGATTGAAAACAGAGTAATAGTTTATTTTCGTTTCAACCGTTTTTAAACAGACTTTGTTTGTGAAATAATCAGAGAATGGCTTCAATCAATCACGATCCACACAACACTGGCACGAACAACAAGCCACCGATGCTTTTCAGATCTGAATACAATATCTGGAAACGTCGGATGAGCCATGTTCTAGCTCAACAGAACACTGGTTGTTGGAAGTCGGTTATCTTCGGACCACATGTTCCGATGGTGCCGAGTACTGAAGATCCCAAGGTTCAAGAGCATAAGAAACTTGAAAACTAGTCCGACCAGGATTTTCAGAAAATTGAGTTAGATGCCAAGGCCTTCAGTATTGTAGCCATGGCTCTACCCAATGATATATATGATGGGCTGTTACACTGTAACAGTGCAAAGGAGTTATAGGATGCACTGAAAGAACAATTTGGTGGGACTGAAGAGGTTATTGAAAACAACCGTGAAATACTTAACCAACAATATGAAACAATCAGTCATGTAAAGGGAGAGTCATTAACTCAACAATTTGAGAGGTTTAACTGTCTCATTAGTGAACTAAAACTGGTTGGTCTAACTTACCCATATTCAACTTTACACCATAGGTTTTTAAGATCACTTCCAGATAAATGGGACACTATTGCTATAGTTATGAGAAACTCAATTGGATTTAAGGACCTATCACTTACCCAGCTTCATGGTAAGCTCTTGACCTATGAGAGAGAGCTTAACCAGAAAAAGAAGCTCCGGGACTCTGGAAAAGTGTCTGATGATTATGTTTTTGGTAATACCACACTTTTGGGTCATGATGAGGTGCCTGGTAATAATAAGGATCAGAGTTATGATCATTTCATTGACATAACTTTAGGTTTTAACTCAGGTTTTAACTCTGATTCTTATTCACCAAACTATGCTTTCACAGCAAGTGGTGGTCATATCCAGGCATCTGACAACATATCCTTTGAGTATGATGACTTAAAATACTTTGACCCTGATGATTTGGAAGAAATGGACATTATGCACCAATTGGCTCCGCTCAGTGTAAGAACTAACAATTATTACAAGAAAACTGGCAGAAGGTTTCTAGGGTTGACTGGCAGGTCAAAAGTGGGGTTGGATAAATTAAAGATCAAGTGTTATAAATGTCATAGACTTGGTCATTTTGCTAGGGAATGTAGGAGTCAACATGGTACACCTATGATTACCTATCCAAATCAAAGGCCACAAACCAACACTTATCAAGTTTCCCATAATACCCCTAGACCAAATGTGCAAAACACTGTTCATTTTGCACAGTCCTCAAACACTGTTCTTGTCCAGTTTGTCCAAACCACTGTTCCTCAGATCCACTATGTGCAAACACCTGTTGCTCAGGCACAAATGCCAATGACTGCTGTTCCACCCTCTGCCCCTGCAGAGACCAGTCAACAGAGTTTCTTCGTACAAGGCTTTGTTGATTGGAACAGTCTACCAGATGAGCTATCAGATGAGAATTTTGCTCTTGTAGCCAAAGCTGAAGATGAACCAGAAAATTTTTGTTTCATGGCTATGGTTGAAGAAGTTGAATATGAGGATGTGGTAACTGAATCTGATGTTGTGACTGATGATATTGTTGATGAAGTAATTGCAGATACAAAATCTGAAGAAGAGGTCGTGAATCTCTCAGATCCCTGGGGTGCATCTGATGATTGTGAGTGCAAGTGTGATTGTGCATTGATGGCTGCTGCTAAGGTATCTCCTCAAATCCTAAAAGATTTGTGTTCAGACAAATGTGTAATAGCATTTGCTAACATTAAAGAGGTGCATGAAAACCTTAGGAAGAAAGTTTTAGATGATGAAGTTCAATTTGAAAAACTTTCTAAAGAGTTAAAATCAAAATTGACTGAAAAAGAATCTGAAATAAGCAGCTTAAAACATGATGCAACTATAACCAAAGACCAGCTCCAAACTATGATAACTAAATATCATAGTTGTAAAAAGGAGCTTGAGGCCACCCAAGTTGAATGTGAAAAATGGGTGGAATCATGCAAAGGTTTTGAGATGCTCCTCAACAAACAAACCAAAAGGCATGTGAAGTTTGGTTTTGGTTTTGAAACCACTACTCCAGCTTTTGAAAACACTGACAAAAGGGATCAAAAGTTAGTTGAGGTAGTACCAACTAATTTGTAGGGTCAAGAGATTAAAATCACTTAACCTAATGGCAAGAAAATTGTTCTTGAAAAACCAGAAGGTTTCTCATCATTCACTGAACTTGAAAAATATGAATTTAAACCTACTTGGTCTGATGAGTGTGGTACTCTTGAAAACTTCAAACCAGTTGACTTCAAAACCCCTGATGGCAAGAAAGCAACATAGACAAAGGTCATTCCCTTGATAGACCTTCTAGCAGATGATCAAACATCTGTTGAAAAGAAGGCTGAAAAAGGGAAAAAGAAAGAAAAGTCTGTTCACTTGTTTTGTGATTTCTATGAAAAGAAGAATCATGTTACTAAAAACTGTTTTCTTCTAAAAGCATATGATATCAACAAAGGAACAAGTGTGTGTGATTCTAAGGCCACATGCTCAATATGTGGTAAGAAGAATCACAAAACCAAAGAGTGCCTGTATCTCAAAAATTTTGATGTCAAAATACAAGAGTACAAGGCTAAAACTCTTGCAAATCAAGTGGTGAGTACTTCAAAAGGAAAACCCAAACAAACTTTTGCTCCAGTTCAAACATCTGTTACCAAAAATTTGGAAACATCTGCTTCCAGGGATGTTCAAGTAACAGATGCTCCACCCAACAACAAGTACCCAAGAAGATATGGACAACCACCTTGTCATAATCTGTCACATGTTTATGAAGAACCCAAGAGGCCTTCTAAACCAAGAGTGAACAGAAATCCCTATGGTTACTATTATCTGTCAGGAAGTGATCAAACATCTGTTACACCAAGTGTTGACATCCAAGCACTGGAAAATGGTCAGCAACAGTTGTTGAACTTGATTCAAAAACTAGTTCAAACCACTGATCACCTTCCTAAGCTTGAGGCTGAAAAGTCTGTGGACCCATCCAAAGCCAACTTGGCTTTGGACACTCACCAAAACTGGTCCATTACTGATGTGCAGGGAGCTTCTGCTTGCTTAGATGGCCTTTGGTATGTAGATAGTGGAGGCTCCAGGCACATGACAGGATGTAGAGCCCTTCTTCGGGACTTCTTAACTCATGGAGGGGTGATATATCCTTTGGTAATGATTCAAAAGGTAAGGTGTTGGGTTCAGGGACTGTTCAGGCTGGGAAACTCAAGTTTGAAAATGTCAATCTTATTGATAATCTTAAATTTAATCTTCTTAGTGTATCACAAATGAGTGACAAAGGTTATGGCTCATTCTTCACTAAGAAAACTTGTAAGATTATTGGGCCAGAAGTGGTGAAAAAGATTGATACGATCATTGCTGAGAGCAAAGCACAACTTGTTGCTCATAGGAGTGGCAATGTGTATGTGGTTGATATGTTGAAGGAAAATCCTATGGCAAATGTCTGTCTATTTTCTGCTGCCTCCACAAAAGAGACAGAATTGTGGCATAGGAGACTGGGTCACACCAACCTTCAAACTATCAACTCACTCTCCAAACAAAGCCTTGTCAGAGGCCTTCCATCAAAAGAATTTAAATGTGATGAACATTGTGTTTCCTGCTTAAAAGGGAAACAACATAAAATCTCTTACAAATCCATTGTTGAGTCCAAAACAAGCCAATGCCTACAATTGTTGCATATGGACTTGTTTGGCCCAGTTAAAATCATGAGTCTAAGAAGAAAGAGATTTTGTCTTGTCATAGTTGATGATTTTTCTAGGTTTACATGGACTTACTTTTTACACTCTAAGGATGAGACTGCAGGTATCTTGAAGGACTTTGTCACCAAAGTTGAAAAACAATATGACTTGCCAGTAAAAGTCTTTAGAAGTGATAATGAAACAGAGTTTAAAAATAAGGAGTTGGATGACTTCTGTGTGTCAAAAGAAATTGTGAGGCAGTACAGCATTCCAAGAACACCAGAACAAAATGGGGGTGATTGAGAGGAAAAATAGAACTCTCATTGAAGCTGCAAGAACCATGCTAGCAGACTCTGGTTTGCCACTGTCCTTCTGGGCAGAAGCTGTAAACACTGCTTGCTATGTTCAAAACAGAGTTTTAATCAACCCAAGACATCAAAAGACTGCTTATGAAATTTTGTTCAAAATCAAACTACTAATCTCATTTTTCAAAATCTTTGGCTGCCCATGTTTCATTTTAAATCTTAAAGATTCCATCTCAAAATTTGCAGCCAAAGTAGATTGTGGATATTTTCTGGGATATTCTTCTACTGCCAAGGCCTACAAAGTGTTTAACACAAGGTCCAAGACAATAGAAGAAACTCTGAATGTAAAGTTCAATGAACTTTCATCCTTAAAAATCACAGCAAATCCTGCTGAGTTGTTTGATTTAGATAAATTCAAATTTGAAGATATTACTGTCAAAACTAACAGTGCAGGTATTTCACAATCTCCACAACAAGACTACAGAACAGATGTTGTGATTCCAAGTCACTATAAAGTCTATTCTGTATCAGGGGAAGCAGTTGTTCAAAACACCTGTCAAAACTCTGCCACAGCTGAGTCAGCCACTGTTGACCAGTCTTACCCTCAAACCACTACTTCACCAATTACATCCACTGCTCAATCATCTGTTGACAAAAGTCAAACCTCTGTTGACAAAAGTCAGTCCAGTTTCACACCACTTGGACCCATTCCCCCACCTCCATTTCAAACATATGTTGGTACTTCAGAAGTGCAAACATAGGTTACATCAACAGAGTCACCAAACCTACATCCTTCACCTCAAAATGCCATTATACCATATCAGGGAGATCTAATCTACCTAAGAGCTCATCCACCAGATCAAATCATTGGCAACATCAGAGAGGGTGTGCTCACAAGAAGCCAATCCTCAAACATCTGTCTTTTTGCAGGCTTTCTATCTCTCACACAACCTGTCAAGTACCAAGAGGCACTAAAAGAGAACAGTTGGGTAGAAGCCATGCAGGAAGAGCTCCTTCAGTTTAAAAGACAACAAGTATGGGAACTTGTACCATTGCCAAAGGATGTTTGTCCAATTGGCACAAAGTGGGTCTTCAAAAACAAAACTGATGAAAGGGGTATAGTTGTCAAGAATAAAGCCAGGCTTGTGGTTCAAGGCTTCAAACAAGAAGAGGGGATAGACTATGATGAAAACTTTGCTCCTGTGGCTAGGCTAGAAGCTATCAGTCTCTTCCTAGCCTTTGCTGTCAACCACAACATCAAGGTGTATCAGATGGACATCAAATGTGCATTCCTATATGGCAAAATTCAGGAGGAAGTCTATGTATGTCAACCACCTGGTTTTGAAGACACATTCCATCCTGATTATGTATACAAGCTCAACAAAGCTTTGTATGGATTAAAACAAGCACCTAGGGCCTGGTATGAAACTCTTTCCACCTTTCTCTTATCCATTGGTTTCACAAGAGGTGCTATTGATAAAACCTTATTTTTAAAATGGAGAGGGAAAGACTTAATGATTGTTCAAATATATGTGGATGACATCATTTTTGGGTCCACATGTAACAAAATGTGTGAAGAGTTTAGGGAACTCATGACAGCAGTGTTTGAAATGAGTGCTATAGGTGAACTTCAGTGCTTTCTTGGTCTCCAAGTAAAGCAGCTGCAAAATGGCACATTCATTTATCAAAACAAATATGTGAAAAATTTGTTAACTAGATTTGAGATGAATGATTGTAAGCCATGTAGTACACCCATGAGCACAGTCAAGCTACTCAATATTGATGACAAGGATGAACTGGTTGACCAGACACATTACAGATGCATGATTGGGTCTTTATTGTACTTAACTGCATCTAGGCCAGACATTATGTTTGCCACTTGTATTTGTGCAAGATCCCAGGCTTCACCTAGAAAGTCAAACCTTATTGCTGTGAAAAGGATATTCAAATACCTAAAAGGTGCTCCCACACTTGGTATCTGGTATCCTGCTAATGGAAACATTGAGCTTTCAGGTTATTCAGATAGTGATTTTGCTGGCTGCCACACCACAAGGAAGTCTACATTAGGAGGGTTCCAGTTTCTAGGGAATGCCTTAGTTTCATGGCAAAGCAAAAAGCAAGCAGCTGTTTCAACTTCAACAGCTGAGGCTGAATACATTGCTGCTGCAAGCGGTACAGCCCAACTCATGTGGCTTCAAAATCAACTGCTGGATTTTGGGATAACTGCACTAAGGACTCCACTCATGTTGGACAGTCAAGCTGCTGAAAATATCATCAAAAACCCAGTATCACATTCAACCACAAAGCACATAGACATCAAACATCACTTTGTCAGAGATAGCTATGAAAAAGGTTTGATTTCTCTGCACCGTGTTCCAACAAAGGATCAGTTGGCAGATGTGTTGACAAAAGCTTTAGACACATCCATCTTCACAAATCTGATATCTAGAATTGGTATGCTAAACATGGACTAAACAACAAAAATGTTTTAAATAAAAACATTAAAATGTTTCAGAAAAAACAAAATTCATCCTTAAAAATAGCATTTTGTTGAAAAATCTGTTAAGGATAAAACAACCATTGTTTCATCCATTCTATTCACTGTTAGTTGATGTAAGTCCCAAATACTAGATCTTGATAGTGCAAGAGATTGTTATCACCTAGAAACACCTATTGATTAAGTGTTTTAAGTGATTAATCTTGAACAAATAAGAAACTAGATAAATCTTATAAAACCGACACACAAGATGAACATAAACATGATTCCATTACTGATATAACATTGCAACACCATGGAAATACAAATAAGTACACACCAATTGATCTTGTGCTTTGTAAGATAACCAAAAACCCTAACCCTAATGAGCAGCACATCGTTCTTTATATAGGAGAGGACTGATGGGCCTACACACTTAACATAAGTGCGCAGGGCACGTGTCTAAGTGCGCAGCCCACTAGGGTTTCCATATAAACTATCCATAATTACATAATTAGTCCCTTAACTTACACAATACATCGTAAGCTATCAAAATTCTTCGTTCTGGTAACTGTGGTCTCAAATAAACCCAACAATACTCCCTCTAGACCACAGCTACCAGTTCTTCCTCTCTTTCAATCAATCATCACGTCGCTTGTCTCTCCCTCTTCTCTTTCTCCCTGTGCCAGGGGATCTTGAATGAAAACAGCCGCAAGATCTACTTCGATGACACGTGGTTCTTGAGTAGTTTCAGCAGCAGGTTCTTCTTGAGCGGGTCGTTCTGGATCAGATGCCGCTACAGGTTCTTGAGTAGACACCTCTGGAGCAGTTTCAACTTCAGCTTGAGTTTCTTCTGTAGCAGTAGCTTTAGCAGCCTTGCAGCTTTCTCACTCTGTTCTTTAGCAATATCTGCTGCATTGATCATGTCCACTATATCTAGCATCTCTTGCTTTAACTTCATGGCTCGATCGACTGCTCTTCTGAATAAAATAGCTTCCTTAAAAAGTACATTTCCCGCTCCCACATTGATCTGGTTTGCAAATAACATATTCAAGTCCGACAAATTAAAAGCGAAAACATCTACTGGATCAAGATTTCTCATAATCTCTTTATCATCCTTGGACTTGATCACTGCTTCACCAGTCTAACTTTCGTAGAACCATTTCTTGAAATCTTTTAGCATGACTGGAAGCTCTTGACGTATCGGAACTCTAGTGACGACCTTGGGAGGATCTATCACATAGGTGATCCTTCCTTGTCCGGTAGCAGGATCAATTCTTTTCTTTGAGATGCGTCGTCTCGGTTTTTGGGGCTTGAATACCTGGAAGTCACTGTCACATTCTTTTTCAATAAATCTTGCAAGCATGGTTCTAGTGGAGTCGTTGGTATGATTGATGAAGGGTGCTCTGTTTAGTTCCCTGATATCCCAGCGAGGGAGAGATTTCAGATCAGTTCGAAGTACTGAATGACTCCCCCTCGTCTCTTGATCACGAACAATCTCTTCAATTCGTCGTATTTCCACGAAATGATCCTTTCTTGGTGTGCTCCTTTAGTGTGGTGGATGTTTTGATGGAGAGCAGGAATAGTGATCGGCTTTCTAGGGAACCATGTGGACCTTTCTGGGCAAACCTTATGACCATCAGATGTCTCATACACTGTTTCCTTTTCATCACCCAACTCTACGAACACTTCTGGCATCTCATCTTCGCTTATCTCATCCACGTCACTTTCCTCTGCAATTCTCTCTTTCTCCTTCTCTTCTTCAAGAAACTTTCCAAAATCAAAAAGCTCATCAGATGTCATACTTGGTGCACTGTTTTGTTGTTTTTGCAAATCCTGAATCATCTCGAACATCTTCATCTGAACCTGGGTCTGAAACTTGATAAGATATCTTTGATCCCTCACAATCTTTTCAAGATTTTTGTTCTTGTGCTTCAGCTTCTTTATCTTTCTTTTCAGCTCCTGACTGTTGTGCACTGAGCTTTTTAGAGTGCAGATCTCCTTAGCAGCAGTCTTTCCTACTTCTTTAACCAACGTCTCATACAGTTCCTGGTGCACTGGTTTGCGACGTTGTGCAGCAGGAGCTAAAGAGGACGGTTCAGTTGGCTTCTTTGCAGGAGCTTTGGGGACTGGTGCCTTAGCAGTTGACGGCCCTAGTTGATCTTCCACCCCAAACAACGATTCCAATATCTCTTCTGCTTCAACATCTTCTTCCGTCATCACACGCTGAATCTCAGATGCCGGTAATTGCTCCCTTCTTCTTCGTCTCTCGGCCCTGTTAAATTCAGCTACTTGTTGTAGGGCCCGTGCAGTTTCAAGCTGTTCCTCAGTCTGTGATTCTATACCTTCCTACAACAGACCTGGCCTCTTTCTCTTAACAACTTTCGAAGGACCCTCTTCAGTTGCCAACCTTTTTCCTCTTGCTTTCTCTCGAGATCTTTCTTCAATAGTTGGTTGAGCTGAGGAGGGAGCTGGTTCAGATGGAGCCGTTTCAGTAGCAGTTCCCGCTGAGCTTCTTCTATGTCTTGCCTCTTTTTCTGAATCTTGTTGTACAGATCTTTGATAAATGGATATCGTTGAGCCGGGTACATGTTCTCATACATCGGCTCCCACTCAACAGTGTTGCACTCAGTGAAAAATCGTCCACCTCTAGCAAAGTTGTACTCGTCATCATGAGGCAGATTCTCATATTGTGCATTTATCATCATCTGCACGAATCTAGGATACATGGCCCACGTTGAGTCAGATTGAGCATTCTTTACCAAGTACTCAAAGATCATCCCGGACAAGTTGAACGGCTCATTTTTACAGATCTTGATCATGGCACTGGACCACTCTATACTGAGTGCATTGTATCCACCCTTTCTATGACAAAGAGACATGGTGAATACGTGACTGATCAGTCTCCAATCTCTGGTTAGCTTACTCTTCTTGATGTCCCCCCTTTTGTCGGGTTCGTCCTTGTACCCAATCTTCTTGAACTCACTATGAATATCAGCTTTGGATAAGAATCTGACGGTTCCAGGTTGATCTCCAAGTCTTAACACTCGTCTGACTGTATCTTATGTGATGCTTACGGGTTTGTTTCGGACACTTGCGTTGATTCTTTTGACACCATCGACGACTTCATGTCTTGCGGATCTCCAGAAATCTTCAATATGAGCTGCGTAGACCTTCAGATTGTGTTCCACTGCATATCCGATCCTTCTTCGCCGGATCCATGCAACAACGTCTTTGAACTTTATATCATCAGTCTCGAGATTCATGGGCTGGTTGTGCATGCCTCGAGGATCCCACTGCATTGTCATCTGTTCCAAGTCATGTGCACGAAAAGCAAGTTAGAATTCTTGATTGCAAGCAAATGACCTACTACTGATATCATAGACTTAGACGGACGACGAACTTAGACAATTTTAAGTTCTTGATTATGTTTGATTAATTTGCTTTATAAGTGCGCAAGTTTCATTTGGTTTTGTTTTAAAGATGTTTAGTTTAAGTGCGCAGGTTGCTAGGGTTTTGTAGTCTAAGTACGCAGTCCAGTCAATAGTTTTAGATAGTCAAGTGCGCAGGTCATTATGAAGTTCAGTGATCTAAGTGCTGAACCAAGTACGCATGTCACACAAGATTCAGTGGTCTGAGCACCTAGTTAAGTACGCAGGTCAGTCAATACTCGGGCATGGTAACCCTAGTCTTTTGACAGACCAATCTGCGTACTAGATAAAGTACGCAGACACTTAAACTCTCGTTTAAGATTTTGGTGCGCAGGACAAGTGCGCGGGTGTCTAGGGTTTTAGAAGTTTCAAAGGATGAACCAAGTGCGCAGATGTTTGAAATAAGTGCTCAATCTTCAAACATAAGTGCGCAACTACTCGATACTATGTTTTATTATTATCTTGCACCCATGTTTTTATTGCTTTCCATGACTATGAATAGCTAAATTATTTTAGCCACCTAGGTTTGACATGACGACTTTTTGATTTTGGTTTATGTTTCGGTTTTGGATTTTATAGTTGGATTTATGTTTTAGTAAGAAACTTGTTTATGATTCTATGATGTGTGTGCGTACTTTTTACTAATTTATGATCTTTTAATGTTACACGAGTGTCTTAGTGAATGTCTTTCATGTTTGGACACTTGTTAGAATTACTTGCTTTGTGCTTGTAGTTTACTTTATGGTTTTAGGCCTAAATTCCATAGAAACATTGATGGTGAGTTTAGAGGTAATTAGTATTCTTCCTACTCTTGAGACCGAGAGGTGATAGGTAGTCAGGTTTGTCTTTGGTGCTAGAGGTTTAGCTAGAAACGCTAAGAGATCAGGTTTTCCTAGGTTCTCTAGTATTATTTGCTTATCTGTGTCATAGATTGACTTTACAGGTTACTCCTTGCACTTTAAGGTGTATTGTGATTGGAGAGTGAGAAATCTAAACCAGCCTAGAGAGTACTTTAGCATAGTTAGTGAGACCGAGAGGTGATCTAACCAATCAGTGAGATTAGTAGCTTTTAGGATTCATTTTCGGTCAGTCTTGGTAAATGATTCGGGAGCCACTAGGATACTAGGGGTGAATATTATAAGATCCTGATTGCCAACATAGTTTTCAAAGCCGGGGCAGTTCCAATTTCTTTAGTAGGATTCAATACCTAGGTGGTTGCCTTTCCCATCTCTGAGTTTCTCTCTAGTTTCCGAGCTGTCTGTTCTGCTTCGTGTTATCTGTTCGTTTCAATCTTTTAATTTATTTACTTTAATAATTATTACATAAAAATTAATTCACAAAAATCCAAATTATTAGGCTAGGAGTCGACAGAGGTTTAGTACCGAGAGTCGCTATATTGTGTCCACGGTTCGATACTCGGACTTACTTGCTCTGCTACACTGCGACCGGTACACTTGCCGTTAGTGTGTGGTTCAGCGGGTTTTTCCATTTTAAAAACTTGACCCGAATTTATTTACTACACATTTTCAAACATCAAGTTTTTGGCGCCGTTGTCGGGGACACAGTGCGCTTTCGAGGACGACCCAAGTCGGGGATCTAGTCATTTTGTAGATATTTTTTATTTATTTTTTCTTCTCTTTATTTTTATTCATTTATTTATTTATTTATTTTTATATATATTTTCTCTATCCGGTGCCCGTGATCTGTTTGTGTAGTGTCTGTTTGTAGTGAGATTTTTAGGATGCCAGATGCTAGTGGAAGAAAGACTGTAGCAGATTACATAAGAGAGCGCGACCAAGGTGGTTACAATGAAGAAGACATCTACAATCAAATGCATAATCACTACATGCCCGTTTGGAGGGAACCCGATAGTTTTCTTGCCTCTTCAGTACCAAGGATCTATGTAGATTGGTGTGAAGGGGAAAATCCACACTTACAACCATTTGATATCACTCCAGAATATGAGACAATAATGGACGAAGAAGTCCCACCTCCGGTCCAACAAGAGCCCATTGAAGATGATTTGAGTGATAGTGAGGTTGAAGAAGATGTCGGGTTGATTGACGAAGTTAGTCAGAAGGAGAACAAGATGGGGGATGAAGAAGATATACATATACCATCTTGGGAGGACGAGTTTGGTGAGGAGTTGGTAGATTTACCAACTCTCGAAGAAGGAGAATTTGACCATGTTGGCAATCTATTATTTTTAGAAACTTTACTTGCAGGGATGCCAACAACGGAGATCAATACACCAAACGAGGAAAAAGTGGAAGAGGTGGTAACAAAGAAGAAAACCAAACCACCTCGTCAAATTCAGGTTATCGGCCCGTGCCGCCACCATCACGGGAGAGGGTTCACAATCACATGGACCATACCCCTCATCATATGCCACATATCAAGTTTGGTCCAGGTAAGTATAGGAATAGGTGCTCTGACCCGTTTGAATTTTTCAAACGTTTTTCTAGATTCACCATTCGCTTTTTGACAAACAATGGTGAACGATCTGAATTAAACGAGATGGATAGAGGGTGGATAAAAGAGAAGCCACCTGATTGAACTTGGGCTAAAACCTAAGTGTAGAGTTTTATATCATAATCTGCTAAGTATATTTTTATTTTATTTTATTTTCATTCTTTTTTATTTTTTTTATATATAATTTTTAGTTTATCGAGTCGTGTGGGATTGCCTTGGCCCTTTTCACTGTTGGATCTCCCCCGCCCGTACTCAATCTCCATTCGGGTGGGGTCGATCTTAAAAATTATTTTTTGTAAACAGGCATCTCACTTGTCATTGAGTCATTGTACCTTCATTTTCTTTTTAGTTTATTTTTGCAGGATTTCGACTATGGCCGCGAATGAAATGCTATACGGCTGTAGATGATGGACGAACGGGACACTTTCTGCGAGCTATCGCCACATATTTAAGGGGAGTTCGTTCCTTTTATTTTGTTATATATATATATATATATATATATTGTTTCTTCTTTACTTTTGCATTTTTATTTTTGGTCTGCGTTGTATCTTGGAGCACATTGAGGACACTGTGCCTTTCTAAGTGTGGGGATGGGAGACTTCGTCTTTATTTTGCTTAGTTGTAGGTTGAGTAAAAAAAAAAAAATTGGTTGGTGTTAGTCCTGATCCCTTTTGTGCGTAGTAAACGAGCCTTTTCAATGTAATACGTCGGTTAAAAGCGGGGTCGATTGTCGGGTTTACGGGTCTTAGCATATGTTTCTTTAAGTTGCGGGATAGTAGGCTTGACTGAGTTGTTTTTATAAAATAAAATGTTTGGGGTGCCTGGGATAGTGGATCAAGCTGGATGGTTAACTGGTTTTGCACTTGTTAGTATCGGTAACCCATATTTTCACATGACAGTGAGTTTTGAGCCTTTAAATATTATATATAAATATTCACTATTTCGTATCATGTGTGATATACCGACTTTGTTGCATTATTTTAGAACTTGTGCGTTTTGATGCATTTTGAGACCTTAAGCTTGGACTTGACACAAATAAGATAGAGGCATTAGGATTACCCATTTTTGTTTAGCTTGTTCGTTTGTTTTTGTTATTTGACCCGTTTTCCTATTTTTACCTTTAGAAACCACTTTGAGCCTAAACCTTTCGTTTGTCACCCATTTTATTTTATGTTGATTACCGGATTGTATATATTTATATAATGTGAAAAAGAAAAAAATATATCAGCATCAAGATTAGCTGACAAAAGAAAAAATCAGCATAAAGAGTAGCTGACAAAAAAAAAACAAAAAAAAAAGATATATGAAAAAGTGAGAAAAGAAAAAAAAAGAATAAAGGTTGTGGGTCGATAAGACCAAAGAGTTAGAGTTGATTTGTTTATGGTTTATCCGGTTTATCTCTTATTTTTCTTTTTAGCCAATTTTTCCCAACAAAATACCCTACCTTTAACCCTTGCCTACCCTTTCGAAGTCCTCTTGATTTGTGTTAGTTTTAGCAATTAGATGGAGATTTGATTGACGTACAAGCTTATGATAATTTTGCTTCATAGTGGGCCTTGTTTTTAAAATTGTATCATCTTGACTAGTCAGCATTTTGAACAATGTAAGTCTTGTGAAACCGCTATGCTTGTTGATTTCGTAGCCTTCTTTTGACCCTGTTTGATGCTATCGTTTTTGTTAAGTGCTTTGTTGAAAATGTTTGGGATTTTGTATAATTGATTTTCGGGACGCAAAAGATTTAAGTGGGGGATGTTTGATGTGTTGCAAAACAAATCTCTTTGCCTATGTATTTTGTATATTATATGGTTAGTTTTTATTCGTTTTGTTTCGTTTTTATTATCTATTTATTTATTTTATTATTTTATAGGTGTTTGGAGAAAATAAGCGCAAAATGAAAGAATTTTAATGGAGACACCAACACTTAAGAGTCGGTGTTCATGGACGTTAGAGCATAGACGTGAAATTTTGGTCGAGCCAAGAACACCCGAGATGCGAGCTTGGAGTATACTACTACTACTACTACTACTACTACTAATAATAATAATAATAATAATAATAATAATAATAATAATAATAATAATAATAATAATAATAATAATAATAGACAAATGAAAACAAAAACTAATTAGAAAGATTGAGACAAAAATAGTCTCGTGATTGTCAGCGGCCCAAAAAGAAAAAAAAGATAAACCCTACTTTGAAAATAGATAAGGAGAGACACAACAGAAGAGATCGGGGAGGAGCCACTAAAGACAATTATAACATCGAAGCATACAGTCAACAGCCACAAGGGAGGATAATTTTCAAGGAGAGAAGGCTTGGCACTATTGGTGAAGGCTTGGGTTTGTTTGTCTAAAACATTAGTTTTGGTTTATGATTACTTTGTGTTTTCAACTACTCGATACTATGTTTTATTATTATCTTGCACCCATGTTTTTATTGCTTTCCATGACTATGAATAGCTAAATTATTTTAGCCACCTAGGTTTGACATGACGACTTTTTGATTTTGGTTTATGTTTCGGTTTTGGATTTTATAGTTGGATTTATGTTTTAATAAGAAACTTGTTTATGATTCTATGATGTGTGTGCGTACTTTTTACTAATTTATGATCTTTTAATGTTACACGAGTGTCTTAGTGAATGTCTTTCATGTTTGGACACTTGTTAGAATTACTTGCTTTGTGCTTGTAGTTTACTTTATGGTTTTAGGCCTAAATTCCATAGGAACATTGATTGTGAGTTTAGAGGTAATTAGTATTCTTCCTACTCTTGAGACCGAGAGGTGATAGGTAGTCAGGTTTGTCTTTGGTGCTAGAGGTTTAGGCTAGAAACGCTGAGAGATCAGGTTTTCCTAGGTTCTCTAGTATTATTTGCTTATCTGTGTCATAGATTGACTTTACAGGCTACTCCTTGCATTTTAGGGTGTATTGTGATTGGAGAGTGAGAAATCTAAACCAGTCTAGCGAGTACTTTAGCATAGTTAGTGAGACCGAGAGGTGATCTAACCAATCAGTGAGATTAGTAGCTTTTAGGATTCCTTTTCGATCAGTCTTGGTAAATGATCCGGGAGCCACTAGGATACTAGGGGTGAATATTATAAGATCCTGATTGCCAACATAGTTTTCAAAGCCGGGGCAGTTCCAATTTCTTTAGTAGGATTCGATACCTAGGTGGTTGCCTTGCCCATCTCTGAGTTTCTCTCTAGTTTCCGAGCTGTCTGTTCTGCTTCATGTTATCTGTTCGTTTCAATCTTTTAATTTATTTACTTTAATAATTATTACATAAAAATTAATTCACAAAAATCCAAATTATTAGGCTAGGAGTCGACAGAGGTTTACTACACATTTTCACACATCAAGTTTTTGGCGCCGTTGCCGGGGACACAGTGCGCTTTCAAGGACGACCCGAGTCGGGGATCTAGTCATTTTGTAGATATTTTTTATTTATTTTTTCTTCTCTTTATTTTTATTCATTTATTTATTTATTTATTTTTATATATATTTTCTCTATCCGGTGCCCGTGATCTGTTTGTGTAGTGTCTGTTTGTAGTGAGATTTTTAGGATGCCAGATGCTAGTGGAAGAAAGACTGTAGCAGACTACATAAGAGAGCGCGACCATCAGAGGTTTCTTCATTGTGCCCTTGGGATTCATCAGACTTTTCAGCATCTTCTACTTCTTGAATAGAGACACCAAATTGTTGGGCCAGTTTTTCTTTTCTGGCTTGGTTTCTTTGTTCTCTTTCTTGGATAGCCACTCTTGCCTTTTTCCTGGCTTCAAGTGACTCCATAGGTTCCTTAGTCTTCTCCCCCTTTTTGGCTTCATCAGGTTTTGATGTTGAAGGTTGGGAGAACTGACCTGTAAGATTAGCAATCTGTTTGCTGTTGAATTCAATCTTGTTGGACAGATCGTTTATCTTTGTCTGTATCACTCCAAAGTGGTTCTTGATTGACAGCTCCAAGTTAGCTGTGTATGTTTGGAAGTGATTTTTGATGAGGGTGTTCATCATATGATATAAGGGACCATCTGGGCTGCATAGCTGGTTCATGTCTATGCTGGATTGCCCAGGGAATTGGGTAGGCATTTGTAGTGAGGGGTATGTTTTTGGTTGATCTTCTTGTTGTACAGAAGATGCCACTATAGGGGAATTAGGGATTAAGTGGACTTTAACCTGATCTGGTGTAACTAGCTTCTTGAGCATAGATACACCAGGTGCAGGACCTTCACTTGTAGCCGTCAATTCAGTAGTTTGGTGTTTTGAAACATCATCCAAGTCAATGGAATCATCTGAATCCCTGATTACATCCTTAATGAGGACTGTATCAGTTACATCATGAGCTGAGCCCAACTCAGTTGTCTCATGTACCTCTTTTTCTTGGTTCAGAGGATTTCCTACCTCAGGCATTAAGCCTTCATCAGTAGTTGCCACAGTTGAGGTCTTAGCTATGTTGCTTCTTTCCTCAGATCCACCACTGGGTGGTAAATGAGTAGTAGCAGCCTCAAAAGTACCAAGAGTTTCTAAGTTTGGGCTTAGAGACCCTGGTTCATCCTCATCTCTTTGGTTAGGGCTTTGAATGTCCACATCCATGTCAAATTCTGAGGCTATGTCCCCTGTTTGATGTGGTTGTTGGGGACTGACATGTGTAGATGGGACTTTCTCTTTTAGCCCAGAGAGAAGTTTGGCTATTTCAAAATCTGGTTCAGAAAGTTGGGGTGCTGGTTCAGTAGTTTGGGCAGTGGGTTCAGCAGTTTCAAAAGAAGCATCAATAGGAATAGTTTTCTTAAGTCTTTTTCTTTTGAAAAGAATTGTGATTGGTGCTCTTGGTGGGGTTTGAGATGGATGAGACTGAGAGGATGTTTCAGTCACATCTTTATGAAGTGCGGATTGCACAATGGTTTGTTCAGGCATCTCAACCTCCTGAACAGCTTTTCTTTTTGGTTTGGTGGGTTTTTGTTTTTGTACCTTGGGTTTCTTGGCCTTTGGGGGTGTAGGTTTGGAAGATGAGGGTTCCTTGGGGACTGGTTCTGGTTCCCCTTGGTCATCTTCTGGCCAGGCAGCCTGTTTGTTGTGCCTAGAGTATGCTTGTAAGGTTAAGGGTTTCAAAATTTCAGTTTTACCCACAAGCACCTCATCACCCAGTTCTTTGATTATGCATTGCATAATGAACCTTGGGTATAAAAAAAACTTCTTTTTAGTGTTATTATGATGTAACACCAACTCATTAAAGAAAAGTTTTGATGCCCTGTAATTTGTTTCATTCACAATGGAATGAAAAATTGGTTGAAAGGTTGAAGGCATCTGGTCATAAGACCCTGTTTTAGGACTCAAACACATAATTATATAATGAAACAAAAGTTTGTATTTTGGTTCAAAATACTTTTTAAAGATTGTAGCTTGTGAGAGAGTACCTTGATAACCACATTCAGTCATAGTTAGGTGGATTGCAGAGTTTTCAAACTTTTCAGGGGCATTCACATCATTCATTTCAAGTCTGTTTGCAAGTGTGGCTGGTGTGATGGCCATCTGTCTCCCTTTGATTGTTGTAACACCCCGCCCCTCTCATCACCAATATTGTCCGCTTTGCCCATCCAGAGATCACGGATTTGTTTTTGGTTGCCTAAGTGGAGACTTCCCAGGAGGTCACCCATCCTAAAATTTCTCCCACCTGAGCACGCTTAACTGTGGAGTTCTCCTCTCATCCACTAACATTAAGCCCCAAAACACGTTGGTGATTTAAGAGGCAAGACATTACTTATGAACCAAGGATCTCTCCTGGCCACGGCCGATGTGGGATTTTCCTGGGGGTGTCACATTCACCCCCTGTTAGAGTCTCATCGTCCCTGATGAGGTGTGTTCCTGGGGTGTCACATTCACCCCCTGTTAGAGTCTCATCGTCCCTGATGAGGTGTGCACCCACCATCCCGAACGGCACAGGAGTGGCTCTGATACCATCTGTAACACCCCGCCCCTCTCATCACCAATATTGTCCGCTTTGCCCATCCAGAGCTCACGGATTTGTTTTTGGTTGCCCAAGTGGAGACTTCCCAGGAGGTCACCCATCCTGAAATTTCTCCCACCTGAGCACGCTTAACTGTGGAGTTCTCCTCTCATCCACTAACATTAAGCCCCAAAACGCGTTGGTGATTTAAGAGGCAAGACATTACTTATGAACCAAGGATCTCTCCTGGCCACGGCCGATGTGGGATTTTCCTGGGGTGTCACATTCACCCCCTGTTAGAGTCTCATCGTCCCTGATGAGGTGTGTTCCTGGGGTGTCACAGAAAGAGCTTTCTTATGATAGACCAACTCTAGAAAGGGAATATGCGGGTTATTTAAAGTCTTTAACTTCTGAACAGCACAAAGTTTACGAAAGTGTTATGAATGCGGTTACAAAAGGTGATGGATGTGTCTTTTTTGTATATGGTTATGGTGGAACTGGGAAGACTTTTCTTTGGAAGACTATTGCAACTGCTTTAAGGTCAAAAGGTGGAGTAGTTTTGAATGTTGCATCCAGTGGAATTGCATCACTCTTACTAGATGGTGGTAGAACTGCTCACTCTAAGTTTGTATTTCCAATACATAATTAATGAGGATTCCATATGTTCAATAGAACCCAACAGTGAATTAGGTGAATTAATTAGAATGACAAAATTGATTATTTGGGATGAAGCACCTATGATGCACAAACATTGTTTTTAGGCTCTTGATAGAACAAGAGAGACATATTACGTTCCAGCCAAACATTTTTTTAGAGCAAGCCTTTTGAAGGAATGGTTGTACATTTTGGTGGTGATTTTAGAAAAACTCATCCTGTCATTATTAAAGATACCGAAAGTATGATAGTTAAATATTCTTCTCTGAATTCTTCTTATATATGACAATATTGTAAAGTACTAAAACTAACTGAAAATATGAGGTTAAGGATTGGATGTAAACAAAAGGATTTGGAATAGACTAAGGAATTTTCAGAGTGGATTTTAAAGCTTGGGGATGGCCTCCTTGGTGATGAAAATGATGATGAGACGGATATTCAAATACCTGATGCTTTACTAATTCATGATCAAGTGAATCCTATTTCTTTTTTGATTTCATTCACATATCCGGATATGAATAAGTTATTATGGGATTCAAACTATTTCCAACAAAGAGACATTCTTGCTCCAACAAATGATGTTGTTGATTCAATAAATGAAGAGTTGTTAAAAGATCTCCCTGGTGAAGAAAATATTTATCTTAGTTCAGGTAGTTTATGTGAATGTGAAGAAGAATCAGACATTAATAAAGCATTGTTTTCTCCTGATGTGCTAAACAGTTTTCATTTATCTAGCTTACCGAACCATAAATTAGTGTTAAAAGTGGGAGCCCCAGTGATGTTACTTAGAAACATTGACCAGGCAAATGGATTGTGTAATGGAACACGCTTACAGGTCACAAAACTTGGAAAAGTTGTGATTGAAGTGAAAATTATCACAGGAAGTAATATTGGTTATCGTACCTTGATTTCAAGATTGAAGATGATACCTGCTGATAAAAGAATACCTGTTAAGATTGCTTGAAGGTAGTTTCCAATTTCTCTATGCTTTACAATAACAATAAATAAAAGTCAAGGACAGTCACTTGAACGTGTTGGTTTGTATCTTCCATGTCCTGTTTTCAGTCATGTCCAGCTCTATGTTGTTGTTTCCAGGGTCAAAAGTAGGAAGGGCTTGAAGATTTTGATTTGTGATAGGCAAAAACAAGTTTGTACAGTCACCACTAATGTGGTATACAAAGAAGTTCTACAAAACCTTTAAATAACTAACATTGTCATTTCTTTTTGGTTTTGGAAGTTTAATTGTTTATGTTGTTTAATGAATTTAATAGTGAAATATGGAAAGAAATACATAAATGCAGTGTAGTAAAGTATAAAACATAAGAAATGAACTTTCATTTGATAATAAACTTTTAATTAGGCTAATTTGTTTCAACATGTTTTAGTGGTTGCAACATTTGCTGTGTCATCATTGTATGTTTCATTTCAATATTTGTTCTGTCCAAAAGATCTTGAAATTCATCTGGTCACCTGATCTGTTCAGTAGCATTAGTAAATTGACTATTTTTGAAACAGATAATTGACTTCTTGATTTGATGTTTAGTAAACAGACCTTCGTAAAGGTTGTTTATCTTCTCTATAAGAAACATCTGTTTGAAGGAAACTGTTGAAAGAACATCTGTTTGTAGCAACAACTGATTATAGTAATAACTCTCTTAGAAAGATCTCCTTAACAGCCTGACTGCTCTAGAACAGACTTTTTCATGAAACAGATGATTGACTTCTTAATTTGGTGTTTAGTAAACAGACCATAGTAAAGTCTGGTTATCTTTTCTATATTTTGGGACTAATTTTCTTTAAAAAAAGATATAGACTTCCCGTGTTTTCACAACTGTTTTAAGCAACATCTGTTTCAACCAAAATGTTGAAGAAACATCTGTTTGAAGCAACAACTGTTTGTAGTAACAACTGTTTTAGAAATGTCTCTTTAACAGACCCACTGGTGTTGAACAGACCTTACCAAACAAACTTTTTCTTGCAACAGGTCATTGACTTCTTAATTTGGTGTTTAGTAAACATACAATAGCAGTGGGTCTGTTTATGTTTTCTATAATTTGGGGAGTGATTGTTTTAAAAAAGATATAGATTTCCCGTGTTTTTGCAAGGGATTTCACCTAGTTCTAATATTATAATGTAACACTCTATAGTTCTAATAATATCTGTACCAGTACTGGTTTTCATTTTATTATCTTTTCCTTATGATATCGAGTGCTAGTATTGTACCGGTAGTGTAACTTATTGAACTGATACCGGTTGAAAGTCCGTCACGAACATCTTCATTTTTCCCTCATATTTCCTGTATAAACTTCACTAAAAACAAAGTTGTATAAAAAAAATGATTACTATTCTTTGTGTCGTAAGCTATATGAGTGATGGTTTCGTACCTATAGCATGACGAACCAAAACAATTTCGACTGAACAACATTAGTACCTACATTAATATTATTGGAACCAATACAATATTGTTTTTTTACTGGGTTTTCTCTTTCAGTTTCTATAACGAGTGTCGATACCTTAACATTAGAACATAAGCTTACCAAATTCCCATTGCATATTGAGGCCTAATCGATTATAGCAGAACAATGTTGAATACAGAGTTGTATTTAAAATAGATTTATTTTTGTATGGTAAGCAATAGTGAGTATCAATAACATATCAGTCCCGTGACGAACCAACTCAATTTCGACCAAACAACATCGGTACATGTATTGCTATTCTCGAAATTGCTACCGATATTCATTTTTTATTTCATGTCAATATCCTTATGGTCATATCATGACTTTATTATCTTGGTTCCACTATTTAATATTGTGCAAACATATAAGACTATGTGGTGTGGGGGCGGCTTGGGCTCGTCGACCCCGTCTTGGGCCGGCCAACAGCGCCCTGGCTGACCCTCACGCGGACAAAATGGCCAAAATTGGATGGAGAAGCCATGTATTGTGATTGGTTGTTTGTTGTGCACATTTCCTCAATGGTCGTTATTTAAAAAAAAACAAATCTCTATTTAAACATATAACCATACCATTTATTTAAAAAAAAAAAAAACACTACAATCAAACGAAATACTCTATACTCTTCTCATTTCTTTCAAAATTTATAAAAAATAATATGGATCCCTTCAACCAATATAACCCAAATAACCTGAACACCCCGAACCAAACTCCTAATCAAAACGCAAATCAAAACACGAACTTCCCGATAAGTTTTAGTGGGTGTTATCGACCCGAAGTGCCATCCTCCTTTGCGAACTACCAACAATCCTCCTCCAACGCCTTTCAACAACTAAGTCAAATGCAAATGCAACAACCTATGTTTACTACTACTTTTACACCAACTCAACCACCTCAACCAAGCCCTTCAACACCAAAAGTAGCTCGTCCTATGGGGCTCGTAGATGAGGAAGAAGATGATGAGGATGAAATTGTTCCGGAAACGCAACCATCACCACCACTTAAAAAAGGCAAAGGAAACGCGAAGGGTAGTGAAAAGTTGCCTAAGAAACCATGGACGAGAACCGAAGTTGAGGCGTTGATTCTAGCGTGGCTAGAAATATCCACTTGCCCCATTGTTGGTAATTTATTAACTATGTTTTTTTATTAAATTTGTATTTACTACTAATAATAAAATTTAATAACTTTACTATTCGTAAAAAAAATTAAGCACCAACCAATATGGCACCGGTTTTTGGAAGAAATGTACAAGCAACTTCCACAAAAGAATGGAAACACCGAAGCCCTACCAAGACTTAGACTCGGTTAGCGGAAAGTTTAGGAAAATAAACAAGGCGTGTAGATTATTTGCGGTTTCTATAATCAAATCAAGTCCAACCCCCCTAGTGGATACAACGAATGTATGATTTTTAATGACGCTATGAAGAAGTGGAGTGATACGCAATCGGGGGAATTCAAATTTGTTCGAGCTTGGGAACTTTTGAGGAACGAACCAAAGTGGGCGACGGTCCCAAACCTCGTTGTAAAAGCAAAGCGTAGAAAGACAAATTAATGCTAAAGCTTCACAAAAGGGAAACTCGAATCATTGTGTGGTAATCGACATTAACAAGGAAGCGGAGTTTGATATCCCGATCGAGGAGGCTCATCGTCCAATGCGTTTGTCCTTTTTTTAAAATTTATTCTACTTTTTAATTAAAAGTTATTCTATTCTTATTTCTGTAAATTAAATAGGTCGGGATAAAGCAAAAACGGAGGCGGCCACTAAAAAAACAAAGCAGGTCGGGGAGCGTTAGCGCAACGAAGATTGTTGCTTTGACGGCTCAGATCGAAGCTTTCAATCGACTCAATGAGGAAAAGCTAAAGGTGAAGAATGAAAAGCTCAAAATCGAAGAGGCGAAGGTTTTAGCAATCAACACAAGCTCTATGCCCGATGTGAGGCGTCGAGTTATTGAAAAATTAGAAAAAGATATCATTACCAAGTATAGCTAGACGTTTGTTTTTTAAAATTTAAGGTCTCGTTTATTTTGTACTAGATTTTTGCCCGCGTGTACACGCGGTTCACCAACGTACATCTATTTGGAGAATTATAATGTATAAGAAAAATACAGTAGAAATATTGTATTAAAGTATAAAATAACGAATACAAATTTTATTCAAATATCACTAAATATTTCTTTGTACACCACATTTCTGGTTTTAGTTTTCACATTCCCATCACCATCAAGTATAAGTAAGTTAGTGATATGTGGTGTATAAGTGTGGCTATTACATAACCTTTGGTCATTAAGTGTTTATATAAAACCACATGAAAGTTGTGTCATTAAGTGTGGCTATTACATAACCTTTTGTCACACATTTATTGTGGTTCTATGTGGCTATTTTCATGTAATTAGCAATTTTATTTTCATTATTTTTAAATAAAACAACAATACACATGAGAAAACCTAAAAGACCAGTTGATATAAAAAATAATAAACCAAAATGTATACATAAGTTTTGAATTCAAATAATAAAGACATTATCTTCTAATCAAAAGCTATCTACAAGTGATGTTAAAGATGCACAGCAATGTCAACTCTCTTGTGAAGTGTGGAACATGCTACTCTAGCTTCTGATACTACCCTCGCAAATAACTGGTTTCCTATGAAGTTCCCTACCAAACCTAAAACACGTGCAGCAGCAGTTATATTCTATAAACGAAACCGCCACTGATTTCGATTCCTCACCAAAGATGATTGCACGCTTCACGAATATGCTCATCAACTTCCTGCTTCAAATTCTCCATATCTTCTATAACCTGCATGTCAAGAAGATATATAGTCACCAACAATGCCTACACATTCACAAAATGCGACTAAAAACATTCACAATATGATACTAAAATATGGAATAAGCTACTTCCACCACTACCCGAATGGCCAAGACCTAAACAAAATACTATAGCACTGTACTTACCGCTACCCACATCAAAACATTGTATACTATAAGGCGCCACCTATACCGCGGTCAATTGCCATCAAAACTACACTTCCACCACTTCCCGACCCGTCCCATGCAACTCCTATCTTTGCCACTCCCTCCAATCCAACCAACTCATCACTAAAAAATGCAATATCAACACAAAAGCCGCGGCTGGTCACGCTGCAGGTAGTTGTGTAATGTCGAATCACCACTCGTTTGCCCTAGTTGACTCGCCCGCATTACCAGGAATTGATGGACGTAACCCAGGTCAACTCACGGTTAACAACTCACTACATTGCACACAAGATCTCAGCCTCACGTTCATCAAGAAGTTGTACCAACAATTGGATCATTTGAGATTCAGTAGCGCGAAACATTCTAGTCAGGTTTCAAATTGCTCTTTCTATAACTTTTAGCAACTGTTCGATCACAGCTTTGCACGCAGGCGAGTTTGGTTTAAAAGCCGATCTCCTAAGCTTAGAGTCTTGCTCGGCTACACTTGTGATCTCCATAAGCGCCATAGCCAAAATATACCGGACCTCTTCAGGACGTTTCTCTAACAACACCACAAAACAAAGCAAAGCTCGTGACTCGGTAATATAGTAAACTAACTGTTCTATTCTACAACTAATATACAACTTTAAAAAAAGCCTAAACTTTCTAATAACAAACTCACCCAAACACAACATTAGTCGAAGAACTTAGCGACATTGAACCTTCAACAATCGTGTCGAAATGCATTAACTCAGAAACATCATTTCATAATATTTCGTTTAATCATAACAAATAATAATAATGATAATAAATTAATAAACATACTTGCAAAGTTCTTGAAGTAGGACATCCATTGCAGGGACTACAACCAACCCATAACACATCACTTCCAGTATCTATTTGTACATAATAATCATTTGCAGGAGAACCCAACTGTTATTTTGTATAATAAATCCTAAAACAATAAGTAACATTAATTAAAATAACAAAATGATGATAATTAAATAACAAAAACATGAAAATTGAATTACCTATTTTACCCCTGTGTTCAGTCAGAGTGCTACATTACATATTAGCCTTTGTTGTATCCTTCTTTTTGCTGTTCTGGAAATCCAAACCACCACTCAAAGAGATGGCTAAAGATGAAGACTTTAAGCTTCTCAAGATCCAAGTTCTCCCTCCTTTTTATTTATTTATTTATTTTTTAAAACAGTTTCTTTTTTTATTTTTCACATTCTTGATTTAATGTTGTTCTTCATGCTTGTATTTATTTTTTATTTTATTTTTCTATCCACAGACAAGTTTTTTATCCAGCAAAAGATTTATGAAAGTCTAATATATCTCGGACATTAAACACGAAGAACGGTTGAATTCTGCACCAATTAACGACCAACTGCCAAACAATCTGCGCGAAACCACATCCTGTGAAGATTTGATCAGACGCCTCTTCTGAGTCGCTGCAGAACGGGCACATAACAGACCTGAACTGCAGATTTCTTCGCTGCAGTGCCACCAGAGTTGGAAAGTGATCCAATTCAGCTCTCCAAGCACAGATTTCGACTTTTCTGGGCACCCATGAATTCAAAAGCCTGCAGCTAACACGCCACACGCCACACGCCACACGTCTGCTGAACTGTTGTTCACTGTTCTACACATTTTCAAAGTCTTGAATTCTTAAGACAACTGAGTAAAAAAAAAGGAAGGGAGATGAATTATTAAGAAAAATCATTTAAAAACAATAAGGCAGATAATGTAACATAAATAAATTTACTATAAATAAATTTAAAATAAAAAGTTATTCTATCATATACGCATGATAGAAAATTAGACTTTTGGGTCTGAACATGAGGTTTAACTAAATATATGTCATTTTAAAGACTAACATGAATGTGATTCAAAAATGGGTTACACAAAATGAAACAATTTGCACAATCAAACTTAACCGGTTTAATAACACTAATGACACAAACCAAATAAACAAAGTAGAACTCAGAATTATTTGGTATTAGCAGCAGATGTGGAACTCTGTGTTCCTGCACTCGCGCTTACTCTTGGCCTACCAATCATATTGGTCTAGTCAGACATAGTGGCCTACCGACTGGCTTCTATTTGGTATTAGCGGGGCCTTTCCGCCCTTCTTATAGCTACACGTTAGATCCGGTCTAGTAACGCCTCTCCTTACAATGCTTATTGAGGAAGTTCTGATTGAGGTCGGGTGACCCTATTGATTGACTGCGTGAATGCTTTAGTTGTCAGACTACCCTATACGATTGAGGCCTATTTATTCCTATTATTGACCTTCAAAACCTGCCCTAATTTCCCCAAAAAAATAAATAAACCTTATATAAAAAATAGTCAACAGACCAAACAATGCTGATTGGTAAATTCAAATCAGCGATCCCGTTCGAACTAATTGAAGGAAAATGATAAGGAACTAAAAAATCGACGCAATCGATTTTAAGAAAGCGTCTTTGTAACGAATCAGTTTTAGTCATAATAAACCATCCGGAACTGAGACGACACCTATACTCGTCGATCTAGCTTTGATTTGACATCAACCCTGAACCAGAAAGCTGCAAAACTATTGTAACAACAATCGTGCCTAAATACAATTGTTGTTGAAGCTCTCTTAATATTGCATATTTTGATCATTGTATTTCTAATATCATTGTCAATTATAGTATTATGAACCCCTGAACCAACTTAGATTCCTATGTGTATCTGTGTATGCAATCAGATATATCCCAGTAATAATGCATAGGATTTAAGAAGCATAGTGCCCAGAATACCATCTGCAACTGTTAACACCACGGCAACACAACAGTCACCACTGACCCTCTCCGATAGTGGGTGGTCGAATCGATATTTTATGGCGAAGGCGACGATAACATTGGTTGCTGCATTTTTTGTCGTTAACTAACTGAAGCACAAAATAAAACCCAAAGTGTGTCGACCCTCTAACACTTACCCACTACCTGAAACATATGACGGCTTCCTAACAATCGTAAACTCCAGCAGTCACGCACAGCAGCCCAACACGACGACCTAATCTGTATCTAAATTATCAACAACAAATAATAACAACACACATCTGATAAACTGTTATTCACTACACAATTCGCGCCAACATTGCTGACAGCCGCCATTATCATACCTACACGACCTAACCGCCACACATTTTGACGTTGTTCTACGCCCTCTCAACATACGGACTTCAAACGACAACCCTCCACACGACAGCCTAAAATTTCTGTTGAAACTACATTCTTTGGCCAAAATTTTCAAAACAAATAGAGTTTTAAAACAGAAAATTAATACTAAAAAACCATTTCAAAGAACAAATCAGAAATGATTTCAACCGACTACTATCCACATGACATCCCAACAACCCTTCTCCCCTAATCCCATTCCTTTAAAAACAACCAACACCCAAAAAATTCATTTGAAACCACACTGTTTGGCCCAAAATTTTAAAAGAAACAGAGTTTTAAAACATAAAATTATCACTGAAAAAACCACTTCAAACAACAAATCAGAGTAAACAAAACGCATTTCAGGCAACAAATGCAAACATAGTTTTACAACCTCAACATATTACCAAATTTCTCCTTTTCAATCAGGAAATTATAACTGAAAAATCATGTCAAACAACAAATTATCACCAGAGACCATTTTCACACAACAAACCAAAACACCAAATTAACAACCGTTAACAGAAAGACGACTCAACCGGTGCTAAAATAAATCAGAATATATTTTACTTACCGAAAGCTGTCGAGGGTGGTATGAGATTCCTGATTTGAGGTATGCAAGGCTTGATTGGTTCTACGGACTTTAGTCCATTACCACAACCGTTTTAACACCATCTCAGTGGGCCGCTCTAGTATCTATCTACAAACAATCGTCGCGCCGCTGCAACCACCACTGACAGATTTCGCCTCTTAAGACGTCATCGGAAAAGGAAGGTAGCTAGGAGATAGAAAGAGAGGTGAAGGAAGATAGTTGCGGGAGAAGAGAGGCGGAGAGAAGCTCAAAGAAAGTGATGGTGTTTGATCGGTGCTAAGAAGGTGAATCTATTGTGATGAGTTTTGGACCCGGTTGGTACCATCACGTCAATCCGCCGCTGCTGCTCATCACCGTCTTCCTCTACACGTTTCCGTTTTCCGTCATCTATGTGTGATAAGAAAACCCTCATCATCATCATCATCATCATCTTCATCATCAAAACAGAGAAAAAAAAACCTTTAATCTACAAAAAAATCAGAAAAAAAACAACTATATATGACGATACAATGAGCACAAGATCAGCAAACAAATCCATTAAAAGATACTGCCACAAAATACTCTCCTTACAAAACAATAATGACCAAACAGTACAGTTAAAAAAAATACCTGCCCTTAAGCCACCATAGATGTGTTGTACCAGCCAGTGCGCTAAAACAGCTCGACTATCACCAACATGTAAGTTTTTTATTCCATCCTGCATAGAATAATCGCACATAAACATATATGAACCATGAAAACAATAATCGCACATAAACCCTAAAACACGAACCCTAAAACATCAACCCTAAAAATAAAAAATTAGTAAATCTGAACAATAATCAACGAAAACTCAAATATTCAAAGGTAAATAATCAAACCACTCAAAACAGAGACAAAAATAAACTTTAATCGTTAAATAAAATCAGAAAAAAAAAAACAAACAAAACACAGAAAAAAGATAGATGAACATTGATTAATTGAAATAAGAATCGAAGAGAGATTACCTTGGATTGGATATGAAAGATTAGGTTGAATGGCCTTGAATCGCCCTTGAATCGCCCTTGTGAGATTAGGGTTTGCGTAGAAGGAGGCGATGATAATATGATTTGTTATGTCTGTGTTTTTTTTAAGGGTATATGTATTTTATGGATTTTTGATTTTAAAAAAAAAAAAGAAAATTTTATAAATTCTCACACTTGGACACTTGGCATAAGTTGATTGGCTATGTAATTGGAGGCTCAATGTGGGATTGACAAGTGTCCACATTGAGTTTCATATATTAGTTGTATAGATTTGTAATGTTGACTTTAGTTTTAATATTATGTGACTTCGTTTTATTTGTAATATGTGACTTTTATGTTGTTTATTTTAATTATTTACTTATTTAAAAATTAGAAAATAAAAAATAAATGGTGACCAATAGGAGTTGATAACTACGACTACCCCCACACACTTGGGTAGTCCTCAAGTTGTCTAAATCCAAGGGTGACCCACTTTTTACTGACGTGACGGCAAGGTTTCCCAAGCCTTACCTTGACGACTTCCTGTAGAACACAATAGAATATTCCTTCAGCCACGTTTTGATACTTCCTTATCTTCTGGAATTCCTCTATAAAAGCCCATTTCAACATAGCTGACATGCCAAAAATACACATAGAATCTTGCAATAGACCATTCTTTTTAGCTTGATTCACTATGGCTATGAACACTCAAGATTCAACTTTTCTCCCTCTACAAGAAAAAATAGTCTCTAACAACAAGATGGCACGGGCCATAGAGATCACAATTCTCTCTTTGCTTGTCTCTATGCTTGTTTATCGGGTCGTTTCTTTAACAGACCAAAACAACTATCTCCCATGGTTGCTCGCCTTTTTATGCGAGTTATGGTTCACTTTCATATGGATTCTTGGCATGTGTATCAAGTGGAATCAATGCTCCACGATAACATACCCTGACCGACTCTTGGAAAGGTATAACTAACATTTATATTTATAATGTTGAGTGTTCTTAGGTTTTAGTACATATATGTTTAGTTGTTGATTACCTCTTTGTTTTTCAGGGTAAGCGAATCCGAGTTTCCGGCAGTAGATATCTTTGTCACCACTGCGGATCCAATCCTAGAACCATGCATCATAACAATGAATACCATATTATCCTTGTTGGCTGTAGATTACCCAACAAACAAGTTAGTACTTTATCTTTCCGATGATGGGTGCTCACCACTTACGTTTTACTCACTTGTTGAGACAACAAAATTTGCTAAACTTTGGGTACCTTTTTGCAAAAAGTATAACATCCAAGTTAGAGCTCCTTTTCGATACTTTACTACTGAGTCCACCTTGTTGGAAGACGATTCTTTGGAGTTTCAAAATGAATGGAAAAAGATGAAGGTAGTAATTAGTATTCAGTTTAAAATTTAAAATTTTAATCCGACCGTTATTAATATTATTATTATTAGTAATAGAATTAATGTTAACATAAATTTAATGCTAATTTTTTTGAAACGCCAACTAAACAAACGCTGGTACTTCGTACGCGGCCCCCCAGTGGTAAAGACAGGGGCATAGCCCGGCCATCCCGGACGCACGAAGCCCTTAGCCCACCCGACAGCCCGCTTCCAGGGAAAACCCGACCCACATACCCGCCCAAAGGCTCGACAGTAGTGAACTGGTAAAACCTGGCGAGATCAGGACTCGAACTCATGACCATAGGCCATGAGTTATCCATCATTTCTCATTATGACCTTCGTGAGAATCGAACCTGAGACCTCCAAAAGAGATCCCTGGTCTATTTACTAACTGAGCTACCCGTGAAGTAGAATTTACTGCTAAGTAAATGTGAAAAAAGTTTTTTTAACGACAAAACAAAAACAAAAATGAAGAGCAAAACATAGATAATAAATTTAAAATATTAAATTCCCTTTTAGAATCCAAGTTAAACTCGTACTCCTCGGGGACCCACTCCCAATGTGATTTAGTTTTTTTTATCGGTGAACAACTGTGTAGCAATCACCTTTGCGGGGCGTTGTGCCTAAGAATCGACTACTCGATCTCCAGCAGCTCCCGTCTTCTCTCGATGTGCAGAAACCCGAGCCCCACCCGCCCGAAGGCACGACAGTGTTATAGAACTCGGTAAAATCTCACCGCCCGTCAGATTCGAACCGGCGCCACCCGTATTCGAACTTCACCCGGATACCAAACGATAAATGATGGAAGTGGGGATTGAACCTTTGATCACAGGTGAAACAAAAGCCACTCCACCACTCCATCACACTATGAAAGGATCCCAATGTGATTTAGTAGATGTACCTTTTTTTGTTGCCCATATTTGTCTGACACTGTTGTCTTCGTATGCTGACAGAATGAGTATGACAATCTTTACAAAAAGATAATGGTTGCAGCTCATATGCCGTTCACATGTTATCCTAATTCGGATTTTGCTGATTTTTGTGATGTTGATCGGTCACAACATCAGGCTATCATCAAGGTATCCAATCCATTTTATTTATTTATTTATTTATTATTTTTTTTTTTCAAATGTTGATGTCAGCGACCATCTATCTATATATATATATATATACACACACCTATGTTATGTGAACTAATTATAAAACAAAAGTCATTAAGTTATTTTATGAAAAGAAAAGAATTTAAAAACAAAATTAAATTTTCTCTCTCATTTTCTTCTCATAACTTGTAAACGTTAATATCTTTTATATACGAGATTTTTTAAAGAAAAAAATTACCCCAAATTAACGAGCGTTTTATTATCTTTCCAACGAGTATCATAGTGCTATATAAAAAATGGAGAAAAAAACGGCTATTTTTTGTGGGGTTTTGTTTTCAAAATATTTTACTCTACTAATAAATCACTACTTAGTTTTTTTATATTTGAATAAGAAACGATAAACATAACTTTATAGGCAGAGATTCGTTTTTTTTTTTTTATATTTGAATATGATAACTTATGGCAGAGATTTGTTTAAAATAAATAATAATAATAATAATAATAATAATAATAATAATAATAATCATCATTAATCATGTATTGGCAAGTTATTAATTATGTTGTCATATTAGATATTTTAACCCCGTGACGTTCCTGGGATAAAATCTAGTGTGTTTTATAAAATGGAAATAAGAGTCTCATTGGCTAGCTTTTTGTTGGTTGAGATTAAAAATGGATACTTTGATGTGATAACTTGATAGTGTAGGTTTGTTTGATTGCATAACGACATCCAATGATAATGAAAGTTTGATGTGAAAATCTTGGTTTGTAGTACTTTAAAATTATACACCCCTAAGACCGCGTGTAGTGCAGCACCATCTTTGGCGTTATCTTCAACTTCGCGCTCCTCACACCGGAATGGTGGGACGCCATCTCTTCCAAACAACTCCGAACGTTATGTTTATAACGCATGTGTAACAAAACCATCAACTAATGATATGTTGACAACTCACTCTAACCCTCCAACCTTTACAACGGTCAACTATCATCTGAAGAGGGGGTGGTGGCCTGGTGTACAGTGGTGATGATGGGTTGATATGTGGTGGTGATGGTGTACGGTGGTGATGGTGGGTTGATCTGTGGTGGTGGGTGTAATGAAGAAGAATAGTCTGTGGTGATTGGTAATAAAGAAGAAGAAGAATGGTCTGTGGTGGTGGGTGTAAAATGAAAAAGAAGAAGGTAGGTGAAGGTTGGTGGTGAGATGGGTGATATTCATCAGGGTTTTTTTTTTTTTTAAATAGCGTCCCTTTTTTCTTCCCTTCCACTACACCCCATTTTGAATTAACACCCCATACTGACTCAGCTGCCACGTGGACCAATCACAGAGAAAAGCCTTAAATTTTTTCCCCCTTCCACTACACATGGCCTAAGAGCATTCACAACCCATCCCCCATTCCAACTCCCATTCTTAAAATTTAACAAAATCATACAAAAAACCTCACTCCATCTCATAACTCATCCCCATAGCCCATTTTAAAATTTTAGAAAAATCTTTTAAGAACCCCCATATTTAGGGGCTCCTTTACCTCTTCCATTTTATTGATATAAGAGAAAGTTATAATAAAACAAAATAGTTGTGGGTAATATTATATTTAGAAGAAAAGAAAAAATAATAAAAAAAGCTTATGGGGATATGAATGGGGAATGAGATGTGGAGTGTTTTTAAAATCTAAAAGTAAATTTAGAAAATAGTGATTTTTTGGGATGTGAATGCTTTAATTAGGAAGCATATACCTTGTCCCACATCATACATTAATAGGAGGCCGTCACATACCTCGTAATGTGATGTCACATCCCCAGAATATGATGTCAAATAGTGTATGAAACTCAGAACTCTTTAATTTAAATGTGTTTTTTTAATGGCAAAGCTTTTATATAAAAATATAGAAAATGGGCTAGCAAACAACTTAAACCCGATAGTTATAAAATTACATTTCAGATATAGAAATCACACAACCTACGTGTGTTCCTAAGTTTTATAAATGAAAGAAAAGAAAGGAAATGAAATTAAAGAGGAAATAAAATTACAATTTTACAACTATACATTTTAAGGAAAGAAAAGTAACGGAGTGTAAGGGTAAAATTGCTAAATGAAAAAACCTTGTATCTGTATTTGATTATCTTCTCTCAAAATGGGTCCATTTTGATTGGAAATTTAGTTCATAACCTTTCTCTTCTTTCCGGTTCTTTCAATTAAAAACTTAGCAACACAATTTTTTTTCTTGTTTCTTTTCACTTCCTTTCGATTCTTTCTTTGGAAAGGACTTGGGAACACGAAGTTTGTTGTTTTGGTTTGTGGGGCAAACTTTATTGATGATAATGATTATGGTGTTTGTAACACGTTAGGCGAATACCAACGTATTTTTAGGCAATTTGGTTTTGAGCGAGATGGGATCCTTACAGTTAAGCATGCATGGGTGAGTGTAATATCAGAAAGGGTGACCTCTTAGGAAACAAAAAACAAAGTGTGATCTCATGGTGGGGAAAGTGAACAATATTAATCTATATCTATATCTATATCTGTATCTATACTATATTATAAAGAATTTTCAAATAACTTCTTAAAATTTAAGAGGTACAAGTTTGATTCCTTATAGTACAATACACAATACATATAATAACTACATTTTGAGAGTAAAATTGTCTTTTAAACACCATATTTAATCAAAAGGTAATCAAGAGTTATGAGATGTTTATGAGACCTCATGACATTCAATTCTACAATTATTTTAAACACATTAATTAGAACACATATAAAGAGTAAAGTTCACGTACAAATAGGCTTTATCGTACGAACAGTACGAACTGAAGTAAAAAACACGCGGTGGCATTTCTGTAAATATTGGAAACTTTATATAACTAGAGTAATTATATAATTACTCTAGTTATATAACTAGCGTAATTACTCTAGCGTAATTATATAACTAGAGTAATTATAAAATTACTCTAAAGTAATTATATAGCGTAGTTATATAACTAGAGTAATTATATACACTAGAGTAATTATACAACAAGAGTGGTGATCATTATTTACGAAAATGCCACCGCCACTTTTTTACTCTAGAGTAATTATATACACTAGAGTAATTATACAAACAAGAGTGGTGGCATTATTTACGAAAATGCCACCGCCACTTTTTTTTTGTTCCCTTCAGTTCGTATGTTCGCACGGTAATTTTGTTTGTATTTGATCTTTTGTCCACATATAAAAACTAATTTATAATACTACATGTTTTATTATATAATCTTTTACATAAAATTAGGTACTTTATAACAGTTAAAGTTTTTATAAACATGATAATATTATATAGAAATCGAGAAATCAATAATAAAACCCGTGTTTTTTAATCATGGGATAACGATTTGAATTCTAAAATTACTACATATGGTTAATCTGATCTAAAGATTTTGAAAACCAGTTGGACGATGTTCATAACCGATTAACCAAATGGGAACAAATGAATAATTGATACCAATCAGTTTTTGAAATATCTTAATCGAATGTTTTGGTTTTCATTATGGCTTAAAACCGAAATAAACCAAACAACAACTTGTACACACCCTTAAAATCACCAAGTAGAGTGTTGTGGTCTCTGCCGCAACGCGCAGACACCTCACTAGTTAGTTATAGAAGCCGGGTGTTATATGTTTGTAATCCTAAACAATAGAAAGGAGGGAAATAATAAAATATATTGAAGATAGCGTGATTTGCTATCATTGAAAAACAACAGTTACAACATACATGGGCATTAAGATTGTACTACAAATTAGTAGAAAGACAATTACAACATACATAGTTTTTTAACTCTTCTAGAATAATAATTCTTTTAGGTGCTAATTGTTTTTTGCTCAGAAGCACTTCTGGCCTCTTTTGTCTGCACCACGCAGACGCGTGCAGACGTTTGAGGTCTGCAGATTGTTTGTTTTTTGGAAGACCTTTCACTCAAAAAGGTCTTCCTGACCTCTTCTTGGTGCAGACTTGTTCGAAAGTCTTCTAAGGTCTTCTCCACTTCTCTTCTCCTCACCCACCACCACCACCATCACCCACCACCACCACCACCAACCACGGTCCACCACCACCGTCCACCTCCACCACCACCTACCACCTTCCACCACCACCACCGTCCACCACCACCCACCACCACCATCGTCCCCACCACCATGGTCCACCACCACCTACCACCACCAGCCACCACCACGGTCCACCACTATCACCATCCACCACCATCGTCCACCACCACCACCGACCACCACCGTCCACCACCACCCACCACCACCACCGTCTACCACCACGGAACACCACCACCACCAACCACGGTCCACCACCACCGTCCACCACCACCACCTACCACCGTCCACCACCACCACCACCACCGTCCACCACCACCACCCACCACCCACCACCACCACCGTCCACCACCACCGTCTACCACTAAACTGCTGCAAAATATCAGTTTATTTAAATTTCAGTTTATTTCAGCAGCCTGCAGACAATAACAAACAGTCTTCTTCTTGCAGACTGCAGACCTTTGGTCCACCTCTTCTTCTGCAGATGTCTGCAGATGTGGTCCGTAGACTACAGACTTTTTCCTGCAGAAAAAACAAACAGCACCTTAGTGATTACTGCCCAATGTAATATATAACCTAGGATGCTTATTAATGGATTAGTTACTTTTTTTACAAGATTTGTTAAGTGTTGTAGGTTATGTCAGAAAATACAGAACTGCCCCATGTAATATATATCTCAAGAGAGAAAAACCCCAAATTTGATCATCACTACAAAGCTGGAGCTATGAATGTTTTGGTTAGTACACTTTATTCTAATTACTTAAACCTGTTCCATAGCATTTAATGAGCTAAAAAGTTATTATTATTATTATTGATGTATGCATCTTTATACATTATCCTTTTATAATGATGAGCAGACTAGAGTATCAGGAGTAATGACAAATGCACCCTTGATGCTGAATGTAGATTGTGATATGTATGCAAACAATCCACAAGTTTTTCTTCATGCAATGTGTATTGTATTTGGTTGCAACAATGATCAAGATTGTGCTTTTGTTCAATTCCCTCAAGCTTTCTATGATGGATTGAAGGACGACCCTTTTGGGAATCAACTCGCTAATTTTTATGTATGTATATTTAATTTCTTTAAGCTCTTTAAATTTTGTTTTTCTAATTTAAGTACAAATATCACACATGAAAATAATTTTCTTATAGCTTTTGAGCGGGGGGGGGGGGGGGGGGTTATGATTTTCTTATAGCTGCTAATAGTTTCGTTATGAGTGAGATAATATTGGGTATGTTTGTTTGCTTGATTCTGATTTGTTCTAACCTTTGTCTCGTTTTATCAGTATATTATGAAAGGAATATCAGGAATTCAAGGCATATTCTATGCAGGATCAAATTGTTTTCATAGACGAAAGGTTATGTATGGTTTATCTCCAAATGATAAAACAACAACTGGTATGCGAATTATAATTTGTATAATTTTCCTCTTTTAGTTTGTAGAATTGTATATTTATGTTTAACTCTTCGTAATTTCTTTTTTAAATAGAAAACATAAGAAATGAAGATCTACATAAAGTCTTTGGAAAATCATTTGAATTAAGAGACTCAGCTACTCAGATATTATCAGGATCAAACCCAAGTTTAGAAAAACGAAAGAGTCCCTCTAGTTTGATTGAGGCGGCAATCGATGTCGCAGGCTGTAGCTATGAGTACGGTACACAATGGGGCAAAAAGGTAAGCGGATATTAGTGAATAATGATAATTCTAACTTATAAATATTTGAGTTGGAAGAAAGGGTGGTTATCCAAAGGTATAGTATCAAACTGGTTGGGTAAAATCAGGTTAGGTTGACCCGCAAATACTTTTTTTGTGTATCCTTTTTCTGAATTTTTTAAAACACTTCATGGTTTAAATATGGTGATTATAAATAGTTAGTTGGAAAAATGAGTGGGTCTTGCCATCCGATATGGGTTAACGTTAAATTGGTCAGGTCAATACACAAAGACTTAAGACATGATTTTAAAGACTATATGTGGCAAAATAACTGGGTCAGGCTTCGTGACTCTTATGCCTTTGGCCCATTCGATAATTAACCATTTGACCTACTAAAGAAAGAAAAACCCAAGTCGATATTATACTCTGAGCCTTTGCCATATCTAACAAGTTATAAATAGATTTTTTGTTTTTTGTTTTTTGGATCGGCGAATATCATTAAACAACTAGCAAGATGCTAGAATGAAACGAACAAGAGCTTACAAACGGAACTTACACCAATTCATCCATGAAGTGGTTTTAAAAGATAATAACCAATAAACAAATTAGTTTACCCAATTAATCAACTTTTTTCATTAAAGCCACCTTAGAGAGTGTGTGCTTACACCCGTTCCGACCTCTTACAACTACCGTATTTCATATGCAATATATAATAAAATGAATAAAATAATGGTAACTTTAAAAATATAACAATGTAAATCTCTATATGAATATATGATTGTTTTATACAATTAAATTATTATGAATATTATAAAATTAAAATCACTTTGTCATTTCACAAGTCTGTAGCATAAATTCAACGAGAATTGGTATAAAGGGAAAAAACACACTTTGGTGGCGTTAATAATAATAATAATAAAAAAAAGATAAATGGCCTCCACATACAAAAGCTTATGACATTCCAAGTATGATTTTTATGACATTCCAAAAGTTTATTTGCAGGTTGGTTGGCTTTATGGTTCTACCGCCGAAGATATGCTCACAGGAATCAACATCCATGGCAGAGGATGGAAATCCATTCTTTGCTCACCATATCCACCTCCTTTTCTTGGTTGTGCACCATCAACATACCCAAGTTCACTGGCCCAACAAAAAAGATGGGCCACCGGGCTTCTTGAGGTCTTGTTCACAGATAAAAACCCGTTACTTCTTACTATAAAAGGAAAGCTTTGGTTTCGACAAGCCCTTGCTTACTACTGGATATGTTTATGGGGAGCCCAGTCCATTCCTGAGATATGTTATGCATTTCTACCTGCATATTGTATCATCACAGGCTCAAATTTCTTGCCTAAAGTCAACGAACTAGCTTTTATTATCCCTGTGGGTATTTTCGTCATATACAATGTTTATGGATTATGGGAGATTAAACGTCTAGGTGTATCCCTACGTACATGGTGGAATTTGCAGAGGATGGGGAGAGTGACTGCCATGACAGCATGGTTCTTTGGGTTTTTAAGCGTGATGCTAAAACTCATGGGTATATCAAAAACTGTCTTTGAAGTAACACAAAAAGAACACAAGTCGAATTATGGTGACGACATAGGTGATAACGATGATAAAAGTGTTAGTAGGTTTACTTTTGACAAGTCACCCATGATCATGCTAGGTGTTGTCATTCTACTGGTTAACATGACCGCGCTTCTAGATGGTGTGTTGAAATCATTAGTGGTTGACTATAGTGAAATTTGGACAAAGGTTTTAGGATTGGAAGTAGGAGAGATCTTCTGTAGTATTTGGTTGATAATATGCTTTTGGGAGTTCTTGAAAGGGTTGTTTGGGAATGGGAAATATAGGATTCCATCCTCGACCATTTGGAAATCAGGAGTTTTGGCTTTGTTCGTTGTTCGTCTATGTAGAAGATTGTCTCAACCGTTTTGAATCATTTAGTGAGTGATTTATGGTGACTACTGTAGTTCGTGAATTGAAATGTAATGTTGTTGGTATAAATTGAAAGCTTATTTTTGGAGTACCAAATCATTATTAAGCTAAAAGTATAACAAACACAGTAACACCGTACAAAACAATTGATGGATAAAGAATTTTGGGAAGAAAACATAAATTCCTTTCCTATTGTTAAGTATCACTCTCAAGCTAACCTAAGGGTGGTCAGGGCATTCTCGGGAATGTTTCCGAGCTCCCCACCAATTTCACCTTGCCACATCAAAATCACACAAAAAGTTATCAAATTTACCGTTGCAAATCAGATAGTTGTTACCGAGTGGTGAAGTTTTTGAGGGTTGTCGAATAAGTAGGTACCCGAAAGACATGTACTAGCCGGTGAGTGCCCCATCCCCCTAACAACGTTCCTATTTACATATCACATAACTATTAATCCTTTAAAATCTACAATCGGTAAAACCCCCGATTGTATCTTACTTTACCTCGTAACAATACCCTTCTATTGTAAACATTTTTTACTTTAAAGATTGAAATCTAGATATCTAAGATGAAACTCATCTATGAGCTCACATATAGTGCATTTTACTGGGATACCATTGCATTAAACCATGAACTTCGCAACGTCTCTATTGTTTTGTTTATCAATAACATTTAACTGTTTGAACTATTTGAACACTCACTTGACAATACCATTGAATATTTAGATATACCTAGAGGCTAGAGTCCAACAATGATTTGACAATAATGTTGTATAATCTTTTAAATATTTAGATTTACATAGTTGTCCAACAGTGACTTGGCAGGTAAAAGGACAATTTAACATAAATTTAAAACAAATTCAGATCTACCCATCTTTATTATTGGTAGCTATACCCCCATAGTTTTCTAATAAATTATTTTGTATGTCATCTTAGTTTACGTGTGCGATCTTTGATTATAATTGAATTATTTTGATTGTGTTGTGCATTCAATTCCATTTTTTCCAATGGATTATCGTATATTGTTTATTTAATCTCAATTTTGTATATATAAAAAAAATTAAGTATCGATTTGGTTTAATTTAGGTTGTTGAATTTGTGCCCTAAGATAAGGAAATATCGTATGCATCTCCTGATCATGCTGTTGGTGTTTTATGATACTTCTGATGCGGGTTGCAGTTTGTGAATTAAATCCACTATGTGTTGTGTAGAGTAGCATGCAATTTATAAGTTTTTAAATAAAGCCATTTTGTTCTTGTTAAATTTCACTCTTAAGAAACTCTCAACTTGTATGTGTTCACTTCCTAGTGTTGTCATATATATGTCAGGCATTATTTCTTAAAATAAGGAGTTGTCATTTTTGAATCACATATTGTCAATCTTTCTAAAGCTTCCAAGAAGAACTGGACCAGTAAGTCATTATCTGAAACTGCATAGATATACGATAGAACGCAGCAACAAATATATATACATAAAAAGCATTCATGTGTTGGAATCCATAGAAATCCTTTCAAATATAACATCATCTACCATTTGGTAAATAACGAATAATGCCTTCTTGTCTTTTAATTCTTTCGCTTCGTTTTGTTTTGACGATGAGCTAGATTCTTGCTATCCATCTTGAATAATACTCCATAGATCTTGTGATTAGAATAACACCTTTGTATTTCTATGTGATCTGAATTAATATTCCAAATTTTTTCGCTTACTGTGAACTTTGAAGTCAAATCTAATGTTTATTGCATTTTGCAGAAAATCAATCCTTATGCCATAGCATTTACTGCATTGGCAAGTAGAACCTCATGGCCGGATTTAGTAGCAACTAGCAAGTAAGATTGCTATTGAAAGACAAAAAACTGTTGATTCCGCCACTGCAAACATCACCTGTAGGTTAATTACTATTTTTGGTCATTTCCAGTTATATTTTAATTTATCTTAAATTTAAAATATTAATAAGCACTTAAAGAAACCGGAATATTCTGGTATGTTCTTGATATATCTTAGTTTCTTTCGTGTTTAGATTGCGTTTAATCAATTTTTGATAATCAAAACATGATCATGCTATGAAGGGTAATTTTACATGTAAATTCTTTAAATATATCAAAATTCGCCACACTTAACAAGGCAATGCCAAACACCCCATCATTATATTGTTACACAAAACAAAAGCAAAACTAAAATTAATCATTACATCTTTTCTATATGTTACGCATTAATTCAATGAACATTTATGTGGGAATTGAAGTTCCATGGCTGATTGGCACAGCTTATAACTTGATAGCATATGGAGAACCGTTATGGATTGAGAATGCAACGTGGTTAAGTTTCTCATTGCTAGTTTTCTTCTCAACTTCTGTTGGGTATTTTCGGTTTTAGTACTTAGAAGGCTTGTGTATGGTGGTGAGCTTGGTGGTCCTAGGGTTTGGGCTTGGATTACCTGGACGTATTTCATGCTGCTTTGGTTCATAGTTGTGGCTTTATCTTTTCTAAAATTTTATGGCATCATTTGAACAAATCTTTCAACCTAGTTCAATTACCATTCTTGTAGGTATGTTTTCTTTTCCCAAACTATTTTTTGTCATAGTTATTACTATTTGTACCATAAGAGGATACTAGAAACCAAACTGCAACATCTGATCCCAATATTGTTTATGTAAACTATTTGGTTTCGACTAATGTAAGTTGAGGCAAATTCAAAGCAACGCGCTTACACACCAATGCATCTTTATGTAAAATAATTGGTCTCAATGTATTAATTTAATTGTTGTCTCAGATTGGGGGAGTAGTAGATGTTTACACGGATGAGGATATGGATGTCATTCGTGAAGAATATTCAAGTTATGTCACGTCAATATTTTGTAACCATTAAATATTTGTATGCGGTAGATTTGACAAATGTTGACTTGGATTGGTTTTTATTTTGATAAATATGCAATATAAATGAAATATATGATTTTGTTATTATGGTGATTGTGCAAAAAATGGGTGTGTGTGTGTGTGTATATATATATATATATATATAGGGTAGGGTTCAAATAGGAACCAACCCTTAAGTAGGAACTATAGGAACCAATCTGAGCCATCCATCTTCAATGACATGATTGTAAATAAGTAAAACTTTAATTAATTGTTATTTTAATAAAGGGCCATTAATGTCTTTTGTTCAATATCATTTATTAGGTAATTAATAAGAAACTCATGTATATTTGGAAACAGCAAATTAGTGTTTATGGTATACCCAAACGTATTTATTGTATATACTATTAAAATTATATCTCGGTATATATACAACAGTGTACATTGGTGTATATTCGTTTTTCATTCATCATCATCACCAACACAAGATATACATTGGTGTATATTTTTTTTTCATTGATCATCATTCAACATCATCAACACAGATATACATTGGTGTATATTTGTTTTTTCATTCATCATCATCAACACATATATACATTGGTGTATATTCGTTTTTGAAGTGTACATTGGTGTATATCAGTTTTTTTTTGTTCATACATCATCATAATCAAACACATATATACAACGGTTATATGATCTTCTATCACATGAGATTGTGATTCAATGTTTTCATGTATAGAATTATTATCCATAACTTGGAAATCTGAATCGTTGGCCGATTTTAAATTCTTTTAAATCGAAAGTTTTTTCAATTCAATCAATTTAAATCTTCTGAATTCAACTGGAAGTTATTTCGATTCAATGGAATTCAATCGAATGTGATTTTTTTTTAGTTGGGATCAAAAATGATAATAGATTGAGAGATTTAAGGAAAGTAAAAAAAAACTTGCATATTAATTGCAGTAAGATAATTAACTGCCATATATAAAATTTTTAATTAAATTAAAATATAATATTTAATTGTCTATTTACATAACTACCCCCTAAATCAAGAACAAAGATGAATGGGTCAGATTGGTTCCTAAGTTCCTAACTAGGCTCTTGGTTCCTATTTGATCTTTTTCCTATATATATATATATATATATATATATATATATATATATAGGGGTAAATTTGTTAATCTGCAATTTTTTTTAAGATTAATAAATTCTTGACACGCAAAATAAATGTCATAAAGTTATGTTGTTAACATGTGTCAATAAAAAGTGTCATAAATGTGTGTCAAGAAAGATTGTCGTAAGCGCGTGTCATAAACAGATGACATGAAATAAAGTGTCATGCTAAATTTATGACACCGACATCATTGACATAATTGTGAAACAATAATGTCATAGTTTTCACCACATAAAATGTCATGTTTAAATCCATGTTTATACATATGTTGTTCTTGTGTATTAACTCACATTTACATATTTATATAATTGGAGTTTGATCAATGGTAAAACTCTATGAATTGACATGTTGAATACTCATAAAACGCCTTATAAATACTCGGGTTTTGTATGGAATTACATAGTTTCCAAATTTGATATTGTCACGTGTAATCTTGTTTTGATTCTACGTGATAATTGGACATTCGGTTGCTCTCTGTTGAATGTGTGATTGGCTTGATTGTTCGTTGCCAATTGTTTCGGGTTAATCGGGTGTTGCATGCGTAAATGGACATTATTGGAAAATGTAACGAATTCCTGAAATTGTTTGGGCTTTGCTCGACTCGGGACGACATAGTTAATGTAATAATGTTTAATGCATACATAAAATGACATAGTTTTAAGGGTGTGTGTGGATATTGACCTGAAAATTCGACGGGTGTCACACCAAGATGACCTTAGAGCATTCACATGTGGTCTATCAAATCTCTTGCATCAAATTACATTAAAAATCATTATTTCACCCAAAATTTTCTCTCACCTTAAATAAATAATATTTTTCATACTTTTATGTTTATATTTTCTCACTCCTCACTCACAACCACTTACAAAAATATTAAAATATAAATAGGGGTGAGCAGCATTCCCCCAAATATAAGGGTGAACAGTGCTTCCACCAAATATCTTCTCTCTCCTTCACTCACAACCACTTACACACACCTCATATAATTTATCTCTTACCACTGAGCTACAACCAAGTGACGTTATTAACTTTATTCTGGTTGAATATTAAAATTAAAAAAAAAAAAAAAACGTGATCTAATTCACCAATAATATTTACGACCCCACCCGTAACATCTACTATTTTAAGTGGCCCTCCTTAGTTATTGGGACTCTTGGAAATCCTCTATAAAACTCATTTCAATGCAATTATAGACATACCAAGTTACCAACAACACATACTTTTTATACGAGACCATTCTTTATCACTTTGCCATATTATGGCTATATGCACTCAAGACTCAACTTCTCTCCCTCTAAAAGAAATAATAGTCTATCACAATAAGACGGCCCGGGCCATTGAGCTTTTAATTCTTTCTTTACTCGTCTCCATGCTTGTTTATCGGGCCGTTTTCTTCAAAGACCATGTCGACAATGTCCCATGGTTGCTCGCTTTGCTATGCGAGTCATGGTTCACTTTCACATGGATTCTTAGCATTTGTATCAAATGGAATCAGTGTTCCACCAAAACATACCCTGATCGACTCTTGAAAAGGTATATACGATATGAATCTTTGTAATCTTGTGTGGTATTCGGTCTTTTAGCGTGTGATTTTTTCTTCTGATAATGTGTTTAAGGGTAAGCGAATCCGAGTTTCCGGCAGTAGATATCTTTGTCACCACTGCGGATCCAATCCTAGAACCATGCATCATAACAATGAATACCATATTATCCTTGTTGGCTGTAGATTATCCGGCAAACAAGCTAGCTCTTTATCTTTCTGATGACGCATGCTCACCACTTACGTTTTACTCACTTGTTGAGACAATAGAATTTGCTAAGCTTTGGGTACCTTTTTGCAAAAAGTATAATATCCAAGTTAGAGCTCCTTTTCGATACTTTACTCCAGAGTCCACCTTGTTGGAAGTCGATTCTTTGGAGTTCCAAAATGAATGGAAAAAAATGAAGGTAGTGACTTTATTAAGATAAATTAGTTATAATTAAATTCAACTTGTACTCTTTTGGAACCTAGTACATATTCACATGATGTTGTATGATTGCAGAACGAATATGGAGATCTATGCAAGAAGATAGAGGTTGCAGCTGAGAGGCCATTCACATGTGATCCTAACACAGATTTTGTTGTTTTCTGTGATGTGGACCGGTCAGACCATCCAGCTATCATTAAGGTACCATGTCCAACAATTAGACCATCCACAGTAACATGATAAGAAAACCTAAAAACACCTAAAATCATTGCCAGAGCATCACCGCATTTTACATTTATTTTTAATTACTTATCTTTTTATTTCAAATATATATATATATATATATATATATATATATAGTATAACGTTATATCGGAAACCCTTTTTATAGTGAAAACTTTGGAAACTCTAACTTCCCGAGCTTCTTTTGTAAGATCACAGATTTTGTTGTTTTCGCAGCTTTGTTTATTTTTTTTAAAAAAATCCCTTCGGCGCTTTTTTTATTTTTTTGGCCCAAAACACTTAAAAACATGTATTTTACATTGGTTATTTTTTTCAAAAAAAAATAATGATTTTTTACATGGGGTTTCCAAGGTTTTCTCAACTCAAGAGGGTTTTCATTTTATAATTGCCCTATATATATATATATATATATATATATATATATAGGTTTAGGTTCCTGTACAAAAGCCAAAATGTGTGAGAAGGGTGAGAAGACTTCTGGGTGTGACAAGTGTCCAATATCATTTTCTTAGATCAGGGTTATTTTTGTCTTTTAACTAAACATATAATTAAACAAATCCCTTAATTTTCGTTTGAATTTATTGAGATGTATTTCTTTCTTTTTTTAACTTATTAAGGCATATCGTCAACGTTCTAATTCCAATTTTTGAGTTTTTTTTACGGATTTAGAATCAATTCAAGGTAACCCTCGATTAAAAAATTATTTTGATGTCTTTTTCTTTTTTATACTGTAGTGTTTTATCGAAATATGCTATAGTGCTGAAGGTATAACACACCTTTGTCACCTTTGTGTTTTTTTGTATGAAGTTTTACTGATACAAAATATGGTTTTATATGCACATTGGTGTTTTATTGAAACACATATGTTGATTATTTTGTTAATTAAGCTACGTTCTATGGTGTTTTTAATGAAAGAAAATGTGGTATCGATATACATGGTGTTTTACTGATGTACATAAGTTTGAAGATAAAACACACTGATATGAATATAAAACAAAACCCCTCAAAGAATATCATAATAAATAAAAATAATGATATGGATATGTTACATTATGTAAAACACAACTGTCAATAACATGTTTACACTAAGAACACCATATTATCCATTGTATTTGCCTTAAAATACATCAACTAAATACAACCTACATGTATTTTAATATAAAACACTATACTGTAACACAAACCTTTCAGACGTAAAACACCTTGACTTGAAAATAAAACACATTGATATGGTGTAGGAAACTAGAGAAATGGTTGAACACTTGTAACTACGTACCTCCACTCAAAATTGATAAAAGTTTTTGCTTTTTTCTTTCTCCTAATAACATAAAAGAGTACAGATACACATCACTTTCATCACTCCTTACAATGTATATACTCTTCCTTTAAACTCTTTTATCTACCCCACTCATCATGACTAAAAACTATAAAGAAAAAGAAACAAACAAGAAAGAAAGAGAAAATGACTACAGGAAAAAAAAACCGTGAGAGAGAGAAAGAGAGAGAGAGAGAGAGAGTAATAAATGAATGATTGTAGAAAAAGAAGGAGAAAATGGTGGAGATGGTTTAATGAAATGGTGATTTTACTCATATACCATAAAAACATCTAATTAATTAATTTAATTATAACACTAATTAAAGATTTACCATTCATTTAATCTCAACCATCCATCTATAGATCTAATGGTCCAAAACACTTCTTATCCTTCTCACAAAAAACACTCTTTGTACAGGAACCCTACCCTATATATATATATATATATATATATATATATATATATATATAATTAATCATATCTCAACCCCCACTCTGAGAAAAGCACCCCCATGTGCTATTGCTATATATATTAATTGACAACAGTCGGCGCAATAGCCGACTGTTGAGTTTCCAAGTTTTCTCCCGCAAGCTTTTATTCTTTCGATTTTCGCCACAGTTTCGTTTCACCGCATCGGCTGACCTTAAAGTTACGTTTGTGCCCTTTGTGAAATTACGTTACTGCCCTCCACGTCGACGGATACTTGCGTCTATACCGAAGGTCAGGGTTATCGACCCTTCTGCTTTGTGAGATCTGGTTTTGTATCTTCATATTTCCTGACGGTGTACCGTTTCGTATTCTCTACCGGTTTAACCAGACTTCCAAAGAGGTTTGTAAAAAATGGCAGTACTGGTGGTGCTGGGTTTTTAGACAGAGAGAGAGAGAAACGAACCGTGGTGATGATGGTGCATCGATTTCTTCAGGCACGAGTTGTGGTGGTGGTAGGTGGGTTTTTAGAGAGAGAGAGAGAGATGGATGAGTTATGGCGGCGGCGGCAGTTGCGTTTTTAGAGTGTAGGAGGAATGGTGATGGTGGTGGTGTCTTATTAGAAAAAGAAAAAGGGAAGGTGTTGTGTAGTTGTAGAGAACCAGGGAGAGGTGCTATTACTCTGTCATTTCAAAATGAAGACATACAAAATAAATGGGGGTCTTGAACCCACAGTTTTGTAAAATAGCTATTGTTTTCTACTGTAAAGTGCTTTTCATTAGTAATATACTGATAAATTACTTTCATTTCTTTTTAATCCATTTTTAATCCATGTGCATTTTTCTACTTTAGTTGCTTTCTTACTCCAAGCACAGTCCCACCCACCCCTTTTGTTTTCATTTCTTTTTAATCTATTTTTAATCCATGTGCATTTTTCTACTTTAGTTCTTTCTTACTCCAAGCACGGTCCCACCCACCCCTTTTGTTTTTTTGGTTTTGTGTTTTTTGGTCGTTTTTCTATCTCTACAAAGTTGTACTGTACAAATGAGACTTAGAGCATTCACATTAGTGTCCTCATTTTTTTTGTAAGATAAAACCCTATAATATTTTATGGAGTTGGAAGTGTGGTTGTGAGTGAAGAAAATAGGGAATCTACTATTTATCGGTAATTTTTGGGTTCTTTGGGAATTTTTTAGGGAAAACAGGAAAACTGTATTTATTTTTTAATATTTGTTGAAAGTGGTTGTGAGTATAGGAGAGAGAAACTGTAATGATTTTTAATGTAATATGTGGTTATAATTTGTTGTAAGTGAATGGGGGATGGGGAAGCTATTGAGATTTGAGAATGCTCTTAGAGAAGTGGTTTACGGTTTTCATCACTATACATAGCAAACCATTTCCTTTCCTGGTCATTATAAAAATGTCTCAATATTGACCACCGCACACCCGCGTAGCGCGGGTCACAAACACTAGTATATATTAATTCACAACAGTCGGCGCAACAGCCGGCTTTGTGAATTCCCACTTTTTGCAACAACCTCTTCGTCTTCCGCTTTTGGCCACACCACGTCGTGACAAGCCGACTATCGATTTTCCAACTTCTTTCCCCAACCTTTTAGTCTTCCGATTTTGGCCACAATTTTTTGTTCACCCTTTAAACGCGCTCTAGGTGACAAGTTGTCGACAATGGAAGTTGCAGTTCCGGTCTTTGTGCAACCGCTACATTTCCGGTAGTAACCATGTTGGCCGCCCGGTGCCGCGTAGACCGGATTCTGAACGCTTGATGGAGAAGGGTGTCGGCGGATACAACGAAGTCAGGTCGACTTCAGCAGATCTGGAGTTTCGACACAAAGCCGACCACCGTTTGCAGGTCTTGAAATGTACGACCTGTGAGAGAAAAGCCCGGTGGCGGTGGTGGTTAGACCCGTCATACGCGGTGGCGACCCGTTGTGGCCACTTGGAGACTCATCGGTCCCTCCTTTCTCCCTCGCTCGTGTTCTCCCTCTCCTCTTTCTCTCTGTCTACAACTGTGTGTCATTGTACAAATGAGGGCTATGGAAGTGGTTTGGGGTATTTATTGGGAAGGAGATTAATGCCGATTTGTTGCTTTTATAATACTAACTAATAAAGGCCCAATTTCTTATAATAATATACATAATGGACAACCTTGCAAAAAAAAAACTTTATTTTATGTTGTCATTCCCTTGAATCAATAAAACACACCCAAAAGCATAAAACATTATTTCCATATTTTATCATCATAATTATGTACTCTTTAGGAACAACTTAAATAGAGGACTTCCTGGCCTCGGGTTGTTTCGATATAAGTTGAAACTATGAGAACAAATGCAGATTCTTTCTTGTATGTTTACCATTGGCAATAAAGAAGATAATCGCCAAAGGCATTATAGCCCAGTGGCATCTTGGTAGTGAGATAAGACTTAGGGACTATAAGGTCCTGGGTTCGAATCTCACAAAGGGGGTTTTCTCATAATTTTATGAGTTTCCTCCTGAATTGGTGACTTGGTGGTGGAATATGATCGCGTGGCAACATTGGTGACACGATGATACTCCAGTGTTCCGTGAGTGATCCAATTTGTTGGCCGTTCAAAAAAAATAAAAAAAAATCATAATTAATATGCTACCTATGATAGAATAAAATTCAATAAGTTATAGCATATTTACTTCTAGAGCCACCTATGATGAATAATCTGCCCAAATCTTCGACAACAATTTACAAACCAAGGGACACAATTGTACGTTGTAACCGTTTGTCAGGTGCTTTAATATTTAAAGCTCAATATACAGTCTTTATTGAGGTATAACAGGGTGCACAATTTCGTATAATGTACGTAGTCTTTAAAACTTTAGCACACTCTCCGTGGTTTTGCTAGACGTAAAACCCATGTAACTCTTTTATTAGATGTTTATGTTTCTCCGTTTAAAACCCAGTTTTGTCATGTGTCAATACCGTAAACCGGTATCGACCAAATGTCCGCCGCGCAATGCGCGGGGCATCACACTAGTTTTGTATGATTTGTAGAGAAAAACTAATTCTAAAAATGACTTTAAAATATGAAACCCACAATAAAGGGGTAAACCAAAAATGCCACGTTGGATAAAAAATGACCCTCAAAAATGACTATTGCTAATGCTCAATCCTCTAGATAGCGAAAGACTGAGAAAATTTGATATCTTCTATGTGGTTAATAACCACATAGCTAACTTTTTAGTGGTCCAAATAAAAATTTGAAACCCATAATTGTAGTCTGGTACAATTATACAAAAAGTGTCACTAGCTAGCTTTTTAGTGGTCCAAATAAAAATGTAAACTTTGATGGTGATATATAGGTTGGTTTGATTGCATAGCGACATTCATACTGTGCTAATAATCGTTCATGATTGTGGGGCAAACGGATGATGAGTCCCTTTTGGCTGTTTGTAATACCTTAGCGGATAGCCGGATACTACGTACATGTGCTATTCAAGATGGTTGGTAAAATTATTTTGAATCTCTAGGTGAATCTCTCACATTCTAACCTTAAATACCACTATCTTTTAGGTATTTTTATTGTGAACAAGAGGCGAACTGATCAATAGTTAAACATGTTTGGGTTAGAATAGTATAAGAATGGATGACCTCTTGAGAGGTCTCCACAAAAAAAAAAAAAAAAAAAAAAAAAAAAAAAAAAAGTTTGTTAGATCTGGCTGGCGAAGAGAACATTTTAGCGTGGAGACATCACACGAGGTTAGCCATACTAATACTACACCAATCCAAGGCCTAAATGACAATAATATTAGCTAAAATTTTAAAAGTGTTGCATCAAAGTTTCCATTTAAAATTAAACCAATGAAAAGGTAATTCTTAAACATGGTACTATAATCATCATCCATAATTTATCTTCTACAATTCAAACAAACAAAAGAAAAAAAACACAAAAATACAACGTACAATATATAACAAAGACATCAAAAAATTCCAAAAATATAAGGTAGTCTTGCCCCATTAGGAGTGTAATCAAATGCTTGAATGAGAAGACAACCAAAGCCCATATTAGACCATGGGAAATGGTTAATGCCTATTAAGGGCATTTTTAGCCACATCATTATCATAATGCCCTTTCAAAGAATGTGTAATAGTTAACCCCTTTTAAGGTTATTTTAATCATTATTTTCCTTATTTTTTCTCTCTTTGGGCATTATACTAGAAATGTCATTCCTTCTTCATGGTACTATAATACCCAGATGGACGGTGTTAAGGACATTATCAAGCTCATTCATGCTCACATAATTTTATTACACATGGTCTTAAGCAAAAAAAAAAAAAAAAAAAAAAAAAAAAAAAAAGTTTCATCATCATTTGATGCAACAAATCGGCTGGAATTTAAGCAAAAATAAAAATAAAAAAATAATTCTTATAAGTTTAATATTCAAATATTTAGTCAAGGTTGTTATTGATGTAAATTATATTTATCCTATTTAGCTCCTGTAATTATGCCCTTGTAATTAAGTTTGTACTATTATTTATATTTTGGATGTAATGCGAGATGAGTATTGATCATTTAAGCCAATAACATTCTGTTGTTATCGTAATCCCTAGTGAGAATGTGATAATTTTTGAATTCAAATGAGATTAGGGAAAAACTCTATCTACTTTTTATTTCCATTGCACTTAAAACATCTATATATACAAAGATGTTACAAGAGTAGAGGAGACAATTAATTACAATTGACTTGACTAATGACTTGACTTTGGACTTGACTTTTCTTGTGATTAATGTAAAGGCAATATTTGTGGGATTGCCTAATACTCCCCGTCAATGCGAGGCGGAGGATGTAGACGAAGCATTGCTCAAAACTTCTCAAAGAGTGGCTTTGGAAGACTCTTCGTGAATATGTCAGCGACTTGTTGATCTGTTGAGATGAAATGAGTGTGAAGGCGACCTGCAACAACTAATTCTCGAACGAAGTGGTAGGCAAGATCTATGTTTTTAGCTCTTTTGTGAGAGATTGGATTTTGGCTTAAAAATATAGCACTTTTATTGTCACAAAATAGCGTTGGGGATCCCGGTGATAATGCATGAAGCTCTCGAAGTAGACGAGTAACCCAAATGATTTCCGAAGCCGTGTTCGCCATTGCTCGATATTCCGATTCACAACCTAAACGGGAGACTGTCGGTCGTGTCTTTGCACACCAAGATACCAAATTTCCACCTAGATAAATGCAATAGCCATAGGTGGATCTTGGTGTCAATGCAACGTGCCCAATCTGCATCAGAAAAACCTAATAAAACAGTGTTAGGTGGTCTATCAAACGTTAGACCATATGATAAAGTTCTCTTAACATAACGAAGGATTCTTTTGACAAGTTGAAAGTGAGTAGTGGTGGGTTGTTGTAGGTATTGACTGGCTTGGTTCACGGCAAAAGAGAGATCAGGACGGGTAATGGTGAGGTATTGGAGAGCACCGACGAGAGAGCGATAAAGAGTGGGATCATGAAAAGGTTGTCCATTGGAGTTGAATATATCCTTGGGAGTGATGGGAGTGGCTACAGGTTTGGAATCAAGGAGACCGGCCCATGATAGAATGTCATGGGCATACTTTGATTGGTTTAAGAATAGACCTGTCTTTATGTGAGTTACTTCTAAGCCAATGAAGAAACTCAGAAGTCCAAGATCATTGATTTTGAATTCTTTGTTTAGACGTGATGTGAATGTGGAGATAAATTTTTCATTGTTTCCCATAATGATTATGTCATCCACGTAAACTAGAAGATAGATTAAAATGCCATCACGATTAAAGATAAACAAAGAGGGGTCGGCTCGACTACATGTGTAACCCACGGTTTGAAGAAAGGAACTTAATCGCTGAAACCATGCTCGCGGGGCTTGTTTTAAACCATAAATGGCGCGACTGAGTTTGCACACATGAGTTGGGTGCTTCGGGTCCTCAAATCCCGGTGGTTGTTCCATAAAAATAGTTTCGGTAAGATTACCGTTTAGAAGAGCATTGTTTACATCAAGTTGTAGAAGTTTCCATTTATTAATAGTAGCAAGACTAAAAACGACACAAATGGTGGAAGACTTGACAACGGGAATAAAGGTATGAGAAAAATCTAGTCCCGGTACTTGATTAAAACTTTGTGCCACAAGACGTGCTTTGTAGCGATCAATGGAACCATCGACTTTGTATTTTATTCGATATATCCATTTGGAGCCAATGATGTTGGTAGAGGTTGGGCGAGGAATGAGATGCCAAGTTTGGTTTGTATGGAGGGCTTTAAGTTCATCTTTCATGGCATGAATCCATTTTGAATATTTCAAGGCGGTTTTAATGCCTTTGGGTACATGAGAGGAGGGAAGAGAATAATGAAGAGGATGGGAGGAAAATTGGGATAAGTTGGCAAAATGTTTTGGTTTGAAAATACCTTCTTTTGACCGAGTTGCATAGGATGATTATTTGTGGTTAAAGGATTATTTGGAATTGGATTGGGAATAGGTGAGGGTGAAGGTGGTGCTTGAGGGGATTGGGTGGAGGAGGGACTTTGTTTGATGAGAATTGGTGGGCCGATTCGGAAGGGGAAGGGTGGGACGCATCGGATTGGTGGGCTAAAGTCGAGGAATCAGTTTGGGCTGTGAAAGAGGGAGTTTGACTTTGGGCCGGATGAGGTGTATTAAAGGAGGTAGAAGTGGGTGGGCTTGGTGATGGGCTAGATGCGCTTAAGGGAGAGTTGGGTGGGGATGGCGTTGGGCTGTTGGTTGGTGAAGGAATAATGTAATCTGGACAATTGGTGCAAGGTGGAGAGGTGGATGGGTTTTGCCAATTTTTTGTGAAGGTAGGAATTTTATTTGTTATAGGTGTGGGTAAAGATTCTTCAAATTTTGTGAAGGGGAGTTGGGTAGAGTCAGAGGATGCGGAAGTAGAGTGAAAGGGAAAAACATTTTCGTCAAATTTGGCATGTCTTGTAGTGTAAGTTCGACCCGTAGAAGGGTCGAGACATCTAAAACCTTTGTATTTCGGACTATATCTAATAAAAATGCATGGAGCACTTTCGTGGTAATAGTTTGTGTTTGGTATAGTCTCGAAGATATGGATAGACAAGATATCCAAAAATGCGAAGATTGGAGTAAGATGGAGGTTGTTTAAAAAGAATTTCAAAAGGAGATTTGTTGTCAAGAAGTTTTGTGGGGAGACGGTTTATGATGTATGTAGCGGAAGTGAAGGCATCAAACCACAACTTTGGTAGGGCATGAGCGTTAAACATCATCGCTAATCCAGTTTCGGTGATGTGACGGTGTTTCCATTCGGCCCGTCCATTTTGTTCCGATGTGTGAGGACAAGATAAGCGATGATGTATGCCATGCTCTTGAAAACAATTTTGAACATGATGGTTTGTAAACTCGGTTCCACCGTTACTTTGGAAAACTTTGACATTTGTGGAAAATTGGTTTTGGACAAAGTTTAAGAATATGGTGAGAATATTGTAGAAACCGGATTTAGCCTTGAGAGGATAAAACCATGTGAACCGAGAATAATCGTCTACAAATATTACATAATATAAGTAGCCATCGGTTGAGGCAATGGGTGCGGGTCCCCAAAGATCACAATGAATTAAGTCTAAAACTTGTTGCGCACGATTATTATTTTCAACAAAAGGTAGATGTTTGGCTTTTGATAGTTCACAAGAATGACATCAACCCGGTTTGGGTAATAGAGATGTAACAAAAACATGACCAAGTTTATTTAATGTAGTGATAGTATCAAAAGAGACATGTCCTAGGCGACTATGCCATTTATTGAACTAAGCACGAAGATGTGAAGCAGAAAGAGCAGCAAGAAAAGACTTGTGACTTTGGGTATGAACATAGAAACCATTTTCGCAAATGCCTCTAGCAAGAACTTCCCCCGTTTTTCAGTTTTGAATATGAAAATAATTGTTAGAAAATAAAACATATACGGGAGAATCATTTGTGAGTCTACTAATGCATAGTAGATTCTATGTAAGATTAGGAACGACAACAACATTTTGTAAAGAAAGAGAGTTTGTTAGAGATGTGGTACCGGCGTGAGTAACGGGCAATGTTTGACAATTGCCAAAGGTAACACGCATATTACCCTTGTGTGGTTTTGAATCATCTAGACCATGAATATTTTTAATCATATGTGTGGTTGCACCTAAATCGGCCGTCCAAGCCGGAGTTTTGGATGCAATGTTGCATTGAGTATGGAGGGCATGGGCTAGATTTGTATCTAGCGTGGCGGCTTTTTGAGCATAAAATGATAGAGTAGGACAAGCACTAGCATAGTGGCCTTCTTTGCAACAAAGTTGACAATGAGGGACGTGTTTGGTGTAATGATTTCCACGGCCTTGTGAGGAATTTAATCGGCCTCGACCACAAAAGGATGATGGCCGATTGGTTTTGGTTGATAGATCAAATGAAGTGGCCATGAATGTGGTGGAGTATGGGGAAAAAAAGTAGGAAAGTGAGTAAAAGAGGCAATCGAAAAAGAAAGAAGGAGAAGGGCAAGGATCTTAGGCTGATACCATGAGAATGTGATAATTCTTGAATTCAAATGAGATTAGGGAAAAACTCTATATACTTTCCATTGCACTTACAACACCTATATATACAAAGATATTACAAGAATAGAGGGGACAATTAATTACAATTGACTTGACTTTGGACTTAACTTTTGACTTGACTTTTCTTGTGATTAATGTGAAGGAAATATTTGTGGGATTGCCTAATACCTAGGATTTATATTCCAGGATTAATTGAAGTACTTTTTTGTTGTATGTAAAGATTTGTTAACTGTTGTAGATTATATCAGAGAACACAGAACTTCCCCATGTAATATACATCGCAAGAGAGAAAAACCCGAAACATGATCATCACTACAAAGCTGGAGCTATGAATGTTTTGGTTAGTACACTTTTACTTAGAAAAATGTTAACGACAAATGTTTAACAAGCAAACAATTCCCCCCCCCCCCCCCCCCCCTCCCCACCACACACACACACAAAGCCACGAAGACCAAAATCTTAATTTACTTATTATTAATATAACTCTTGATATGTATGTCTCTTTTTAAATGATGAGTAGGCTAGAGTGTCAGGAATAATGACAAATGCACCATTGATGCTAAATGTGGATTGTGACATGTATGCAAACAATCCACAAGTTTTTCTTCATGCGATGTGTGTGATATTTGATTACAAGAATGATCAAGATTGTGGTTTTGTACAATTCCCTCAAGCTTTTCATGATGGATTAAAGGATGACCCATTTGGAAATCAGCTTATTAATTTATATGTACGGTATATTTCTTAAAATTTCTCATATTTTGTTTATATATATATATATATATATATTGTTAAAAAGGTTTTTCAAAGAATTAGTCTATATATTTACTCATGATTTGTTAAACACCAGACATCTCATTATTTGATTCTTAAAATTTCAAACAATAGAAAAGCAAAAACACATCTAAACATTCTTTTCTCCATCTTTTATAACTCCTTATTTAATCCTGATTATTCAATATCATATACTCTCATTTAAATAACCAAACAACTCCTAAATTCTTAAATAATCACTAGAATAATTATCCTTTTTACAGTATGTTTTAAATGGAGTGGCGGCACTTCAAGGGATGTTCTATGGAGGAACAAACTGTTTTCATAGAAGAAAGGTTATCTATGGTTTGTCCCCAAATGAAAAGATAAAAAATGGTATGGTAATTAAAACTTGTTATAAGTTTTCCTTTGTTTATTTTGTGGGATTGTATATTCATGTTTATCTTTTCATATTTCTCTTCTTAATTAAGTAGGAAATCTAGGAAATGAAGATCTACGTCAAGTCTTTGGAACAACATTTGAATTAAGAGAATCTGCCTCTCATATATTATCAGGCTCAAATGCAAACATAAAAAATCGAACAAATCCCTCCAGTTTTATTAAGGCAGCAACCAACGTTGCGGGTTGTACATACGAGTATGGTACACAATGGGGCAAAAAGGTAACAAGATATTCAATATTAGTGAATAATGATAATAATAACTACTGAACTTGGAAACAAGGGTGACCCCAGGTATGGGTTCAAACTGGTTAGGTTGAGTCGGGTTGGGTTGAACTAAGAAAAACATTTAGTCTTTCCTTTGCTTGAATTTTACAAAACACTTAATGATTCAAATATGATGATAATAAATAGTTGAGGTCGGAAAATGAGGCGGATCATGTAGGTTAACTTGGTCGAGCTGGGCAGGCCAAGCATTACGTGGTTTTATGAATAATAATGATCTTTTACATATTTTCATTGTAGCCACCGAAGTGTATACCATTTTGTTATACTAGTTCCAATCCAACATATGCTCGGAAATATAAAATAAAAATAAATACCCGTATCTTACAAAATTAATACAATATAGGTTACAATTAGAAGTGAAATACAGACTATACCTTTCTATATCTCTTTCAATACTAGAAAGAAGCACCTAGTGTCGTATATGATTGACTTTTATATTCATGGAAAAAATTTACGTATTTGTCTTAACTTCATTTTAAGTAAAAGTTTCTTTTTATCATTTCTCAAGTACATTAGACAACAATTTTTCTAAAAAATGAATGTCCTCTTTGTCGTTTCAGATTGGTTGGCTTTATGGGTCTACGGCAGAAGATTTGCTTACAGGACTTGACATCCATGGTAGAGGATGGAAATCGGTCTTTTGCTCACCAGACACAACTGCTTTTCTTGGTTGTACACCACTAACATACCCAACTTCATTAACCCAACAAAAAAGGTGGGCCACTGGGGTTCTAGAGGTTTTATTCACCGATAAAAATCCGCTACTTCTTACTATAAAGGGTAACCTTTGGTTTCGACAAGCCCTTGCTTACTACTGGATATGTTTTTGGGGAGTTCGGCCCATTCCAGAGATATGTTATGCATCCCTTCCTGCATATTGTATCATGACAGGCACACATTTCTTGCCCAAAGTCAACGAATGGGCTTTTATTATCCCTGTGGGTATTTTTGTCATTTACAATATTTATGTTTTGTGGGAGTGTAAACGTCTAGGTGTATCACTACGTTGGTGGTGGAATTTACAGAGAATGGAGAGAGTGACACCAATAACAGCATGGTTATTTGGGTTTTTAGGTGTGATGCTAAATCTCATGGGTTTATCAAAAACCGTTTTTGTAGTAACACAAAAGGAACACAAGTCAAATGATGGTGATAGTGATGGTGATGGTGTTGGTGATAGCGATAATAAAAATGTTGGTGCGTTTACTTTTGACAACTCACTCGTGATCGTGCCAGGTGTTGTCCTTCTATTGGTCAACATTATCGCGTTGATCAATGGTGTGTTAAGATTATTAAGGGTTAACCGTGGGGAAATTTGGATGGTGGTATTAGGATTGGGATTAGGGGAGATGTTTTGTAGTATGTGGATAATACTATGCTTTTGGGAGTTCTTGAAAGGGTTATTTAAGAATGGCAAATATGGGATTCCAACCACGACGATATGGAAATCGGGAGTTTTGGCTTTCTTATTTGTGAGCCTATGTGGAAGATCTTCTCAATTGCTTTAAAATATTCGTGGTGTTAATTTATGATGAATAGTGTAGTTGTTTTCTATGTTTGTTTGTTGGCACATATCAAAAGCTCGAGTACATTGTCTATGATATTTGGTATGTCCCTTCCAATAAATAAGAGCATTGTGTCTTTGATATTTGTAGAGTCCCTAGTTGAAAAATGAAAAGTATATCTATTCTCAACTACACATCTTTTCCCACGACCTTATGTTTCCTTAGCTCAAATGGTGAATGACATCATGCAATTACTACTACTGACCCAACTTTGTATGATTTTGTCTAAAAAAGATAATTTTCAAGTAAACAAAACCCATCAACTTTGATAGCTTAACATGTTGTAGTTGTTACCAGCGTTACGAATAAACCCGATCGGGTCGGCTCAAGTTTATTAGTTTATTTTATTTTATGTTTACTGGGTCAAACTTCAAACATTTGGGTCATGTGTTATTTCTATTTTTACAGGCCTGAGGCCATGTTGAACTATTGGGTTGGACATCGTTTAGGAGTTACGAACAGCCTTTAGCAATTATCACCGTAACGATGCCTAAACCAAATTATAGGCGATGTTTCGGATACTACACAGAGGGTTAAGAACATTTTTTTTTGTAATTAATTAGCATTTCGATTATTTTGGAAAAATCTTGTGATCTATTTTTATTCGATTGTATGATTGATAAGTATGGAATATTAATACGATAATGCACATACAAAGTTGAAGTCTGGAAAAGATATAGTCCTGGACCCGCCGCGACGCGAGGCAGAACCCATATCTAAAACAAAAAGCAACCATATGGCCATGATAAACCGCCCACGAGTCTCATCCGCCATGTGGTAGTATACCAGCATGGGGAAGACAAATAATAATAAGTAAAGCAACATGCAACCAGTCACAGTCCATGGATCATTATACCAGGTTAGGGTTGGAAATTTCAAACACGAATACGAATGCCTGACACGAACCTATACGATTTTAACAGCTACAGGTATGACCTTAACAGTTTTCGTGTCCAAAACAGATAGACTCAAAATATACTTGTTAATTTTGGTGTCTAAACAGGTTAAATACTTGTTTACCTATTTATTACCCGTTAAGACATGTTAAGAATATATATATATATATATATATATATATATATATATATATATATATATATATTTAAAATATAGGTTGTGGGGGTGGAGTATTTGAGTTATACATTTTTACTAGGTGGAATTTTACCTTTTTAATGGTTGATGGTACCCGTTTAACATGTTAGATTTGAAAAACATGTTCGTGTATTATCATATTAACCTTGTATTATCGTGTCTTATTGTGTTAACCAGGTATAAACAGGTTGGTGTTCGGGTTTGGAAAGAATGACACGATAAGTTATCTTGTCATTTTTATTGTCTACATGTTTCGTATTCGTGTCTTAACAGGTTCATGTCTTAACATGTGCGATATACACGATTTGCCAACCCTATACCAAGTGCTCTCCAATAACGTTTTTCACAAAGAAGACAGGAGGTACATGTGAAAATGACAAATGAACATTTCTAGTAATGACATTTTGTTCAATCCTTCCCCAACCTTCCGACTATAAATGCTACACTCTTTCAAGGTCAGATCATTCAAGTCTCTTATACACACACAAGAACAATACTTATTCTCACGCCAGCTGGTGGTTACGAGAACAACCCCCACCTCACTTTCTCGTAACGAGTCTCACAATGTTGTTAACTTTACAGATTTGTTTAAGGATAAGAGCTTGTGAAGATCGGATCAGTCTCCACCCGGTTGAGCATTGGTTAAATCCCTTTGGATTAGATTCGTGTTTCTTTATTGGTATCAAAGCCAATAACGGCTTCGATTCGAGTTCTGAAGATATCGGCGTGACGACATTTGATCAGTACAGGTTGGAATATTAATTATAGTGGAAATACACTAATATTAATTTGATAAAAAAACATTATTAGTGTAATATGTATTTGTATTTTATGGGTTAGGATGTAAAGTATATTAAAACGGTGAGAACTATGATTAAATTTAAAGTTCATCCCAAATAACGTATTTTCATTCAACTCCACAACCTTGTTAATGTACAGTGAATATACAACTGCTTTCAATCTTTCTGTTGTGTTTTCTTCCATGTTTTCATCTTCATCTGATTGATTTGGTCTATAACTTGCAAGAGGTTCTGGTTTATGCACAACTTGTTCATTTGGTGCTTTCAAGAATGAAGATTGTTCAATTAAGTGGTTAACATCTTCATGACTTGGATCATTCGGTGTTATTTGTGATATGTTCAGGTCAAATAATGGTATTTCTAGATTTTCCTTTATGTTTTTTTTTCTTGCTTGTTCCTCCTGAACTCTTGTTCAATTAGGTGGTTAACATCTTCATGACTTGGATCATTTGGTGTTATTTGTGATATGTTCAGGTCAAATAATGGTATTTCTAGATTTTCCTTTATGTTTTTTTTTTCTTGCTTGTTCCTTCTGAACTCTTGTTCAATTAGGTGGTTAACATCTTCATGACTTGGATCATTTGGGGTTATTTGTGATATGTTCAGGTCAAATAATGGTATTTCTAGATTTTCCTTTATGTTTTTTTTCTTGCTTATTCCTCCTGAACTCTTGTTTAATTAGGTGGTTAACATCTTCATGACTTGGATCATTTGGTGTTATTTGTGATATGTTCAGGTCAAATAATGGTATTTCTATATTCTCCTTTATGTTTTTTTTCTTGCTTATTCCTCCTGAACTCTTGTTCAATTAGGTGGTTAACATCTTCATGACTTGGATCATTTGGTATTATTTGTGATATGTTCAGGTCAAATAATGGTGTATTTCTAGATTTTCCTTTATGTTTTTTTTCTTGCTTGTTCCTCCTGAACTCTTGTTCTTTTGTGTCAATCTCTTTCATCAACGACTCAGTGTATATTAAGTCTAAATTAGATGATGTTGCTCTGTGTGGTGATGTGTTAAGTATGGGTTTTGGTGTTGCATATTGTTGTGGTGTTTCATCATAAATCGGTACATCCAATGAAGGTGCAGAATGAATGTTTCAAATAATTTTGCAGTCACTCTCTTAATTCATGGTGTTTTTTCTAATCCAGACTGTTCTTCCTTATGTGATTCTGGTTTTTTTAAGCTTATCAACCTTAAACAACAAAGATTCCCTTAAGCTCTTACTGCATGGCGTTTTTTTGCCTATTGTCCCTGATTCATGATCATTATCACTGTCACTAATAGACTAGATAATTATAGTATGATTGTAATTATATTTATGTGATTATCTCTATCCAAATATAGAGACCCATTGTATTATTATAAATATTGTAAACCAATATAAGAGAGGTAATGATTCATACTCTATCATGATATCAAGAGATAATATTCTCAAACTCTAATCGATCATTCTAACCTTTTCTTCTAGCTCTTGCTGCCGTCGGCTTTCCCCACAGCCGATCTCACCATTCTGTTTCTCTTCCTCACATCCTTCTCATTCATTATGTCATCTCCTAGTAACTCTTCCACCATCACACCCACCATCAATGTTGAATCCAAACTGCACCCTCCTGCCACCGTATCGAATATCAAGAATTTTGTTCCCATTATTCTTGAAATCGAGTCGTCCCAATACTCTTCTTGGGCTACACTTTTTAAACTTCATTGCAAGGCTTTCATGGTTGATGACCATCTCAAGCCTAGAGTCATCCCATCTGACCCGGATGAGGCCGAATCATCCAACACTAATGACACTTGGGAACGCCTTGATGCAATTGTCTTGCAATGGATCTACACCACCATCTCAAACGACTTGTTACATACCATCATCAACAACATCTCCAATGAACATGAGGCCTGGGTCACCATTGAAGGCCTGTTCCACGATAACAAAAGTGCCCGGGCTATACATCTTATGGGTAAGTTTTCCAACACTAGTTTGGACGGTTTTTCTAATATGTCTGCTTATTATCAGGCTCTCAAAGTTCTGGCAGATCAACTCGCCAACATTGACGCGCCAGTGGACAATGACCGTTTGGTGCTCCAACTGCTGGCTGGCTTACATGACCAATATGAAAGCATCTCCACCATCCTAAAAAATACCCACCCACTCCCAACCTTTTACAACGCCCGTTCGAAACTTATTCAAGCCGAATCCGATAAAGCCGAACAAGCCTTAGCCGCATCTAAAACCGCCTCAAATGCCCTTACTGCTACCACCAATAACCGGCCCCAACCCACTGACCCAAACCGGCCTCCTGAACACCACTACAGTCGCGGACGCGGCAGCTTCAATCACCGTGGACGAGGACGTGGTGGTTTCAGTCGTGGTCAAACCCAACAATCTTATTTTTGGCCTTCACAATACCCCTTGCCATTTTCCTTCTTCCCTCAGACCCACCAAAGTCAAGCCCAACTTCCCTTTATGACAGCCCAATACTCCCAACAATCTCCTTTCCCATGGCCCAATCCCACTTGTCCCTATCCTACTTCAATTCAGCCCAGCAGCAGTCACCAAACGGCCCAGTCCCAACCTAGCCTATTAGGCCCACGTCCACAGCACAATAATTAGGCAGCCTATAGCCCAACTGACATTGAGCAAGCACTCTACACTATGTCTCTCCAGCAGCCAGACATGACTTAGTATATGGACACTGGCGCATCTTCCACTATGTATCATGATCAAGGTGATTTCCATTTTTTTTCTAATACGTGCATGCCTCAACATATTATTGTAGGTAATGGTAATACTATTCTGGTCTTAGGTCAAGGCACTAAATACCTTCCCAAACCCTTCCCACTATTTGTCCTTAAAAACGTGCTTTACTCACCTAAATTAGTCAAAAACCTTATTTCTGTTCGTCGCTTTACTAGGGATAATTCTGTGTCTGTTGAATTTGACCCGCTTGGTTTTCTTGTTAACGACCTCAAGATGCGGACCCTGCTCCTGCGATGCAACAGCCGTGGTGCTCTCTACACTCTGGTGGTTGGGTCCTCCTTATCCACACCCACAGCCTTTGCTGCCATCTCTGCGGATCTCACTACAAAAAAATGACATCTGGTAGCACACAATTTTAATGGCATTTAGCATTTGTGACGCTAATTAGGTTTTTAGCGACACTTTTTGTATGCCATATTTGTTTAACATGTACTTTTAGTGGCATTTAACTCTTATGCCACTTATTTTGATTTTTAGTGACACTTTAGGTGTGCCATAATTGTTTGATACATATTTTAGTGTTTGTATCACTAATATCATTTTTTTTTTATTTAAGTTAAAAATAATTTCTTTATATTAAAATTTTATTTATATTAAATAAAAACCCATAAAATTGAAAATTTTAACCTAAAAATAACTTTCTTGTCCCTTCCATAACTTTGATCGACCCTCTCATCATTTTCCCTCAATTGAAATTATCCCGCTCTACCTTCCCTCATACATTCCCCTTCAACCTCCAGATCCTACTCAAGTTGGTGGTGCTACAAAAGTGAATCCAGGTCCTGAAGATACAAACACAGGACCAATTAGAAGCACAAGGAGTCAATTTCGAGTTCGGCTGAAGAGGAATTGGCTCGTATGCATATGGATTTTGCCTATAGTAGGTTTTCTTTTCGTTCTTGCATGTCAATTTCAATATGTTTTGGAAGGATCTTCTTAATATGAAAAGAATGTTTGTGTTGTAGGATCGAAAGACATGGAAAAGGAAGCTTGAAGCCTGACCGGCTGATGTCGGGCGTTTGAAGAGATCCATTAGAGCAAACTCCATGCGGCGCCATTTTTGAAGTCTCCATGGGTCGCCCTTGCTATGCTTCTCAAGCCTGATGTTTGGGAATATGTAAGAGTCAATGTCAAAGCCCTTGTGGTTGAGGAGATGACTGTTCCCGAGTATCTTCACTTCAAAGAACTAGTTGATGGAACGTAAGTACCAACATAATTATTAGATTAGATTTTAATTTAATTATAGGGTAAAATAACTTGTATATATGGTTTTGATTGTGTAAGTATGGAAACTTCGTGCTAGAACTGGACTTTGAGAGCTTTTCAGAATGTCATTCTCCCATACAACTGCCACCAAGTCTATTGTCAATGGGGTGGAGTTCCTGAATAGGCATCTCTGTGCTAAAATATTTATAATGCAGGCTTAGAAAGTGCGCCATTGAAGAAAGCAAAGCCAGATGACAACAAACTAAAGAAGGGATTAATAACAACTTTTTGCACTGAAAACTTGTCACCAATCCTAGACCTTCTGTTGTGGAAACACATATTAAACTTTGAATGTGTAACCACTTATGCTGTAAACAATGAATGCATCTTAAAATACGTTCACTTGACTGAAATTTATAACATTAGACTTTGAATATTGCCACTAAAACTAGTATAGATATGTAACTAGGATTACTTTTTAGACGCACAAAATATGTGCCACAAAATTCGTTTTTATATTGTGGCAAAAAAAAAAAAGTGCCGCTAAAAGCCTAATTTGTTGTAGCGGCATATTGAAAAACTGCCACTAAAAGGCTTTAGTGGTAGTGACACTTTTTTTGTGTGCTGCACATTCTTACGTGAGCTTTTAGTTGCACTTTTTTGGCCTTTTGTGACATTTTTTAAGTATCACTACATGGCAATTTTTTTGTAGTGTCTCTGGCATCAACGTCTTGGTCATCCAGGGCGTCAGTCTTTAAATTCCATTAAAACTACCAATTCTGTTTCTTTTAATAAGTTTAATAACAATGTTTGTGACTCGTGTGTTTTTGGCAAAAGTATTCGGTTACCTTTCTTTCCATCTAATACTTGTGTGTGTCAACCATCTGATATAATTCATATTGATGTGTGGACGTCTCCTATAATAAGTTCATCGGGCCATAAATATTACGTTTTATTTTTAGATGATTACTCAAATTTTTTATGGACATACCCCTCACTCACAAATCAAATGTATTTCATGCCTTTACTCAATTTGCCGCCACCATTAAAACCCAATTTGAACGCACCATCAAAACCTTTCAATGTGACAATGGTCGTGAATATGTTAACAATTATTTTCAAATTTTTTTCACGACCAATGGCATTCTTTACCGTTTATCTTGTCCATACACGTCATCCCAAAACGGTAAAGCCGAGCGAAAAATCCGCACCATTAATAATGTCATTCGCTCCCTTATGGCCCACGCGTCCTTACCCACCCATCTTTGGCATTTTGCTCTCGAAACCGCCACCTACTTACTCAACATACTCCCCACTAAACTCACCAAAAACAAAACACCAACCGAAATATTATACAACTCCACTCCTAGTTACGATCATCTCCGTGTCTCCGGTTGTCTTTGTTACCCTCTCACTCCCTCCACCACCATCCACAAACTAGACCATCATGCTCAACCTTGCGTCTTCCTTGGTTATCCCCATTCCCACACGGGGTACCGTTGTCTTGACTTGAAAACCAAACAGGTCTATATTTGCAGACACGTAGCGTTCGACGAAACCACCTTTCCATTCAAACAATCCATTGCCCCACCTCCCAACTCATTCCTCGAGCACCACTTCACACACCACCTGTAACCTCACATCCACAGCCCACTGTCATCCGGCCCAAATATCTCTACTGCCCAACAATCACCAAACCCGCCCGGCCCACCCACACCCGGCCCACAAAACCAAACACACCCATCCCACACAACCCCACCTCGCTCGCACACGGCCGCCCCGCCAGGCCCAACACCTGTTGCCCAGCCCACATTGCCAACGACCCATCCACAATCACCACCGGCCTCTACCCAGTCCTCATCGATTCCGCCAGCACCTCCCCCACCGCCCGGACTATGCATACCCGCTCAATGAGCGGTATATTTAAACCGAAACAACCATTTAACCTAAACACCACCATCGCTACTACCATTGTACCTGTCCCCAAAAACCCGACCGATGCCTTGTCTATACCAGAATGGTACTCTGCATGTCTACTGAGTACAATGCACTTGTTAGAAACGGAACTTGGGAATTAGTACCTAGACATCCTAACATGAATGTTATTTGTAGTATGTGGTTGTTTAAACATAAATACAGGTCGGATGGATCATTGGAACGTTATAAGGCTAGATTGGTTTGCGATGGTCGTCTACAACAGGTAGGCATCGATTGTGGGGAAACATTCAGTCCGGTGGTTAAGCCGGCCACCATACGCACGGTACTCTCCATTGCTCTTTCTAAACATTGGTCCATTCATCAACTTGATGTTACCAATGCAGTTCTCCACGGGAACTTAAACGAGACAGTATACATGTACCAACCAATGGGGTTTCGTGATAAACAATTTCCTGATTATGTCTGCTTGCTTAAGAAATCTCTCTACGGTCGTAAACAAGCCCCACGAGCATGGTACCAACGGTTCACAAATTTTGTTTTATCCATGGGGTTTAGTCACAGCAAGAGTGATGCCTCTTTATTTACATTTCAACAGGGTCTTCATACAGCTTATCTTCTTCTCTATGTTGATGACATTTTTCTGGTCACCTCTTCTGACAAGCTTCGACATTCTCTCATGGCAAAGTTGGCTAATGAATTTGCCATGAAAGACCTCGGTCCTCTCAGCTACTTTCTGGGTATCTATGTGTCTCGTACTAAAAACACCATGCATGTTTCTTTCACAGCAGTCCTATGCGACTGACATTATTGCACGTGCCGGTATGCAGTCGTGCAATCTTGTGTCCACCCCGGTCGACACCAACAGTAAACTTAGTGCCACTACTAGTGAGCTTTTTTATGACCCCACTCTATACTGGAGTCTTGCTGGGGCTCTTCAATACCTTACATTCACACGACCTGACATTTCCTATGCCGTACAGCAGATTTACATGCATATGCATTCTCCCCGTGTTGACCACTGGAACGCTCTTAAGCGCATCATTCGTTACTTAAATTGGACTTCCGCCTTTGGGTTAACTCTTCATGGCTGCAACTCCCAATGCAACTCCCAATTGCTGATTTCCTATACAGATGTAGACTAGGCCGGCTGCCCCGACACACGACGTTCCACTAGTGGCTACTGCATTTACTTCGGTGATAACCTCATCTCTTGGTCGTCCAAACGGCAAACTACAGTTTCCAGATCCAGAGCCGAAGCCGAATACCGTGGAGTTGCTAACGTAGTAGCCAAAATCTGCTAGATCAGAAATCTGCTTCTCGAACTGAACCATCCCCTGACTCAAGCGACTCTTGTGTATTGTGATAATGTAAGTGCCATTTATTTATCCGGGAATCCTGTGCAACATCAGCGGACCAAACATATCGAGTTAGACATCCATTTTGTTCGAGAACAGGTTCAATGAGGTCACGTGCACGTCCTTCACGTTCCATCCAGATATCAGGTTGCAGATATCTTCACCAAAGGTCTACCTCGCTTCTTATTTGAAGATTTCAGAGACAGTCTCAACATCCGGTCACCTCCCGCTTCGACTGCGGGGGTGTAATAGACTAGATAATTATAGTATGATTGTAATTATATTTATGTGATTATCTCTATCCAAATATAGAGCCCCATTGTATTATTATTATAAATATTGTAAATCAATACAAGAGAGGTAAGGATCCATACTCTATCAGTCACTACATGGTGTTTGCTTTTTTGCATCTTGGTTTTTGTTTTTTCCTTGCCTTTCAATGGTATCAAGCTCAAGCAAAATAGAGTCAGTTATGCTCATATTGGATGGGTGTTGTGTTGTTTCTTTCAATGATCCCCTCTCTTTTTCTTGCTCTTCTTTATTAGCATTTGTTGCTTCCTTTTCAATCCCTTTGGTGTTATTTTGAGTTTTGTTATCTTCTTTCTCTATTTTAACATGCTGGTCGCAAAAATCTTGTTTATGTGTTCTTGAAATTAGTGCATCCCATTCAAATTTTGCTTCTCTGATCAACTGATTTGTCGGGCAAACTGATTCTGCCTCGTTGAATAATATCTTTAAGTTCTTGAAACATTCTTTTGTCTTCTCTATTTCTAATCTCACTTTTCTGGCTAATATATGTTTCATCATAAATATTTCATATCATCATTTGTACTACATCATTTGTACTACATCATTTTTACACCATTGTGTTTTTGGGTCATACTTGTTCAGGTACTTCGTTTTATCTTTTGATTGTGATTGCCGGAAGGATCCAATCTGTGATTTTCATTAAGTCAATTGGTAATTTTTTAATAACAACTTTACAACATGTGGTGTTTTATATTGCGTCATACCTCATAACTGTTTTGATTTGGGTTAGCTGCATTTGTTGATTTATGCTGCTCGGCATCATTCGAGACATGGTCAATTGGTGGTGTTGACAGTGGTACAAAACTGTGATTCTCAGAACTTGGTACTCTTAATGGTCTTCCAACTGTAATCCCCCAGTTGGTTGTTTTATAATATTCACCCATTTGTCTGTTGGATCCATTGTTTCTCTGGAAACTTCAAGATTCTATATATGGCATTCTGAATCTGTTTTATCACTGTCATATTCTAGATTCTCTGCATGGCATTCCGCATTTGTATCTCACTTTAATCTTCAATATTCTTATTGTCATCCTCATTGTCATCTTCACTAACATCTTTTTGTTGACTTTCTGATTGTAGTTTTTGTTTTTCCTCAATAGTCTCAGTTTTTCTTTCTTGACCAGGGTCGACAGAATGATGTAGCACAATTTCTTTGCCTTGGTTTTCGGTGTGTTTTTTTACCATTTTTTGATAGACGAGGATTGACCACAGTAATGTGTTGTTTTTACACATCACAATCGGGCTAATCACTACACACAGATTTAATGATTAGCTTACGAGTTTGTGATGTTTTTACATGCCACGAGTCACTCCTAAGTCCATCCACTTTCTAACAAGAACACCCACCAAATCAAATACAGTTTTTAATAGTTAGTGGTATCTTAAAAGTCCATAAAATTTATGTTATGTTAAACAGTTAAATGATTAATGGTGAACTTACAAGTGTGTGATGCTTTTACACGCTACGGTTACATTTATAAGTTCATCCACTATATAAACAAATAAATAAATAAATGAAATAATCAATCAAATAAGTATTAACAAGTTAATGGTGAGCTTACAAGTGCGTGGATTTTTACATGCCACGGGTACACTCATAAGTTCATCCACTTACAAAAGGGGAATTGGATTTTAATAACTTAATCTATTCTAAATTGGCTGTTGGCACCTCAAACTAAAAAATTGGCCATATATAACCTGTGCTATTAACCTATTGGATTCTGACACCCAATTTGGGTTAAGTCACTAACTAGGTTAGTGTTTTGGTTGGCGTGGCACCCCCAATCTAACATGGCAAGCTGATGTGACACCCACAATCTGACGTGGCATGCTGACATGGCATCGCCAATCTAACCGGCTTAGTTTAAGCCAAATTGAGTGTCAGAATCCAATGGGTTAATAGTACAGGTTATATATGGCCAATTTTTTAGTTTTGGGTGCCAATTACGGCCAATTTCGAATAGTTTAGGCTATTAAAATCCAATTCCACATAAATAAATAACATAATAAATAAATGAATGAAAAAAATAATCAATTGAATTAGTATTGACAAGTATTCACAATAATGTACACCGGTAGAAAACTGACTCGGGCCGTTCCAAAAGCTTACCCCGCTCCCGGCAATGGCGCCAAAAACTTGATCGCGTGCGTATATATACATAAATTTTACAATGAATAGACACACGATTGGTTTTAATATTTATAAAATGGTTTATACATTAACATTAAAACACACACTTTAGGACAAGCGTATCTTATCATATATGTAGTAAAATGTAGGTAAGAACCAGATATCGATCCATAGAACTTGGGCAGCTGCAAGAGTAATAAACCGATGTTAGTAATTTACGGGTAAAAGGTAAGTGATTGGCAATTTATAATAAAACTATTTTAAGACATAAAAATTACAAAGAGTGTATATATACTTGAATGCCAAACAACCTAAACATGTTAACTGAATCAAATATGAAACTAGGGCACTTGATCAATTTATCCAATTTTAAGACAACTAGTATCCCTTTCAAGACTTCTAAAATGACAATCATTCGGAAAGCTAATACGATAAATACACATTAACCACCTAAAATTGTTCATGAGCGTGCTATTGATATATTTCATGTATAATCTTTAAAGATAACTTAGTCATCCGTTAAGACTTTTCTAACCTCACTTATAGAGGAAAGCTATACTGATAAACACAATACAGTCACCAACACAAGCATAAAGTAGATCATATAACCAAGGTCGGCCTTGAAAATTCAGGTGCCCGGAGCTATAAAAATTATGCCCCTTAGCCTTATCTTTAGGCCGTAACGAAATAAATAATGTAAACTATTTTTTTAAGCTACGATTAAACTAATATCAAATTGATGGATCAAATTTTATTTCCCACTTAGATTCTAGTCTAACAGTAAAGGGAACAAACCCTCTTGAGGGAGGTTTGGAGTTCGAATCCCACAAAGGGTGAAAATATAAATGGGGGAAGTTTGGCAATTAGATTTTTTTTTTTTTCATAACAAAAATAAAAGTTAAAAAGGAAGTCAAAACCAACGGGTAAAAAGCAAAAACAACTAAGTGTGACCCCTCCTCATTTCATCTTCTTCCTCCTCTTTAGTTCCACACCCATTATACGTGCAAATTTTTTTTCAAACCATTTCATTTTCTTCTTTAATTCTTAACCACTATTAACATTTCTTTACTTTAATTAATACTTGATTAACAATTTTGAAGTTCAAACATACAAAAATCCATCGAATTAAGGACATCATTGTTAAGAAAACTTGGATTGCCAAAGGGTCAATGTCCCGTAGAAATTCGGCCCGGGCCGGAGTCCTCCCCGCACCCCTTAATGGCTGTCCCTGCATATAACAATTATTATGTTTTACAAACTTTGAACACAAATCTACCTACATAATCATATCTACCAAAATAACTACACTAAGATCATAAACGGCGTCAAAGATTTGTAACAACACCATCTAGTCGATTAAACTCATTACGTGTAAGAAAGCATTCTTGATAACATTTAGTTATATTTTTACTAAACCAATACCCATTTCAAGTTTCATGGTGTAAACATATTAACAAGTTAATTAGTTTACAAATGAATGATTAATTAAATGGTTTTTCAACATGTCTTTAACTTACCGATTCATTCATAATAAAAGATAACCAAATGACATCAAGAATCCAATATCAACACAATACTTGTAATATGATCATTAAAACTAAAACATGAAAGTTACAAAGGTTTCATATAAATATAGGTTACATACTCATTAATGTTTAGAAATAAGCAAACTAATTACTACACTACATACAAAAATAGCATAATAATCCAGCCTGAAAATAAGTTCAAAAACTTGAGAATACAAAAATTCAAACCATGAACAAGCAAGGATTTAGATAGATTGGATGATGCAAAATGGCTTGTGTGCAACTTAGAAGCATGTTATGAACCTTGATCAGAGGCCAAAATCGCCCAGAAATCGCCCAAAAACACTCTCAAAAACCCAACCCTCGAGCAGAATGCGAAAATTTGTATTTATAGGCAAATTTTACTTTTTTTGAACGAGGCGGAATTCTGCACGGCCGTGCACTTTAAATCTGCATGGGAGTGCGCAAATCCGCACAGGTGCGGATCCGAGATGGGCAGTGTTTACCGGGTAATTAAGTCCGCACGGTGGTGCCGAATTCCGCACGGGCTTGCGGACCCGAGTCGCCATCGTTTGCATGGTCATGCAGAAATCCGCATGGTGGTGCGGACCTGGTAGTTTGAGTAGTATGTGCAGTTGTTGTCCGTTTGGTCCCGAAATTCCTCTTTTCCTTCATTTATGTCTTTGATACGCCGTTAAGACCTGAAAACTTAAAACATGAGTAAAATTAGAGGACTAAAATATGTATTATTTAACGTATACCAGCATGTATTCACACCAATTAAGTTTTTTTTGTTTACATCCTTTGAAACATATATTAAAACCTTTGGTTCATAGTGCTATTTTTTTGTTGCTTCACCTAAATGAGTAAAGATCATTACCAAAAACTTAAGTATAAACAACCTACCACATTCACTACGTTCTTTCATGCTTCTTTTGATCAAATTTTTTTTTTTTTTTTTTTTTTTTTTTTGTGTGTTTCGATCTACGATAAGAATTTTTTTTGAAACCTTCTGGGAATTGGCTTCTCCATTCTCTAACCACAAGATCTTTTATTGATGGTCTGTTATTCTCTTCTATTTTTTTCATATCCATTTGGGATGCCATGTATCTTGTGAACCAAATCTACAGTCAGTTTTATAACATGTGTTCGAAGATTTAACATTCTTGTGGTGTGATCATAGTTCACCTCCCTTTGTTTTTTGTTGAACTGTAACATAAAATTGTATAGGTTGCTTGGTGAACATCTTGGCAATACTCTTTGACGGGTAAATTAGAAAAACTTTTGTGCTTTGTGTTTTCCTTCTTGATTCCCTTTGAGGTGTCTTCTTTTTCAACTCAACATTCCCTAAGAATTAGTGATTGCACTATTAAGTAATTCATACACTAGGTGTCTTCATAATTCTTGATTTATGAAGGAACAATTTTACATAAGTATGAACCTAGTTTCTTTGTGTTTTTTGTAGGTGGGTTGACAAAGTCATCATCATCATAAGAATCAATATCAACAAATTCTATAGCTTTTTTTTTTTTTTTCAACTGGTGTAGAAAAACTTGAATGGATTCTTGCTTCTTGGATATCTAAGAATACACCATAACAAAGTCATTATCATCATTATAAGAATCAATAACCCCCCCCCCCCCCCCCCAACAATTGTACTATGGTGTTTTTTTTTATATATATACCCGTGGCTTCATCATCATACTCATCCATCGGCACTGGTGATGATATAGTGTTTTTAAATTTGCTAAGGCTTCTAAATGTTTTTTTAAGTACATGACAACAAAAGTAAAAAGAAACATATGTGTTGTGTTATTAAATGTGTTTTTTTTGTTCAACAAGTGTGGTGTTATTCTGTTACGTTTTTTTGTGTGCAACAAGTACACTTGTTATTTTATTATGTGTGCAACAAGTGTGTTCTGTTATTCTATTATGTGTTTTTGTCTGCAACAAGTGTGTTGTGTTTATTCTATTTAAAAGATAATATCAATCAATTATCAATCAATCTCATTATTTTTGTATATATCATCGATTAGTAGTTATGTAGTTTAATGTGTTGCCTTCCAAAAAAAAATGTAGTTTAATGTGTAATTAATTGTTTCCATTCTTGTTTGATGTAAATCAAGTATATAATGAAATTACATCTCTCTTGATTAATCAGAGAGAATTTACCTATCACATGGTTTTCAGCCTTAAGATATCAAAGGTCCTCTTTCTCAAACTACTCATGTCTACCCCTTCTTCTTCTTCTGTCAATACCGAGTCTGTTCTTGCCATGGCTACCCTTCTTCATATGATCACTGTTAAACTCACCTCACCAACTATCTCATATGGCATAACCAAATTCTTCCCCTCCTAGCCAATCAAAAACTCATTTCTAGGGCTGTAAACGAACTGAACTTTCAGCGAACAGTTCATGAACCGTTCGCCAGGAAGTTCGTTCGTGTTCGTTCGTTAATAAATGAACGAATATGAACAGAGGTCGCGTTCGTTCGTTTATGTTCGTGAACGTTCGGTAACGTGTTCATTTGTGTTCTATCGTTTAGTAAGGTTTTAATTTTTATACTTTTTATATTCTTTTATTTGTATTTATTTTAATGTATGTGAATTCGATGTTATTCAAAAGTTAATATATGTCCGTTTGGTTCTGTTCATGAACATTTCTTTGCGTTCATGAACACTTGTTTGTGTTCATTAATGTCTGTTTATGTTCGTGTGCATCATGAACAAAATTAACAAACGAACACGAACAAAAAATCTCGTTCGGTAACTGTTCATGAACTATTCGTGAACACATAATTTTCTTAACAAACGAACACGAACAAAGCCTTGTTCGTGTTCGTTCGGTTCGTTTGCAGCCCTACTCATTTCCCATATTGATGGTACCCTTTCGGCGCCCCCTTCCACCATTACCATCGATTCAAAGGAGCAGCCCAATCCGGCTTTTGTCGATCGGTTCTTCTCGGATCAACAAACTATCCTTATTCTCAATGCCTCTTTAACCGAAGAGGCTATGGCTGAAGTTCTTGGCCTCAACACTACGCGTCAAATCTAGACCGCCCTTGAAGCCACCTATAGCAACACTTCTCTTGAATGAATGCATCTCCTCCGAGATAATCTTCGTCAACTCACCAAAGGTTCTTCTAGTGTCGCCGATTTTGGTCGTAAGTTTAAATCTATTTGCGACCAACTCTCGTCTATCGGTCATCCTGTCAATGACACGGACAAGACACATTGGTTACTTTGCGGTCTCGGTTCCACTTTTGAAAGTCGGTCAACCGCCGTTCGTACCACTCGTGACCCTCTTCCCTTTCGTGACCTTCTCACCAAAGCCGAGAGCCAGAAGCAGTTTCTTCACCACCTAAACCCTCCTGCCCCTCATTCGGTTGCTTTCGCTGCCCATCATTCCAAATCTTCTACGTCCCAAAACAATCGCCCCAAATCTGGTACTAGTTCCAGCCGAAACCCATCACAAACTTCTTCCTATAATCGCCCACGTCGCCCACCTCAATGCCAACTCTGCCGAACAAATGGACATTATGCGAATAAATGTCCAAAGTTAAGATCTTTTATGGCAGCCTCGGATTCAGTCGATGAAGATCTCTCTCGTGCTTTCCAAGCTCGTTGTAACGTCTCCCCTGATGACCCGGATTGGACTACCGATACCAGTGTTGATCTTCACGTGACTGATGAACCCGGTAATCTTGATTCTTCATCTCCTTATTTGGGTCGTTCCAAAGTTTTTTTCCGGTAATGGACATTCATTGCCTATTACTCACAAAGGTCGTGTTTCTCTTAATAAACACGTATCTTTGAATGATGTCTTGGTCGTTCCGGGTCTCACCAGGTACCTTCTTTCGGTTAGTAAACTAACCAATGATTACCCAGTCGATGTCTTATTTTCTGATTCCTTTTTCCTTATTCAGGATCGGAAAACAAGTTAACCTTTCGCGCGCGGGCGCTGTGAGGATGGTCTCTATGTGCTTAAAAACAAATCTTTTGCTTTTGTTGCTTCTGTTTCATCTAATAAAGCATCTTTTGAATTGTGGCATAATCGCCTTGGACATGTTGGTTTTGATACAGTTTCTATTTTAAATAAGAAGGGTTGTTTATCATTTACTTCATTATTGCCCAAACCAAATGTTTGTTCACCATGTCAATTAGCAAAAGCAAATAAATTACCGTTTGACTTGAATGAAAAACGCGCATCAAATCCCTTAGATCTTGTACATTGTGACTTTATGGGGACCTTCGCCTATTTTAGGCATCAATGGTCATAAATATTAGGTCGTTTTCATTGATGATTACTCTCGGTTCTCATGGTTATATCCACTTAAAACCAAGACCGAATTTTACTCTGTTTTGGATACCTTTTTACGCCTTGTACAAACGCAATTTTCTCGCAAGGTCAAAATCTTCCAAAGCGATGGTTGTTCGGAATTTGTCAATCACCATGTTCGCACCATCTTTGACAAAAATGGCACCTTTCATCGCATGTCTTGCCCTTGCACCGCTCCTCAAAATGGGAGAGCGAAACGCAAGCATCTCCACATAGTTGAGAAAGGCTTAGCCATGCTCTTTCATGCCCGTGTTCCCATCACTCATTGGGTTGATGCTTTCACCACTACCACATACATTATCAACCGATTGCCCACAAAAATTTTGCAAGACAAGTCTCCATTCAAGACCCTTTATTCCATCCCTCCCATCTACTCCAACTTCCGGGTCTTCGGTTGTTGTGTACTTGGTTTAAAAAAGCGCGCCTCGGGCTTGAGGCGCTCGGGGCGTTCTGAAAAACGCTTTTTTTTTGCTCTGAGGCGACAAACTCCATGAAGCGATTTGAGGCGCGCTTTAAGCCCTGAAGCGCTAGGCGCCTGAGGCGTCGCTTCAGGCTGAAATCAGGTGAGATTCGGTCAGGGAATTGAAAATCCATACCTGATGCATCACTTCAGGCTTAAACATGCCAGATTCAGTCAAGGGGACTAAGAACCCGACATCTGTCCTTGATTTGAATGGGTATGAAGGCTTCGATGCTCCTATTCTCCAATATAAAAACCTTACCTCCATTTCCTTTTTGCAACAATTGCATGACTCGAGGGAGAAGAGAAAGAGGAGAAGAGAAAGAGGCGGCTGAAAACTAAAAGATGAAACCCTAATTTATTTGAGATTGCAACTTGCCAACTTGTTAGAAAATAAAATATATGTTATCCAGCTCATCACATTTAAACCTTTACAGCTCATAACTCTGAAAGTCCAGCCTTTTACTTTCTTATTATATTATATCCATATTACTTTATGTGACTTTGCCTATAATATTAAAAGGTTGACATGTTATGTGATAACAAAGTCTCTTTATATTTTTCAAAAAATACAACTTTCTTTTTCTTAAAAAAACACACCCAACGTGCCAAGTTAAAGCTCGTGAAAACAACACACATTTTATTTAATTTAATAGGTCAATATTGGATTAATTTTGGGCTCCTAGTCTAAATAAGTCGGCATTTAATAATATCATCAGTATTTAGATGACTATATGCTTGGTCATTCTTATGTTTTTAATATTTTTTAAGTGTTTAAGGGTGTTTTATAATCATGTTTTTGTGTTTATGTTTGATTAGAAGGTAGAATATGTCATATAGACATATATAAACATTTTTTTATATTTTTTTTTAATATTAGGCGCCTCGCATACGTGAAGCTCTCGCCTCGCGCTTGAAGCCCCGTGCCTCGGATTTTGAAACCAAAACGCCTCGGAGCGCCTCGCGCTATTTTAAACCAAGGTTGTGTATACCCTTACTTACGTGACTATGCTCCGCATAAGCTTTCACCTAGAAGCATACCGTGTATCTTCATGGGTTACTCACCTCAATATAAAGGTTATAAATGCTTCGATCCAGCTATGTCTCGTATGTATGTCACTCGTCATGCTCGCTTTGACGAGTCCTTTTTTCCATACAAGGACAATACATCTCACACAAATATTGCCAATCTTTTCTTATCCACCTTTCATGAGCCTACCTCACCCACATCTACCTCACCTACATCTACACCTTTCATGAGCCTACCTTCACCCAAATCCCGGGACTTGACTTTCATCACACGTTTAGTCCTGTTGTTAAAGCATCTACCATACGTGTTGTTCTATCCCTGGAGGTTATCAATGGTTGGTCTCTTAGCCAACTTGACGTCAACAATGCCTTTTTAAATGGCTCTCTCTCCGAAACCGTGCATATGGAACAACCTCTCGGGTTCGCAGACTCCAATCGTCCAACTTATGTGTGCAAGTTAAATAGTGCACTCTACGGTCTAAACCAAGCTCCTAGGGTGTGGTTCCAACGTTTTAGCTTCTTTCTCATTTCCTACGGCTTTGCTTGTAGCCGTGCGTACCCCTCTCTTTTCATCTTTCATAAGGGAAACTCTCTTATATATCTTTTAGTGTATGTAGACGACTTGATTCTCACTGGGAACCAATCCTCCTTAATCTCATCGTTTACAAATCGCTTACATCAAGAATTCGTTGTCAAAGATCTCGGCACTCTAAACTACTTTCTTGGTCTTTAGGTCCTTATCCAAATAACGGCCTTGTCCTCACTCAAACAAAATATGCCAATGATATCATCTCCCGTGCCGGTCTCACTAATTCCAAACCCGTTCACACCCCTCTCTCCACCTCGGATACTTTTGTATCAGATGGTGTCCCATTTCACGATCCTACCCTTTATCGTTCCATCGTTGGGGCCCTACAATACTTAACCATAACTCGTCCCGACTTGGCTTATGTTGTTACTCAAGCCTGTCAACACCTACATGCTCCAACCAAAAAACACTTTCAGCTTGTCAAGAGGATCTTACGATATGTTAAAGGCACCATCTCTCATGGACTTGTTTTCACTCGTCCTCTTTCTTCGAATATTTTGGGTTATTCTGATGCAGATTGGGCACGGTGTATCGAGACAAGACGTTCTACATATGGTTATTCTATTTTTCTAGGTGGTAATTTAGTCTCTTGGAGCGCCAAAAAGCAACCAACAGTTGCTCGCACAAGTTGCGAATCCGAGTATCGTGCAATGGCAAATGCGGCTGCTGAGATTGTTTGGTTAACGCATCTACTGCAGGAACTTCGAGCACTTCCTCCTTCTCGTCCAACGCTTCTATGTGACAATCGGAGTGCTCTATTTATGAGTCAGAATCCAGTGTCCAACAAACGTGCAAAGCATATTGATCTGGATTATCAATTTGTTCGTGAGTTAGTAATATCCGGAAAGCTACACACTAAGTTTGTACCTACCAAGCTTCAACTTGCGGATATTTTAACCAAAAGCTTGCCTCGACCTCAGTTCGAGCACTTCCGGGATCTTCTTGGTGTTTATCCACCGCTTTTTCACTTGACGGGGGATAAAAGATAAAATCAATCTCGTTATTTTTGTATATATCAATTATGTATCGATTAGTAGTTATGTAGTTTAATGTGTAATTAATTGTTTCCATTCTTGTTTAATATAAATCAAGTATATAATGAAATTACATCTCTCTTTATTAATCAGAAAGAATTTACCTATCACACTATTTTATGTGTTTTTTATGTGCAACAAGTATGGTTTGTTATTTCTATTATATGTTTTTTTTGCAACGACCGTGTTGTGTTATTTCTATTATGTGTTTTTATTGCACACAAAAAAAACACAATACAACGTCATGAAAACAACAGAATGCATTTAATAAATTCAAAACAAGTATGTTGTGTTAAAAAAACACAACACGTCTTCAAAACACAATGTCATGAAAACAACATCATCAAAACATCATAACACAACATCATTAGCACAAAGTCATTACACATGTATAAAAACAAAATGCATGTAATAAATTCGTATTTATTTATAGATAGGTTAGTAAACCGACTTTTTTTATTTTCTTTCATGTTTCTTTCTATTTCCAGAATTCTTTCTCTTTGAAGAATCTGCATCCAGGGCCGGCTTTAGCATAAGTCAAATGAAGCTAGGGCTTTAGGCCCCAAAATTTGAAGGCCCCCAATCATCGGCGGAACCAGAGGAGTCCGACCCTCCGGTTGGCTACGTTTTCTTCACCGGAGATCCAATGACCGGTTTTTTGGTGTGTTATTTAGTGTTTAACCCTTAACATGTTAGTAAACCAGATAAATAAATGATAAAAGTTGGCAAAGTTTAGAACTTAGTTTTTTATTTTTTTTTTCCTGTGAGGACGCCGGTAGTTAAGAGCTAGAAGATAAATTGCAGAGGAAAAAAAAAGGAACATAGGGCAAACTCAAATATGAATTAATATTTTACTAGTTACTTTTCTATTCTCCCAATGCGTATTTGAATATAAATATTCTTCTGTCTTTTTGAAGTTTTTGCTTTTTGTTTACTTAACATTTTAGTAAAGGTTTCTATTTTGTTTAATTTTTCATTTTAAGTTCATATAAATTTCAATAATCTTCTATAAGTTATTTAGTTATATTTATATACAAACAACTTGTATTAATGTAATATATTTTTTGGTCTTAGAACTACGTGTTTATCTGTGTATTGATAAAAATAGGGCAGAGAAAAAGTATCCCTTAACTTATTCATCTTAGATATTAACATTCAAATAAGATTATAAGAATAGTATATTGATGAAAATTTTAATCATAACTTCTTTTCGCGCTTGTCCTGCACCCATTGGTTCGTCGGCTGGAGGAGTGTTGTTCCCTTCCATTCCATGCTTGGTACCTGGATGATGGTACGATTATGGGAGAGGCCAAGGAAGTGGCTAAGGCTTTTGATATCATCCGAGCTGAGGGGCCGAATTTGGGCCTTACGCTTAATATTAAGAAATCTGAAGTTTTTTGGCCATCGTGCAGCGGAGCGCAAGAGAAGTCTGGTTTATTTCCTAACGAGATAGGGAGACCAGAGGGGGGTGTTAAGCTCCTAGGAGGGGCCGTCAGTCGAGATGAGGAGTATATTAGCTCTTTGGTCATTAAAAGGGCTAAGAAGGCAACAGAACTAATGCTCTCTCTGCAGAAGTTGAGGGACCCCCAAAGTGAACTTTTGTTGCTTCGTTCATGTATGGGCGTTGCCAAACTGTTGTTTGGCCTTCGGACATGTCCACCGGCCATGGCCAATGAGGCGGTATCCATTTTTGACAAAGGCCTTCGTGAAGCGGCGGAAGATATTGTGGTTTGTGGAGGGGCGTTCTTTGGGGATTTTCAATGGCGGTTAGCGTCTTTGCCGATTCGGGTGGGAGGGCTTGGTCTTTGTTCGGCGGAGGACGTGTCTGCCTATGCCTTTGTGGCCTCTCGGGTGCAGTCCTGGGACCTTCAAGACCACATCTTAAGGAATAGCGGGTTGGTGGGGATGGACTTGGATTATGAGCTTGCCTTGGACAACATTCGCAGCTCTCTCCCGGACTTCGATTTGGGCGGGTTTATGGATAAGGACACCGCCCCCAAAAAACCTCAACATATTTTGGCGAGTGCTTTTACCGGTAAAACCCTTCAAACCATGGGAGAAAAGTTTTCCATGTCCCCACGCCAGAAAGCTGTGCTTGAATGCCTTCAAGGAGCGCATGCCCAAGATTTTTTGACTGCTCTTCCCATCGATGGGCTTGGTCAACACATGTCGGCTGTTGAATATCGGGCTATCCTTAAGTATAGACTCATGATTCCCATGTTCCCAGTGGATGAGCCGTGTCCAGTTTGCAAAAAGGCATGTTTAGACAAATTTGGGGAGCATGCCCTTCACTGTAAGGAGCTGCCAGGATTTAAATACAGGCATGACCTGGTTAGGGATGTCTTATGGGACGTCTTACGAAGAGCAGGGATTTCAGCTAGGAAAGAAGCCCCGGTTAATTTTTTGACGGATCCACTTGAGGGGCGGTCCACCCTAAGACCAGCGGATGTCCTTGTGTTCGGGTGGGCGCAGGGAAAACACGCGTGCGTTGATCTCACAGGGGTGTCTCCTTTGGTGGGACTTCGGGATTCGGGGTTTGTGGCAGGGCAAGCAGTCTTAAAAGCTGAATCCAAGAAAGTTGACAAACATGAAGCTGCTTGTCTTGAAAACCAACACGTCTTTGTGCCCTTTGCTTTTGACACATTTGGGGGCCTTGCTCCCGATGCAATCCGGTTTTTAGATCGAGTGCAGAAGGTGGTGCAGAGTAACTCTCCTGCGGCCAAGGACACAAGTTTTATATTTAATAGAGTAGGCTTTGCTATTCAAAAAGGGGTTGCGGCGCAGCTTGTTGCCCGTCTACCCGCGCCTCACTTGTAATTCTTGTTGCTTTTTCTAATATAACGTCAATCCTGTCGGATAAAATTGTAATTAAAAAAGAATTTGCAACACAATAAAAAATATCGTAAAAAGGCCTCCATTTCATTGTTCGCTTCAGGCCCCGAGAAACGTTGAGCCGGCCCTGTCTGCATCCTGTGGTATTTTGTTGTCCGGATTACTATCTTGTACTTCATATGTAGTTATATTTGTTTTTTTTTTTTCTGCTTAAAACCAAATATTCGAATAAAAAAAGGCAATGAAGTAAGTTATAACGAACATATAACAATTTACTTGAGTATAATATTATGGTTATACCAGTTGAATCCATTGAATCTGTGTTTTTAGCAGAAACGCACTGAAAAAAATGTAATTCGTTTGATTCGAGCCTTAATTTTTTGTTAAAAGTTTGAAATGTGATCGATGTATGCAGAATTTGCAGTTTTATTTCATAATGTTTTGTTTTCAAATGGCTTAAAATGTAATGACCTTTTTATCCATAAACTGTCTGTTCAGTAAATGAAAGTTCTGTTTAATTACAAAAATGCCACCATGTTAATCATATTCATCTATTTTTTGATCTAACGCAATGAAATCCGTCTCACCCTTTGTACAATATCTCCACCCTTATAACTTATTATGGCAATGAAGTTTAGAACCATGACTCACACAGAAGAGGAAGGAACCACAGAGTTGAACTGGGTTTTATCGCAGTTGCCCTTTGAGCGGTCGGGTTTCCCAGAACTGGTGGCTTGATGGCTCGGGTATGCATCCAACTATAACTGTTATGGCACGGAGGATGCATTTCCCCGAATCCTAGGATGCTTATCAGTTAATTTAGTTTAGTTGGTTGTTAAAAAAAATAGTTTATTAAAATAGTTACGTGTAATATTTAAACGTTTAGAGAGTGATATTCAAATAATTAAGTGAGGGAAAACAAATATACTGATGTAACTGTTCATTATCTTTAAAAGTTATCCAAATAAAAATAATAAGCGATGGAAAAGACATATTTCAGTTACGTAACTTACCCATCTTATCCCAATTTTTGTTTTTTTTATCACATTTCATGCTTACTTTGGATTCTTGAATATCCTATATAAAAAACCAACACGCATAGACACTTCTAAAAGTCCATTCTGAGTAGAACAATATGACTATAAACACCAAAGACACAACTCGTCTCCCTCTACAAGAAAAAATAGTCCATAACAACAAAACAGCCCGGGCCATGGAGCTCCTAATTCTTGCTTTTCTCGTCTCCATGCTTGTTTATCGGGTCGTTTCTTTCAAAAACCAAAACTACTCTCTCCCGTGGTTCCTTGCTCTTCTATGCGAGTCATGGTTCACTTTCATATGGATTCTTATTGTGTGTATCAAGTGGAATCAATGCTCCACGAAAACATACCCTGATCGACTCTTGAAAAGGTCATTCAATTCTAATCTTAAACTTTGTTATCTCAAGTGTTCCAGCTTGGTTTTAATACACCTAAACGTATATAGTTAATTCTTTATTGTTTTATGGTTTAAAAAAACAAAGTTACATCTATAATTACAATTTTATGGTGAAATTAAAGTACGTATATATATTTTCTTGTGTTTTTGTGGCTAAATATGTCTCAGGCTAAACGAATTTGAGTTTCCGGCAGTAGATATCTTTGTAACCACAGCAGATCCCATCCTAGAACCATGTATCATAACAATGAACACTGTATTATCATTGTTGGCGGTAGACTATCCAACAGACAAGTTAGCTCTTTATCTTTCCGACGACGCATGCTCACCTCATACGTTTTATTCACTTATTGAAACCACAAAATTTGCAAAAAATTGGGTACCATTTTGCAAAAAGTATAATATTCCAGTTAGAGCCCCGTTTCGGTACTTCACTTCCAAGTCCTCCCCATTGGAAGATGATTCTTTAGAGTTCCAACATGAATGGAAAAAGATGAAGGTAACAATTTAAAACGGGTCATGTTATTTGCACAACAACAATTTTCAAGTTTGCACAAACTTATATGACTTTTAGAGGCCTATATGGCCCCGTAGAGGGGTTGTTGTCAGTTAGCATTGAACCCTATATGGGCCGTAAAGGCCTCTATGGTCTGTATATGTTTCTCAATCATTGGTTGAGTACTACATATGGGTCGTATAGACACCAAAAATATTTTCACCTTGGTATTGTGTTGGGTTGGACCTTTACGGCCCATTAAGAAATATAGAGAAGTTAAGGTATTATTTAAAGGTCCAGCCCAACACATCCATTCCAACACAATGCCAAGGTGAAAATATTATTTGTGTCTATACGATCCATATAGCCCCGTATGTACCCAACCAATGATTGACAATCATTGCCAATGATTCTCAATGATTGGAAAACCATATATAACCCGTATAGGGTTATACAGGTCGTATAGAGCCCTTTATGACCCATAAAGCCATATACGACCTATATATGGTTGTGTAGATAAAATAGAGGATTGCGTGAATATATACTATTTTCAAAACTTTTTGAAAGCCAAAAAAATTTCATTAACTTACACTTGCCTCCCTATTCTTTTAGAGGTTTTTTTTAAGCCCCTCAACTAATATTATGATCTAATTGAGGTTGTTGCAAAATTATGTATTAGTTATCCGAATTCAATTTGAACTCGTGCAACTTGGGACCCAATATGATTTTCAGTAGACATAAGGGTGGAAACTTTTGTTACATCAATAATTGTTGCAGAATGAATATGGAGATCTATGCAAGAAGATCGAGATTGCAGATGAGACACCATTCACATGTGATCGTTATTCAGATTACGCGGTTTTCTGTGATGTTAACCGGTCAGACCATCCAGCTATCATCAAGGTACCATGTCTAACAATTACCATAATTGCATTTGGTGTTAAGACATACATACGCAAATAATGTCCGAAATTTTAATGTCCAATCATTAGAAAAGGGGAAAATAGCGAAAATAGCCTTTGACCGGAAGCAATTGCGAAAATAGCCCCCTCAGCCGTCTCGGGAAAGACAGCTCCCACTTCCCGAGACACCTCAGCCGGCTTTAATCACGGACCAATTAACTTATGCCACGTGTCCGACAACCTACGAGCCCTCTCCGAAGAGACTTAAAGTCGCCTCACAATTCCAAGACTTAAAGTCGTCTCACACTTCCCAAGGAGACTTAAAGTCGTCTCACACTTCCCGAGTAGACTTAAAGTCGTCTCACACTTCCCGAGACGGCTCGTGGTGGATGTGAACTTAAAGTCGCCTGAGACGCCTCGGGAAGTGTGAACCGTCTTTCCCAAGACGGCTGAAGGGGCTATTTTCGCAAATCAACTCGGTCAAAGGCTATTTTGGCAATTTTCCCTTAGAAAAATGTTAACCAAAGTATTACTGGCTAGCTTTTTTAGTGGTTCAAAATGGCTACATTATGTGACAAGGACATTCAGTACTATGTGATGTGTCTGAGTCAAAGATAAGGGGCAATCTTGATTTGAAGCTTTATGCTAATCTTCACCGTTCGAATTTTTGTCATTCAAGATTATTGTTGTTTGTTTCCATTTTTTTACATTTTTTTTTTTTTTTTGGAAGGCTACAAGTTTTTTTAACTATTGTAGGTTATATTAGAGAACACAAAACTACCCCATGTAATATACATATCAAGAGAGAAAAACCCCAAACATGATCATCATTACAAAGCAGGAGCTATGAATGTTTTGGTTAGTACACTTTATCTCAATTACTAAAACCTGTTACAAAAAGTATATATAACTGTTTATAACAAACATAAAAAATAGCATTAGTTGACATATTGATATGTTAATCTATCTTTTTTTTTAAATGGCAAGCAGACTAGAGTATCGGGAGTAATGACAAATGCACCCCTAATGCTAAATGTTGATTGTGATATGTATGTAAACAATCCGCAAGTTTTTCTTCATGCAATGTGCATTGTATTTGGTTACAAGGATGATCAAGATTGTGGTTTTTTTGAATTCCCTCAAGCTTTTTATGATGGATTGAAGGACGACCCGTTCGGGAGCCAGCTGGATAATTTATATGTGCGTATATTTATTTCTTTAAACTTTTGTTCTTGGTACTTTTTTCTTCTAACTCATGCATAAAGATCTCAGATTATAGCTAGTCATTTGAAGACAAGTCTTTTACGAAAAGCACACATCCAAACACCCCTAATTAAATCCTAAATATCACCGGAATAATTAATTAGTTCTAACACTTTTGTCACATATATATGTCAGTATCTTGAAAATGGAATAGCAGGAATTCAAGGGCCTTTCTATGGAGGATCAAATACTTTTCATAGACGAAAAGTTATCTATGGTTCATCTCCAAATGATAAGAAAAAAACTGGTAATGGTAATTAAAACATGTTTAACTTTCCTCTTTTAGTTTGTTTGCTTGTATATTTATATTTAGCTCCTTTCTTTTTTTTTTTTTTTTTTTGTTAAACAGGAAGTATAAGAAATGATGATCTACATAAAGTGTTTGGAAAATCACATGAATTAAGAGAATCAGCTGCTCATATATTATCAGGATCAAACCCAAAAATAGAAAATCCAAAGAGTCCCTCTAGTTTAATTGAAGTAGCAATCCATGTTGCAAGTTGTAGCTACGAGTATGGTACAGACTGGGGCAAAAAGGTAAAGGATATTAACGAATAAACAACAACAAACAACTATACTCAGTAAATCCCACTATAACCAAAAGTTATTAGTAGGGTCTGGTGAGGATATGATGTAGGCACACCTTTCCCCTATCCGTGAGGATAGAGGGGTTGCTTCTAGTGAGACCCCCTGCTAAAAAAAGTATATATATAAACAATAATAATAGATAAAATAATATTAAAAATAAAAATTAATAACATAAATAAATAATATTAATAATAATAAGAATAAAATAAATAAAGTAATGTGCACAGACATATAACATAAAACATAGTAACGAAACATGCACGATCCACACTTATTGTGCCTAGGCTCCTAAGCCACACACAATCCTCAACTATTTCTCTCCCCCTAAGGCTCTTTCACATTAATCCTACATCTTCACACACTCATATCATGAACCATGTCTTCATAGAGGTGCAACTCTATTAAATCATGTCTAATCTGCTCATACCAAGATAATTTGGGTCTTCCTCTATTCCTCCGCCCCTCCACAATGAAGGTTTCTATTATTCTAACTGGCTCTGTCGCATGTCTCCTCTTCACATGTCCAAACCATCTCAATCTCCCTTCCCATATTTTATCCGATATATTAGCCACTCCTAATCTTTGCCAAATAACATCATTCCATATCCGATCCAACCTTGTGTGCCCACACATCCACTTTAGCATCCTCAACTCTGCCACTTCCATCTTGCATGCATGCGTTTTCTTTATGGGCTAACAATCAGTTCCATATAACATAGCCGGTCGCACTGCCCTCCTATAAAACTTCCCCTTTAGGTTAATTGGGAAATTCTTGTCGCAAAGTACCACTGAGGCTGCCCTCCACCTACACCAACCTGCTTGGACTCTATGTGCAACGTCACCATCTATGTCCCCATCTCTCTGAACAAAGGAACCTAGGTACTTAAACTTGGTTGTGTGCGGAACGACTTGACCATCAATGGAGACCTAAGTATCGTCTTCGTCGGTTTCACCACTAAAGCCACCGTGAAGATATTCGGTCTTAGAACGACTAATTCTCAAGCCTTTACTCTCTAAAGCAACTTGCCACTCCCGTAGTCTCTCATTTAAGCTATGTTTACTTTTTGCGATTAACACAATGTCATCAGTGAAAAGCATGTAACACGGAACTGCCCCTGAATCGACTTTGATAGCTTGTCCAAGACAACCGTGAAGAGAAAAGGACTCAACGCAGACCCTTGATGGAGGCCTATATCCACAGGGAAGAAGGCAGTATCACCCACAGGTGCACGAACCCTTGTTTCAGTCTTATCATACATATCCCTAATTATTTCTATATACTTCTCTTGGACGCCTCTAACCTTCAAACTATCCCAAATAAGTCTACGAGGCACGTTGTCGTATGCCTTTGCAAGGTCAATGAAAACCATATGCAGATCTTTCTTCTTCTCCCTATATTTCTCCATCAGTCTCCTAAGAATGTGTATGGCTTTCGTAGTAGATCGACCTAGCATGAAACCAAATTGGTTAACCGTAACTTGAGTTTCTTTTCTAATTCTAGTCTCAATTACTCTCTCCCATAACCTCATAGTGTGGCCTAGCAACTTAATCCCCATGTAATTCCCACAACATTGAGTGTCTCCTTTGCTCTTATAGAGTTGTACTACAACACTCCTCCTCCACTGGTCTGGCATTCTTCCGGTTTTAAAAATAAGATTGAACAAGGTAATTAACCATTGGATCCCTTCTTCTCCCAAACATTTCCACACCACAATAGGTATGTTATCCAAACCAACTGCCTTACCTCTTCCCATCTTTTTAGTTGTTGTAGTCACTTCTCCTTGTGTGATCCGCCTACAATAGTAGTTATTCCTTTAATGCATGACATTTTCGGTTTCTTGTTGCCCCACCCGGTCGCCGGTGAAAAGATTTTGAAAGTAGGTTTGCCATCTCAACTTGATATCTTGTTTGTTGATTAACACCCGCCCATTTTCTCCCTTTATAAATTTCACAACTCCTAAATCACGTCTCTTGCGTTCCCTAGCTTTGGAAATCTTCAACATATCATGTTCTCCTTCCTTCGTTTCTAGTCGTTCATACATACGTTTATAGGCCGCATTCTTTGCTTCTATAACTACATTCTTAGCTTCCTTCTTTGCATTTTTGTAAGTCTCCCATAGTCTCGCTTGCTCCTCCTCATATGTACTCCTCATAAGCTCCCTAAAACTCGCGTGTTTAACTCTTAATTTGCGTTGTAAATCCTCACTCCACCATCAAGACTCCTTTTTCCCTGACATCTTTCCCAATATGACTCCCAAAACCTCTCTCGCCACACAAGTAATAGTGGCCACCATGGCCTCCCACATCTGGTTTGCGTTCCCACTCCATGGTATTGAGGCCGCCGAGCTAACCTTATCTTTAAGCATCATAGCCTTTTCACCCTTCAAGTTTCCCCACCGAATTCTAAGTCTAATTTTATTTTTTGCTATCAGTTATCTTATGTCTTAAGACTATGTCTGCCACTAGTAAGCGGTGTTGCGTCACTGCCAACTCTCCTGGTATAACCTTACAATCCCTCCACAATTTTTGATCTTCTCGTCTCATCAACAGATAATCGATTTGGGTGTTTCGACCCCACTGCTAAACGTAATCAGATGTGATTCCCTCTTCCTAAAAAAAGAGTTTATAATACCAAGGTTGTGGGCCACCGCAAAGTCTAGATGATCCTTACCCGCCTCATTTCTATCCCAGTTCGGAATGGTGGGTGCATACCTCATCAGGGACGATGAGACTCTAACAGGGAGTGAATGTGACACCCCAGGAAAATCCCACATCAGTTGTGGCCATGAGAGATCCTTGGTTCATATTTAATCTAATGCCTCTTAAATCACCAACGTATTTTGGGGCTTAATGTTAGTGGATGAGAGGAGAACTCCACAGTTAAGCGTGCTCAGGTGGGAGCAATATTAGGATGGGTAACCTCCTAGGAAGTTTCCACTGGGGAAACCAAAAACAAATCCATTAGCTCTGGATCGGCAACCCATCGGGGCAAAGCGGACAATATTGGTGGTGAAAGGGGCCGCATGTTATATAACCACCTACACTTTTCCGAATATCTACATAACCCCAACTTCTTCCCTTTTTATACCAAATCCCAAACTAATAAGTGGCTACAATGTATCTTAAAACTCTTTTAGTTGCACCAACATGAGATTTTTAGGGAGACTGCATAAACTAAGACAAAACACCAACTACGTACGCCAAATATGGCCGGGTATGGGTCAAGTAAATCAAACCATCTACCAGGCTTCTATATCTTGTCTCTTCTACTTTATCTCGTCCATCATCAACTTGAAGCTTCTCATATGGACTCATTGGAATGTATTTTAATTTGCAACCTGTCATTCCAAACTAAGAGATTAAATTTGGACCATATTTTTCTTGTGAAACAAATACACCCTGTTGAGTTTATTTAATCTCTAAGGCTAAAAAAAAATATTGAAGCTGGCCTAGAACAGTCATCTTAAACACTTTCTTCATCATACTCTTAACCTCATTAATCATCATCTTACTTGAACTTGTGCATATGATATCATCTGCATATAAACGCACATAATGATACATGTTACATTAGTTTTGACTAAATAGTGGGCTCATTGGGACTTCTAACATAGTCATTGCAGCTGAAATAACCATCTATCTTGGAATACTAAGATCTGGGAGCCTGCTTTAATCTGTATAAATCCTTATGCAATCTATACACTTTACTTTCTTATCCCTTGATCCGAAATCCTTCCAGGTTGTTCAACATAGATCTCCTCCTCTAAATCACCATTAAGAAAGGCATACTTCACATCCAATTGATGTAACAAGCTTTATTGTTTCAAATTGTGCAACTGGGGCACATGTTTCCACATAGTCTATTCCATAATTCTGGGAATTTCCCTTAGCAACAACTCTGGCCTTGTGCTTTATCAACTCACCATCAGCACCCACCTTTGTCTTGAACAGCCACTTAAGACCAACCACATTCTTGCCATCAGGAAGATCAACAAGCTCCCATGTATTATTTTTGTTTATTGCTTCCAGTGCATCCTTCATGGCAACCTGCCATTCTCTCTTCTTAACTGTATCAGAAAAACACAAAGGATCTTCAATATTAAGAGCAAACTAATATGTTAAGTAATTAAAGCACACATCATCTATTTTGTGATTGTCAGCATATAGATCAGCAATGGATCTAACTCTAAGAGGAGCTGAGGAGCTGGAACTTGATCCTTCCATAGATTCGGTTACACTTGTTTCAACTTGAGGAGTTGATATTTGAGGAGGTGTTGAGGTATCTACTTGGACGTTAACCATTTCCACCAACAGGTTGAGTGGAATCAATAACTTCATCAGGGAAGAAATCAGCATACGTTCTTTCATACAATTATTTGTCAGACTTGCGCACCTCCTGCCAGTTCCACGAGCCTTCTTCAATTATGCTAGTATCACCAAATCGTCTGGTTTCAAACTTCTTTGTTGCTAGATTAAATAGTCTAAATCCAGTGCCATTTGATAAGTAACCAATGAAGTTCATTTTGTTTGATTTGTCATCTAACTTTCTTCTTCCATGTGCAAAGACATGTCTATATGCAACACAACCAAATATTTTTAGATTAGTAACATTAGGTTTTGAGTTGAACCATACCTGGTAGGGAGTTTTATTCTGAACATGGTAGGGGATCTATTAATGATGTAAACTAAGGTAGCCACAGCCTCAGCCCACAAGTAGTTTGGCAAACTCCTTTCTTTCAGCATGCTCATCGCCATCCCTATCACAGTCCTATTTTTTCTTTCCACTACTCCATTATGTTGAGGAGTATTTGGCTCAGTAAGCTCTCTTTAAATACCATGAACCTCACAAAATGAGTTAAACTCTCTTGAGCAAAACTCCCTAACTTTGTTTGTCCTTAACACTTTAATAGGACATTCACTTTGTTTCTCAACTAAGGATTTAAAAACCTTAAATCTTTCAAAAGCTTCTAACTTTTTAGTGAGAAGATAGATCGAACACATTCTTGACACATCATCTATGAGTAGAAAATAATATAAACTATGACCAAGACTGGGTAACTGCGTAGGCCCACACAAGTCAGCATGAACCAGCTCCACCTTCTTTGTGGCTCTATAAGATGTTGACTTGAATGGTTGTCTTATTTGTTTGCCTAAGATACACCCTTCACAGACTCCTGAACCTTCGACCCGTGGCATGCCAATGACCTTATCTTTATCACCTAGAGTCTTCAGGTTATCCCATTTTATGTGCCCATATTTTTGTGCCATAACTCCATATTTGACATATTGTTGCTATTGGAAGTGCTTGAATCAGTTTTTGAAGCATCCAGAACAAACATATTGTTAGTGGCAATAGGAATTTTCATCAACATGGTACCATGATTCTTTATTGTGTAGTGTCCATCTTCAAAATAGAGAGAGTATCTCTTTCTCATAAGTTGTCCCACACTCAATAATTTGTACTCCAAGGAAGGAGCATAATACACATCATTCAAGATCTTGTGACGGGATGGACTAGTATTGATCTTGACAATGCCTTTGCCTTCAACCACCAAGGTCTTCTTGTTTCCCAATTGCACACCTAGTTTAAATGTTTCATCAAGTTTAACAAAACTAGATTTGGACCTAGTCATGTGATTAGAATAGCCGGAGTCAAGGAACCATAAACTGTTTGACTCATAGGAAGGGCATGTTCTAGACATTAATGAGAAGGATTCATTAAAGTGGCCTGTAAAAACCATGAAAATATGTTGATCTTCATTGCTACTGTTCTCTTCCTTTTGCTCATCTGGTTCAACAACAACATTCACTTGTGCATCTTCATTATACCAACATTCTTTTGCCATATGCCCATACTTCTTACAAATATAACATTGAGGTACTTTGTTCCTGTCAAATGACCTTCCTCTCCCATGGCCTCTAAATCCATCACGTCCTCTACCATGTGTATTTCATGGCCGATTGCTTTCTTGAATCACTTGTAGGGCATGCTCTTCATGTTTTTTTGTCTTTTTAGCAGATCTACTATTGAGTCTTTCTTCCTTTGATTGCAAATTTTACAGGTGTGAGTTTAGTTAGATCAAATGATACCTCAATAGAAGGCACTATATAATAAAACTTGGAAGACAAGCTTCTTAGAATCTTTTCACCCACAGTTTTATTAGACACCTCTTCACCATATGCCCGTTTTGACTAACAATACTCATCACACACGAGAAGTATTCTCCAACAGATTCTCCTTCTTTCATTGACAGATTTTCAAAATCTCGGCTGAGTCCTTGCAACTTAATAGCGTGCACTTGAGTATCACCTTGATAGTCCATTCTCAGTATTTCCCAAATCTCTTTAGAGGATTTAGCAACAGCAATCCTAGAAAAAAAAAAAGTTGATCATGCACAGCTTGTTGTATAATAGACGTAACATGAGCATCTCTTTTCTTAAGATTCTTCAATTTGTTCGCATCAGTTTCAACCTCATTCACTCCTTGCTTAATCAATTCCCAGAGATCTCTTGATTTTAAAATAGTTTTTAAGCAAATGCTCCAATGCTCATACCTTCTCCCTTGAAGACAGGGAATTGAGTAGGGGCAGTGGACAAGGTGTTTGTTTATTTAGCCATAGAAGATGACAACCAAGAAGAAAAGATTTATAAGGATCACACTCTCGCTCTGATACCACTACTGATATCAGAATTATAACTCACAAATAAAGAACTATGAATCAATATCAGACTTTTCTTATTGCTTTTGTGAATAGAGAACAAAAACAATAGGCTGTACTTATATAGGCAACATTACAACGGATCTAAACTGGATAGCAAAAGACTAGGACTTATTTGAATTTGAAAAACAAACGTAAACAACTAAACATAAAAGACTTATTCTTCGGAGACTGATTCAAACAATCACGTGTGCATGGAAGTGTTGAATCACATTTCAATAGAATCAAAGTTGTTCTTAAAGACCCTAAACAAATTGAAGGAGTAGCATATATAGCGCATGAAAGACAAGATCATAAAAATGGACAGGCTAGTTGCACTTCGTTATCGTTCCGGTAAATTATTACAACATCATGCTAATATAGATTTCTTCGAGGAGCAAAAGTGATCTCAATAACATATATAAGCACTATTCACGTCATCAAAGGTGACCGACCGTGTGTAAATAGCAACATCGAAGCCGGATATGAAGCAATGAGGTAAGATAATTTTCATGATACGGCTATGGGAAAAGTCGTAGGTCATTGAAAAATCATGATGAGAACATCTAAATTTAGGTTGTGGAGAATATCATGTTCCTCCTAAAAACAAGATGCAACTCCTAGGTTTTAAAATTTTCCAAGATAATTTACACTTCAAGGGCAGCCCGGAAGACACTAGACCAAACTATTAAACTCCATAGTAGACCATGAAAGCATCAAGACCTACGCTACAATATCTTAGGGAAAGCCTAGAAATGGTTGGTCAAATCAGACCCAAAGCATGATACCATGAACTTTTTGGAGAATTCAACAAAAGTCTTATAACCTAGATAATATCTAAAAATGTATTCTCTGGAAAGTATGAGGTAGATTTTTTTTCTGGAAAGGCCAAGATCAATAAGGCTTTATATCTTCCTTTCACTGGTATAAATAGGAATTTGAGGCATCATTTGTAATGAACTTGAGGCCTGTAAGATCATCTATCCTTTGTAAAACTTTTCCAAGTAAAACAAACCATTTTCCTTGTCTAGTTGTATATGAGTATAACGAGCACTTGTGCTCTTGTAATCAACGTGATCAAGAACGCTTACTAAGATCATGTCTGAGGTGGCACTAGAGTTGAAGAATCCACTTCGTGACAATAGGCTCTAAGACTCCTGGTATAACACAAACACTACCAAGTATCTGCCCCATTTTGCGTTATTCACTTCTTAGTATCACGAATCTTAAGTGTAATTCACGATCGTCTATTCACTTTAACAATATTCACGATGGCATTACTTTTTCATGATTGTTGTTGTTCACAAGCCTATTATCCATGATCGTAACCTTTAAGATGCTACTGCCACCATACTGCTCTTCCATTAATGTTGATCAAACGTTGTTCATCGTGACTACCAACCACTGAATACTAATCATTTATGTATTGTTCAACCCTTCGATTGTTTAATCCTGATATTTGCACACCTAATTGTGATCAGATTCCTGAATTTTGTCCATGATTGCAGCTAGATTCATGATTTTCGTCTTAGATTACTCTCGCCCCCACCATCCATAACTAGCTATTGTTGTCTTCATCAATTTTGTATTCAAATATATTATAGAGGTTATAAAAAATATAGGATTGATTTATTGGTGTTCACGTTCAAATTACTATTTAATAGAAAAGAGTTCAATGCTTAGGTTAGGTTCTACAATAGAAGTACTCTATATATCATATTGTTTAATAAACATAATCCATTTTTCAGGTTGGTTGGCTTTATGGATCTGTGACAGAAGATATACTTACAGGACTCAGCATCCATGGTAAAGGATGGAAATCTGTTGTCTGCTCCCTCGACCCACTTGCTTTTCTTGGTTGTGCACCGCCAACATACCCGAGTTCATTGATTCAACAAAAAAGATGGGCCAATGGGTGTCTTGAGATATTATTCACGGACAAAAACCCATTACTTCTTACTATAAAAGGAAACCTTTGGTTTCGACAAGCCCTTGCTTACTATTGGATATGTTTATGGGGAGCTCGATCCATTCCTGAGCTATGCTACGCATCTCTTCCTGCATATTGTATTATCACAGGCTCTCATTTTTTACCTAACATTAATGAATGGGCTATTATTATCCATGTGGATATATTCGTCATATACAATGCATTTGTATTGTGGGAGTGTAAGCGTCAAGGTGTGTCACTACGTACGTGGTGGAATTTACAGAAAATGGGGAGAGTGACTAGTATGACAGCGTGGTTATTTGGGTTTCTGTATGTGATGCTAAAGCTCGTTGGTTTGTCAAAAACAGTCTTTGAAATAACACAAAAGGAATACAAGTCAATTGATGTTGTTGATGAGAATGTTGGTAGGTTTACTTATGACAGATCACCCGTGATTATACCAGGTGTTTTCATTCTGTTGGTAAACATGATTGCGTTGGTCAATGGTGTGTTAAGATTGTCAAAGGTGGATTATAGTGATATTTGGATGGAGGTATTAGAGATAGGGTTGGGAGAGATGTTTTGTAGTGTTTGGGTGATGGTATGCTTTTGGGAGTTCTTGAAAGGGTTGTTTGGGAAAGGGAAATATGGGATTCCATACTCGACGATTTGGAAATCTGGAGTTTTAGCTTTTTTCTTTGTGCACTTATGTGGAAGATTTTCTCAACCGTTATAGATAATATGATATATGATTTGTAAATGAAGATCATAATTCTTGGAGCGAAATGTAACATTTATATCATATAAGGAAAGCTAGATTCATCTATATCTATATCTATACTACATTATAAAGTAGCAAAGGTGGGCAAAATAGTCGGATTATACCAATTTTAAGATGGGAGTCTAAGAGACTCTTTACAAACATCATATTTTTAACCCTTTTTCACGCTAATCCTTTCTTTAAATTCACGCTAACCCTTTCTTCATCCCACCTTCTTTGTGCGTAAATACCTCTTTTGATACAAAAGAGTCAGAGATATTAGTTACAAACCATGCTTCATTCCTAATCAATCATCCTTCCTTCAATGATAAATCCCAAGCAATATCCCAACCGTTACAAACCAATTACCCATTTAATCAGCCATTCAACCCCCCCCCCCCCCCACCTTCTTTGTGCGTAAATACCTCTTTTGATACAAAAGAGTCGGAGATATTAGTTACAAACCATGCTTCATTCCTAATCAATCATCCTTCATTCGTAATCAATCCTTCCTTCAATGATAAATCCCAAGCAATATCCCAACCGTTACAAACCAATTACCCATTTAATCAGCCATTCAAACCACCCACCTTCTTTGTGCGTAAATACCTCTTTTGATACAAAAGAGTCAGAGATATTAGTTACAAACCATGCTTCATTCCTAATCAATCATCCTTCATTCGTAATCAATCCTTCCTTCAATGATAAATCCCATGCAATATCCCAACCGTTACAAACCAATTACCCATTTAATAAGTCATTCAAACCCCCCACCTTCTTTGTGTGTAAATACCTCTTTTGATACAAAAGAGTCAGAGATATTAGTTACAAACCATGCTTCATTCCTAATCAATCATCCTTCATTCGTAATCAATCCTTCCTTCAATGATAAATCCCAAGCAATATCCCAACCGTTACAAACCAATTACCCATTTAATCAGCCATTCAAACCCTCTACAAACTTCCATGTCCCTCGAGATCTCCGAAAGTCTTTGTAATCATGTTTGTTTTATACGATCTCGGTTCAAATCTTTTGTTATGACTAAGGGCTGTTTGGTTGATTAAGTGTTGAATCATTAAGTTGGACCTTCTAATGATTAGTATTCGTGTCCCACATTGGTAGGAGAGTCTCATTAAGGTTCAGCATAGTTCAGTATTCCATTCAGAAGATGAAACCAACACGTTGAATGATGAATCATTCAGCTCTGAATGGTTCAGAGCCTCATTAAGAGGCTTACCAAACAGCCCCTAAGTGTGTTTGATTTCACGGATGAAACAAAGTATGCTTTTCAAGCTGTTAAAGAAGATGGAGTCTCCTCAATCGGTGTTCGAGGCTAAGACTTGTTGTGTGTGGTGACTCAGAAGAAAAGAAGGTCCTGGTGAGTTTGATTTCAAATTGTAGTTTTTAATTTTTTAGGATTTAGATTTTATGTCTTGTAAGTTTGATGGTTGTAATATTTATATTTTTAATGATGGTGTACAGGTTTTTGGCTGCTGGCACTATATGTTATTATTTAATACTTACAGCATCATATATATCATTCTTAGGTTCCATATTCTTTTTGGAACTCATGTTTATGTCAAACTTCTACATGGTTTTTAAACATTACAACTTCGTTAACATCTTACCCTGAAGTGTGCAGCACCTACACCTCCCAACAACAAATGAAATTTATTTTCTCATTATCTTATAATGCATTTATTATTGTAGATGTTATTCTATGGAGACTTTGAAGCATATGCGAAATAGAAGGCGTTGAAAGAATCACATCAACAATATCATCTTCACAATAGCTTTTCAGTTTTTTTACTTATAATCCAGATGGCAAGGTTAGTTGTGTTTGAAAATATAATCTTTGTTTTTTTTTTTCTTATTTGGTTACGTTTGGTTTGATTTAAACAAAGATAATCTTTATTCAATTGCTACATCTGAATGGTGTCATTAAGAGGCTACATCTGAATGGTTCATAATCTCTTGATCTCTTGATGGTTAAGATGCAATCTTAAGTATGAATGGTTAAAAGGTAACATATTAATGGTTGCCTCTTAACCATTCAGACTTAAGGTTACCTCTTAACCATTCAGAGGTTATGGACCATTAAGAGGTAGCCTCTGAATGGTCATTAAGAGGCTACCAAACAGCCCCTAAGAGTTATGGAAAAACAAGTATCATTTTTTATACCATATTTAAGCATTTGAGTCCATATTTTACTTTGATCACCATTTCATTTTTGGACTTTGCACGACTCTGTATTCTTATTTGGTGTCGGTTTTAAAAATGAATATTTTTGTTTGACTCGCATTTTTCCACGTCAATTAAGTTTTATCATAGCATATTTGTTTCTATAGTCAGACATTGTTACATTGTTAACTACTAATTATGTTAAGTTTTATCATAACATATTTGTTTCCATACTTGAAGACCTTTGTAATCATGTACAATTGAGTAATTCAATCTTTGTAACAACCTTAAGGATACTGGCATGGCATCCATCTGATGTTGAGGTGAATAATAATAGAATCTGTAACATTACTTTTGTTTTTTTCAATGTTGTAATGTGGTACTTTTTTTGGCAGTGTGTACAATAGCATGTGAACTGCAATTACCTGATGACTGGATCCAGTGACAAAACAATTTTCATATGGGATGTTTCATCTGGAACTTGCATGAGGATTTTCCATGGTAATTTCATTTTACCATTAGTTATTAATTTTGTTCAATTACATGCTGGTTAATGTTGTTATATTTGGTTAATGTGTTGTTAAGTTGGCATCAACTCACTTTTCTGCATGATTTTTATTTTGTATTACATAACCCAAACAGGCCTACTCACACTCAATAGTTTGTACTTTGTATGATGGAACCTATATATAGAGTCACCAGGAACCCGTGTATGGATCACCAATGATTAACCTGCTTGAAAAGTGACATTTCTTTGATTTTGATTTTGTGGAATATTTTGTTACAGGAAAATTATGTGTTTTAATGACATTTCTTTTTAAGCTTGGCTCCAAAGCAGAACCTAAGAGCTTGAGGTTGGCTTAGCTTGGGTAATTTATGAACAATTTTAAACAACCTAAAAGCTAGGCTTAAGCTTGCTTCAAAAGCTTAAACACGCCAAAGCTTGGCTTGCTAAAAAATATAAAAATGTTTGAGCTTGTTTAGGCCTAGCTTTGTGCGTAAATCTCGAGCTCGGACTTGTTACCGCTTGGCTTGTTTGAATTTTTTTTACCGAACCAATTAGTTTTTAATCTGCTCTACATTGTTTACAATCCTACTTGTGTTAATGTGATGACTAAAAGAGGTTGCAGTGTGAAAATAGTGAACAAGAGTTTAGAAAATCCCATTATGAACTAAAGCACGTGGTTTTTAAAGCTTGAAAGTTATTAATACAAAGACAGTAAACAGAAGCTATATATAATATGTTGGACCGTGATCATCATATTATGCAATCGGATTATCATCATCTTTGTATAATATGCAAGAACATCATGAAGAACATATGAAATATTATTGATATGTGACGGTGGAGAGGATTGTATACAGAAATCGTATACAAATCCCACACTCACTCAAATGTTTACAATACATTCCTATATATAGTATGGTTGTGGCGGTTATTATAACTAACTTTTAACCGCCATGTTAACTAATCCTATTACAAATGTTATTAAATATACAATAAAACATATTTATGAAAGTTTAGTTTACTAAATTTCCAATACTCGCCCCTAAACTAAACTTTCATGAATTTTCAGTAAGAGTCTTTATCCCCGTCTCTTGATGTTCTTCATTTTGCTTTGTGTCTTCTTCATTTCTTGACTCAATATGATATCTTTTCATCATTCTAATTCAGCTCCGCTTTGTCGCTTTCTCTATCTTCTTGGGAGGCCATTCATATATGAGAGTATGAACTCGGTGTCATATATGAATCCGATTAATTTCTTTTTCCATATATGAGAGTGTGAACTCGGTGTCATATATGAATCAAATTAATCCATGTTTATAATCGTGCAGTATTCGCACATCTTCTTGTTGCATTGTATTAGTTTCTTGCATTCTTTTCTCGTAGCCACCCGTTTATTTATCTCTTGAATAGTCGGAGCAATACTTCGCTTGTTGAGTCGTAATTTCTTTCTCAATTTCTTGCATTCTTTCGCAATTACTGGCTTCCGCATGTATCCCTTTAATTTTTTTTTTCCACAATTCTTGTTGTTTTGTTTTGTTCTTTTGTTTTGTACCAAATTTGAACTCGGCAATTTCGGTAGAAATGATCATCAAGAATGATCTTCATATTTTTCTTAAATTTAATTTGTATAATTTTCTTTAAAAAAAACTTTTGCAACCATTCTGAATAGAAGATTGAAAATAAATTTTGATAAAAAAAAAATATATAAAGTCATTGACTTTCTTTCAACCGTGCGAAATCATTAAATATTATAATATGAAAAATCCCGCGCCTTCGTTTCTTCTAGTGTTTATCCCACGAGTAATTAATTTTCAAAACAACAAAATTCTTTCTAACAACTTCATTTCCTTAATGATTTGATAAAACAAATAATATGGACAATCTTTATATTGTTTCTATATATGAATCAATATCTTCTAAATAAAAAGATTTGAAATAGTGTTCGTATATGTATGTATATACTCTGTTTTGTTAATATCAAATAATATAGTAAAAAAAACTAAGGAAATCAAGAGATTTTACAAGGGATTTTTTCCGATTCAGATTTTTGATTCCTTTTGAACATGGGAATGATTCCTTCTGCGTTCTTGATCGATCTTTGTGACAATCTCTCAGAGAATTTGATGCAGTCCCTGTTTTTGTATCGATTAGTAATATGACAAAGACAATCGATCGTTCGTTTTGAATCTTCTTTTCCCGTTGGCCAGTAATCTATGTTTTGGTGTTCGTGTGATGATTTCTTTTGTCTCTGTTTTCTATACTGAAACAGAGTACTGTTCCGATTGATTATTCTTCACGATGATGATCATAACAATTTATAAATCTGGCTCTGATACCACATGTTGGACCGTGATCATCATATTATGCAGCGGATTGACATTATCATAATCGGATTATCATCATCTTTGTATAATATGCAAGAACATCATGAAGAACATATGAAATATTATTGATATGTGACGGTGGAGAGGATTGTATACAAAAATCGTATACAAATCCCACACTCACTCAAATGTTTACAATACATTCCTATATATAGTATGGTTGTGGCGGTTATTATAACTAACTTTTAACCGCCATGTTAACTAATCCTATTACAAATGTTATTAAATATACAATAAAACATATTTATGAAAGTTTAGTTTACTAAATTTCCAATAGAATAGATACTGGAAGTTTGTTCTAAAATCATATTATGAAAGTTTAGTTTCTAAATACTTCAAATATATTAATTAAACATTTACCATATTTTGGATCCTCAAACACACTGAGCGAAGCCTCGGCCACCTTGTGTTTAGCTGATCTTCCTTGGTGTTTCGTTACAGATGAACCTACAGTTACACAGTTAGGCCAACGTAGCAGTTAGCAGGGTCCTATTTAGTGTTGTTATTCTTTAGTATTGTTTATCTGTTGGTGTGGAAACATAAAAAAGAGTTTCCTGTGATCAAATAGTGTATAATTAAATGTCATATGATTCAAAACTTTTGTTTAGAACATAAAGATATATAGTGGGGAACCCGCGCGTTGCCGCGGAGTTGACAATTTACGTTAGTTTTATGTTAGGTTATGAGTATTAATTTATATAAAATGCTCAATGTGGCTACAACTACACTTTTATTGTAGAGAAAAAAATAACAAAACTAAACGTTTATGCTAGTAATAGTCTAACGGGTCAGACATAATGAAAGTCTTAAAGTTGTAAATTTTGATCACTTGCCCAACCCACCTTCAAAATCCAAAATCTTGTGACAGTAAAAACCTTTTGAATCTTCGTTTTGGGGAGCATTCCCTCTTTCTGCTGGAAAAAGAAAATCCAAAATTGGTAAGTGAAAAATGTTATTAAGTACATACAATTTGAAACTAAAACTCAACATATATAATACAATAACCAAAAACAATGACACCTCACTTAAGTAGAATTTTGTTGCTATACAATATGTAGTAACAACGTCCCATCGAAAATAAGAAACAACACGTTGAACCAACAAGAAAACACACGAAATTTATTTGATGTGTACCACGGGTCTATATTCAAACCAATACCAATTTAAACATCATATTCTCAAAGCGATGATCCACAATACTACAAGTAATTAACATAATACACATATCATAATTCAAAGCATATACGGTTCTAACAATGTGTGATAATGCAACATGAAATAGATCATGAAATAGATCCAGCTCTACTCAATGCCAGTGAACTGGCTCAAACACAAAGTGCATTTGCTAGTAGGGAACCTGCGCTTCATCGCAGTTAGACACAATCTATTTTGTAGGACGACTATAAAATTGTGTAAATAAAAAATCACATCACAAGAAACATAGCTATGGCATAATAGCTAGCAGTAGTATGACAAAATGATATGTTATTTAGAACAAAAAAAAAATTAAGATAACTGCATTGAGAGAAATTACTTGGATGTGCTCAGCTCCAAGTAGCCTTTGATTACACTTGAGAGCCTCATGATGTTACCTAAGGGCAACATGAATGTTTCCTAAGCCTTCTTGCATCATTGCTACACGATATAAGTACTCGTAGTATTTGGATTAGAAGGCCCACATGTTAAATGCAAAAGACACAGTGCCCGATTCACATACCTAAACAAACACGGATAGACAACCTTAATGTTAGTTTCATCATTTAGCAAACTCTATTGCGCAAATATTAATAAACTTACTTCATAGCTATCTTTCTGTGTGGAGACGATAGTAGAAAACAGCCAGGTCGCTATATCTGAATGAACCTAGGTCCCTCTCATTTACAGTATATGCAAAGCTTTTTGCCGATTAATGGTAGCCTGATAGATAAATTATTGGTAAGAGTGGAGTTCATGGGTCATTTAGGTTGATGTTTTATAAAGGACCATGCGGGATAAATAAAGAAGAAAAAGAATAAGAAAAAGAAGCTAAAAAGGAAACGGGTCAAGGGTCTCCAAAGGTCTATTTTTAATGCATACAAACAATCAAACATACCACTCTTTTTTTTAATGCATAATGCTATAATAGCTCTTAATCATGTTACACAAAAGTTTGGATAAATTATTTGTTCATGATAAAATACACGGTAAGTAAGCAATAGATATTAAAATAGTGTGTTTGACCTTATATATACAAACCTTGCTTATAATATGTGCCTTTCTGAAAAAGTGATGTTGAATCAATATCAAAGTCCAATGGAACAAGTTCAAGACCAACCTGGTGGCATAAGCTTTATTAATTTATTAAAGATTATATGTTAATATTTAAGAAAAAAATATGAACAATTCACTCATAATTGTGACATACCTTATACTGATAACCGATAGATCAATCGGATACAATTACCAGCTCCAGAACCCCATATCAAATTACTATTTTAAACAATTTAAATAAGGTATCAACTACTATTAAGTATTTTTAAACCATTTATATAAGTTATTAAGGTAAATTTTACAATATCTTAACGATAAAGATGACCTATTTAACATAAATGCATCTATCAATAGCAAAATCCAAGCTGTCACGACATCAAAATCAGGCATTTCATTATCAAAGTATTAACAAGTACAGACAAAATTAAAGTTTTATTTAAACAAAAATTTATAAACAAGAATCAAGTTAATTAACAACCAGAAAACGTACGGTGATTCACAGTGGTGGTGAAAATTTTATAAACAAGAATCAAGTTAATTAACAACCAGAAAACATACGGTGATTCACAGTGAGTGGAGGCGATTGAGATCGAAATCAGAAGCAGAGCGGAGGTGAGTGGAGGCGATTGTGAACTGGTGTGACCCAATTTGTTTATAACATCACATTATTATCGATAATCAATATGAGTAATTAATTGAAATAATTATATCGGTTTCGAAAAACAGTCGATTGAATGAATATGCAGGGAGATCGATATGGAAGAAGGCAAAGGATCAGTGGCTTGGTTTGTAAAGAAGGCAGGGATGCGAGTTGTATTAGTGACTTATACATGTGTCATCAAATATTGTACATAGGGGCATAATAGGAAGAAAATGGTAAAAGTTAGGGATTTATGCCTGTGCCTCTTGATATGCCATCTTAAAATGATTGTGAAATTACTATCCTAGCCATCTCTCCTCCTTAATAAGAGATAGTGGGAATACCCGCGCGTTGCGGCGGGTGTCTCAATTTATATGAGATTCAATTACAATGTGTATTACGAACCACAACCCATGAGTAGCCATGCCTTCATCTATGTACAATATTTCAAAAACAGATTTCGGTGCGTGAATTTAGGAGTCATCAAGTTGTCTTCATGTCATCTCTTAGTTTAACGAAGAATAATATAGTTTTTTATGATTTTTAAAAAAAATCAAGATTCTTATACCCGATGAAACGAATATTCTAAAAGTTTATGATATAGTTAACTTAACGTTCATTTGATTTTGAGGAATAAATGTAGGCAAAACACGTTGAGCAGGCAAGGGGTTAAAACGAGTGATCTTTAATACATTTCCATACAGGTGGTTCTTTGTAGATGGCGTGTCAACACTTTGAATTAATTAACCTATCAAACTATTGTTGCTCAAATCTGGGACATCTAATATTAGAGAAAAGGAATGTAGACGTTGTCATTAGTTGTATTAAGGCTGGCGATAGATATTATATCTAGACTCTTATATCAATTTTGCTACAAAAGATATGTCACATGTTTGGTATATATCAAGTCGCAGTGTACCCCTAACCATGTTTTGATGTTCATAATAAGTGATAAGTTGACTCGGAAATGAAATTTGTTAACATTACCTCTAAAAAACTGGTAATATGATTTGCAAAGGGCAACTTCATACATGTCCCATAAAACTTGTACAATATCCACCCAACCAAAATGTTAATACCAAATATACCTGTTTAAAATTCTTGTTACAAATTTAGCACAGTTCCTATATTAAAAGCTAAAGGGCCTGGTTTATGAAAGGCAATGGTTAAAAAACACCCACCGTAGCCCACAATATACAACAAAGGCATAAAACAGTAGAAAACAACACCATGTAACCAGCTGTTTCCACTAAAAAAGTTAACAAAAGTCTACAAAGAGGAAAAAAATACCTATACATTCGTAACTCTGTTTTCAGAGAACGCAAAGGAAAACCAAACCTGTAAAAGAAGAATAAAACATCAATAAACCATTCATACTCGACTCAGTTACACCCTGCACTGCCTAATAGTAACAAAAAAAAGCACTTACGCAGTAAACCAATAGACAAGTCAGGGATACGAAACAGGAAGTGCCCTGCATAATAGCAAAAAAAAAAAAAAAAAGAAGCATATTTCAGTAACATATTAGTCTGCTTGGAAGGGTAACATAAAAGCGCCCCACAGGGCATAATGATCATTAACACCTTTACACAACTTAACAAAACCAAAACAAAGGCATAAAAACATACGCGTAACTGAAAAGGCATTCATGACGCAGCCATGGTAGTCATAAATGACATCATGCGGAGATAAGAAAGGTTTGGACTTTGGATCCAAATGGATTACTTTTCAATCTGGGTCAGGTGAGGACAGTTTAGGTTGATCGCTGACGTCAAAACTTTTGGGTCCTTTTTTATAATTTTATAGACGCTTAGTATATTGAATCTAATTACAGGAACTATATAGCCAAATACTGTTGGACACAATTTTTAACTTACCTTATATGGAAAAGTGTTAAAAAGATTGTAAAAATGAAATATATTAGGAGCTTTGACCCATCGGACATGTTACAAATTTAGCTAATGTTTTAAATTGGGCAAAATGCAAAAAGATGCAATGTATTCCAATTTAACTGCTATATGCAACATTCTTATATTAATTATTTAAATATTTAATAAATATAATTGTACACTAATTAACTCAATCAAAAAGAAAACACGAGCGCGCGTTATACCTTCTGAGGACATGTTCGCGAATCGACACGTACTCATCTTGAAATACGCGAACCGACATGTACTCACCATGCCTAAACTAAAATATACACATACATTAAAAATAAATCCTTCATTGGGAATAAGGAAGTAGGTGCAGCAAATTACCTTTGGATTTCACTTCGGTATCTATAGTATGCTCCGGTGGATGCAATTTCGTTCCAATCTTACGCTTTATTTTATGCAAGATTTCAAAACAAGTTTTCAGTGAAACTGCACCTAATATGAATGTAAGATGCAAGAAGCTACACTTAACAGGCCAAGTGATCCATCTATTTCATTAAGACCATATACCCTCACTATGTAGACTTGCAAATTAAATACTAAAAATATCAAAGCTTTATGTATCCTTTTACCCCTTCAAACATTATAATCAAACTTGGTCATATGCATCACATAATTTATTCGAGAGCCTCTGCCATATGTGAACAGATAATTATTATATAATCATCACTTTATTAAAACAACTATTCTCTTCATTTTTGTGATTAAAGTCTTATACTTTCAGTTTTTTTAGCGGATAGATTGTTCCCTGTTAACTCTCATGACTCATCTAACATGATGCATTCAGGAACATGGGTGGGACCTAGTAAAGCATATCGACATTTTTTCAATGTTCAAATTTTATATGTTTGGTACTACTCTAAAGTCTAAATCAATCAGAAAGGCAACATTCTTATAAGTACTTGGACTATCAACTCTCAAGGATGGCCATTTCTAGCCGACCAACCACTTCAAGCTGACCTGTTTAGCCTGTACAAAAAAAGCCGTTTTGAGCCGCTATCCATACCTGAGGGTGAACTACATCCTTCACCACCGCTAAATTTTTTAAATATAAATGTGTTCCTTAGAGCTAGATAAAAGAAGTGCATAGAATAATACTCTGGTATGTATGGACTGCTATTACCGCCAGGCTGATTCGAGCTGCATGTGTGCTTGACCTGCACATAATAATAGTCTCATTTAATAATCAGTTTGACCCATTTACATATGAGTGGGTCGATTTGGAAGCTACATTTTGACCCATTTATTTGTATATAGAGCATAGATGTCAACATCGCCCTTTGCGAGCACTATAGCGGGATACGTAGCAAAGCGGATTGATGGCGATATATAAGATTTAGCGATAAATAGCGAAACTTTTGTAAAATATACATATAAAATATTTCTTAAATTTTCTTCTAGTGTATAACTAAAGTTGAAAGAGCCGCAGCTATTTCATCAGTGTCACTACGTGGCTTATATGCAGCTCGGTTCTTCAGGACTAACCTTTCTTGAAGCCCGAAATTTGGTTTCTTACAACCCATCTCTAATCACAAGTTGCTATTGAGCATCTGCAACTCACTACAAAAAATGGTTAAATGTTGGTGTTTTGATATAAAAATATATATGAACACACATGTATTAGCTATATGCGCGTCCTACTTCAGTAGCCTAATCTGAAACATCATCATTTATGTCAAATTGGGTTGTGCATCTTTAGGTGGGACAACTTTTTCAAAGGCGGTTCCTCGTTTCCCCATATTTCGGGATAACTTTGCGTTCATCACACAACCAATTATTAATATATATTAAATTTTCAATGATAATTACCGGTTAAGACGGATGTGGGCTAGCCGCCACCAAGGATCATCTGTAAGACTATAACCACCACTTTAGGCGACGGAACCCTAGCCGTCATCTCCTTCCCCGACGCTGCTATCTCCGTGAACCACGAATGATTGGATGGCAAATTTCAGTGGACGTTTCACTCTGCAAACAATTGTTATATGATTGTCCGATTGCTGATATATGATGGCATTAAGGCTCCATTGAATCGTCAGACTGATTGAAATCCCAGAAATAAATGTGAGAAGCCTGAATTAAATCGTAATTATGGTCAGGGTAGAGAAGAAACACCCAACTTTAATGTAAAATTAGGAAGAATGTACAAGTTTGTTTTGCAAAGAAGGGTAGTTTTGGCAAAAATTTCATGAAATTTGGATGTAAAGCAAGGGACTCTTTATATACCATCTTAAAATTAGAGTGAAATTACCTTTGTAGTCATCTCTCCTCCTTAATAAGGTAACATAGATTAAAACTAACCTCTTGAGTTATTATATCCAATCTAGATTCTCCAAATCGTATGGAAACTGGTCTTCATATGCAGTAATCTTGAGCATCCATCGCTTCATTGGCTGGCTGCTCATCATAAACAATTAACTGAATGTATAATAAAGATTCAATAAAAAAGCAAAGTCAAACGATGATAATATACGACAAACAAAAACCGTTACCATACTTTTCTTTTGGAGCAGTCGCGCATACTCAAACTGTCCACCATTTTAACCGTAATGAGTACTTAACTTCCCATGTGCTAGTGATGTCATTGAAGCTAGGCTTAGCTGATTCATTCATAAACAGGAAATCAAGATTGTGGGACCTAAGCGACGGGCCACTTAAATGACACCCCGAAATGCGGATATATTAATTCAAAAGAAACAAGAGCAGATCAGGTCCTAATAGAATATAATCGGATGAATGAAATCCCCAACCAAAGTCCCTAATATTAGTGCTCATAAGAACATATTGTTGCTCAAATATACTTATGGCAACTTTGTCTGCACGGTTGCAATTATCAACCCAACAAATATGAAGATTATTGCCATGGAGAGCATCACTAACAGCACAAAAACAATTATGAAAGCCAACCCTAAAATTATCTAAATGCATCTGAAACACTTCATTGTGAGCAATAACATCGTTTGTAAAATTGTGACACCCGGCAAACTCAGGTTAGTAACGTTGACTAAACTAGTAAGTCTACCTTAGCGAGTCATGCATATTACGTCCTTAACGGGGTCAGTCGAGTCGGCATGATGATTCTGGGAATCATCGGGAGTCGTTATGATGATCCGCGGGGTCATCGGGAGTCGGTCCATAACTACGGGTACAAGGATCGGCGATTCGTGGAATCGCCGGGTTTAATGCACACACGAGTCTCGAGTCCCGGGAATTGGTGAACGGATGTAAACGTGTTAGTTATCATGCATTATATGTTTGGAATCATTATGTGACTTATCGGTATGCGAATACGTGTTTAAATATGTTTAAATAGTGTTTAACGCGCCAAAAACCCATTCCAGCACCTTATAGGCGATTAGGAGCCTGGGGGACTCCTAATCGCATGAACATCTAGCGATTACAAGAGGAGTGGGGGCGAGTAGGTGCCTAATCGCGTGAATAGTGGCGATTAGGGCCCCTACTCGCGAGTAGGTGGCTAATCGCGTGTACATAGAGGCGATTAGGCCCCTACTCGCCTGGTCTGGGTCCCTAATCGCGTATACAGCAGGGCTCGGGTCAAAACACCTATAAATAGAACCCTTAACTCCCCAAACACCTCTAGAACAACCCTAGCTGCTCCCAAGTCGCCCACACACCTTAAAACACTTCTGGAACTCATTTTGCTACAAAAATCACCATCCCCAAGCTTACACACCTTTCTTTAGCAAAACCCAAGGTGTGTTCTTCATCCCTAACCTTTGTAAAGTTGTTATTTTGAGTTTCCCCAAAGTTCCAGACCTTGTTTTACCAAATGTGTCTTTAAAAACCTTTCAAAAGAGTCTTAAACCAAGTTTACACCTTAATGCTTGTTATATGTGAAGTTTACATGCATATGTTGGTCTTATTGGTGATTTTAACATGAATGTTTTCAAGATATGATTGTACTTCTGCTATGTAGAGGTTATTAGGAAGGTTGTCTTAGAATCTTAGCCATTATTGTGGTGTTTTGAAGAAAATGCATATTTTGACCCATTTGTATGTTCTTGAGGATTTAGGACGATTATGGTATGATTGTTGATGCAATGTTGTTAGGATTCATGCTAGGAAGATGTTAGATCAGAGGTTTGATGATTTACATGTGTGTAAAGTTTGAAATCTGGTTGTTTCCATTTAAGGAAAGATAAGGTTGGTAGAAGAAACCTAGTACTTTGCCATTTTAGGAAATAATTGCATAGAACATGCTAGACCAGTGATATGTTGGGGGTTTTTGCTTGAAATGGGTTGGTAAATGATTTAGGTTTGATATTGGGTGTCGTTGCATGTTTCGGATCTGGTTTGGAGGGTTAAACGCGCGAAAATACGTTACACAGCAGCTACAGGCGATTAGGAATCCTAATCGCCTGAAGCTAAGGGCGATTATGCAGACTTATAGGCGATTGGGCCCTACTCGCCTGATACATCAGGCGATTAGGCCTCTAATCGCCTGTAGGCTGATGCCTACTCACGTGTGACCTCCCTAATCGCATGAACTGCTGTTGTGAACGCGTTTTGACATCCCGAAACACGATTTGACACCTAGGAACATGCTAGGAACCCCGGGATGCACCCAATGACTTAGTAAGACGTGTTCGGACCTGTTTATGCGTTAAACGGATATCATGCTAGACTAGGTGAATTATTGCGCGTGCTAAGTGTTTAATTGCATATGTTGCATGATGTCTTGTACTTATCTAATACGTGGAATGTCGGGTCACCAATGGGATGTCGGGTCTTGTCTGGCACGGTCGGTTTAACAGTTCAAGGTCTTTTCAAACGTATGGTCACGGTCTGGACATTCGGGGACTAGTTGACCCACGGGTTATTAGTCCAGGTACTTATACACATCTTATGATAGGTCGCCACTATTTGGGGCTATCATAGCTTAACTTCTTAACTGTTTTCAAGTAACGTAAACCGAGGTGAGTTTCACAGCCCCACTTTTACTGTTTGACTTTCGGGGGGAGAAACATGCTTTGTACGAACGATTTAAAGGACAGGTTATACTATGGGCACTTTATGTACTATACGGTCTTTATGGAAAGTCCCAGGGGGAAACCATGAATGTGCGGGAATGCACAACGAGGGAAATGTGGATAGATCTATTGTGGCCTCACAAGCCCCACCCGATGGCCGGGGGCCGGGCGGGTGCATATTGTCTCTACCTATCGGGTTACCGAGGCATCGGTAGCCCAGTCATCTGGGCTGGTCTCGTCTATTGGTTCATGTTCAGTAATGGGTTCCCAACCGTAGTAGTGAGATCACTTAACGTCTAGCTAACGTTCTTATGACATAGTATAACGGGAATGATCTTTGTGAACTTGTGACAACTATTTTATAAAAGAAAACCTGTGAACTCACCAGCATTATATGTTGACATTTTTGGCATGTTTTCTCAGGACGCTAAGGTAGCGGTTATCGGACTAGGCGCACGGAGTCATGCACGGCGTCTATTATTTTGGAACATATTAAACAATGTCTTTGTAAACAATGATATGTCTTTTGGTTGTAAACAAGAATGCTTCCGCTGCTGGTTTACAGCTCAAAGCATTATATTTTGGTTTTAAATATAATCTTGAATGCATGTTTGTTGTATGTTTATTGTGATCGTTGACTGAGATCCTGGTGTGTCACGCGCCTCGCGGTAAAACCCCGCACGTGGAATTTGAGGGTGTGACAGATTGGTATCAGAGCCAACGGTTATAGTGAACTAAGACTGCATGTAGAGTCTAGTCTATAACTGAGTCGCACACACTAGACGGTCACAATTAGTCGAGTCTTAGCAAGTGGGTAACAATATGACTTGTCGGGGTGTCGGTGTCATCATCTACTACGCTACATCATCTATTTACTCCTCATCATTCTATTTCTTGACTCATCCTTACTATGATTCGATGGCGAACGATACAATATTGAACTTTCTTGACGGCAGTGTACATTGGGGTAGCTTCGGCGTACTCTTGAGATCTGTCCAGGGATTTGGACATCTCCCCTCTATGCCCTAATGAACACGCCCGTTCTTATGCATACTATCTTGTACTTATACTTATGATAATACCATGATTGGGCACTAGTGTTCGGTGACTTGAACTTCAAACTTAAAGCGCGCCTGGAGGACCATGTGGAACAGTTTATCATGTCGGGTGCACACGAGATCATAAACTGTGACGCATGGGATCCCTGGCGGACTTTGGGCTTGAACGGATGGACCCGAGCTGGGCTCGGTCTGGTTTCTTGGAATTCTTAATTGGGTTATATCACGGGCAAGCCTGAGTCTTTTGTTTCATGTTGTGACAGAAGATGTCAGGAGCTCGTGGAGGTCGCAGAGGCGGCCGTGCTGGCGGCCGTGGTGGTGGCCGCGGTGGTGGCCGTGGGAACATTAATATGACCCAAGCTGAATTGGATAACTTGATGCAGCAGCACGTGAATATTGCTCTGGCTGCATTCCAAGCCGCTCATAATGCTATGGGTGGTACGTCGATTCTCATCTATTCTACCTCGTTCTGGGGTACTTTACCTTTTCTTGATACTCACCTGTGTGTCTGTTCCAGGTGGTGCTGTCAATCCTCCTCCATCCCAGTGTTCCTATAAGAAGTTTATGGATTGTAAGCCCCACACTTATAGTGGAGCTGAAGGGGCAGTGGGACTGCTCCGCTGGCTAGAGAAGATTGAGTCGGTTTTCTTGATGTGCAATTGCCCGGAAGGCGACCGGGTGAAGTATGCTTCTGCGACCCTTGAGGGTCAAGCCCTGACTTGGTGGAACTCCACCACCCAGACCCTGGGTATTGGGGAGGCTAACGCCATGCCCTGGGCAGAGTTTACTCAGCTGCTGAAAAAGGAATACTGCCCGAGGGATGAGATCCAGAAACTCGAGCATGAGGTTTGGAATCATAAGATGGTGGGCTCTGAGATTGAAACTTACACTGCTAGGCATAATGAGTTGGCGGTGTTGTGCCCTGATCTGCACACACCGGAATATCGAAGGATTGAGCATTATATTGGCGGGTTGGTACCGGAGATTGCGGGATTAGTAGCTGCGGGTAATCCCACTGTTTATGCTGAAGTGGTTCGGTCTGCTCATAGGCTGACCAACATGAAGGTGGCTGAAGGGGTCTTGCCTCCTCGAGGCGTTACTGTAAAGGCTCCTGAAACTAACAAACGGAAGTGGGAAGCCGTGGGGAAAGGCTCGAGTTCGGCTCAGCCTCAGCAGGTGAGGAAGTCAGATGTTGGGGGATCGTCGACGGAACAGAGACCGGGGGGTTATACTGGAAAGCTGCCAAAGTGTGACCGGTGTGGATTTCACCACAACGGTCGTTGTGAGGACCGGAACCGCTGCCACAGGTGCCATAAGAATGGGCACCTGGCAAAGGATTGCAGGGCTAACCTTCAGGGTAACCGGAACCCGCCTGCTACACCTACTCCGGCTCCTCCTGTTGCTGCTCCCCAGGGAAATCAGGGTAAACAGGGGTGCTACAATTGTGGTGAACTTGGTCACTACAAACGGGAATGCCCCAAGTTGAAGCAGGGTGAAGCCGGGAAGAATGGGGCGGGAAATGGAAACAATGGAGGCGGAGGCAGGAATGCTCGCGCCTTCGTGATCGGTTCAAGTGGTGCTCGACAGGATCCCGACACTGTTACTGGTACGTTTCTCCTCGATAATCGCTATGCTACGGTTTTATTCGATTCTGGTGCCGACAAGAGTTTCATATCTCTTGGGTTTAGTCAATTGCTTGATAGGGTACCTACACCTTTAGAGGCTAAGTACTTGATAGAATTGGCTGATGGTAAGAAAGTCGAGGCGACGCACGTCCTTAGGAATTGTCACCTTGAGTTGTCGGGTTATTCCTTCCCTATTGATCTTATGCCGGTGTCCTTGGGTAGTTTCGATGTTGTCGTGGGTATGGATTGGTTGTCCCTGTATCATGCTGAGATCGTTTGTTTTGATAAAGTCATTCGACTTCCTCTCCCTGATGGAGAAATTCTGTTGGTGCACGGTGAGAAGAGCGGGGTCCCGTTGAGTATCATTTCGTGTATGAAAGCCTATAAGTATCTTCGGAAGGGGTATTCTGCCATTCTGGCACTTGTTTCGGTTTCGTCTGAAGAAGAGAAGAGGATTGAAGATATTCCTGTTGTCCGCGACTTTCCCGATGTATTTCCCGAAGACTTACCTGGTCTTCCGCCTTATCGCCAGGTCGAATTTGGTATTGAACTTGCTCCGGGTGCGGCCCCTATTGCTCGTGCCCCTTATCGTCTTGCACCTCCCGAGATGCAGGAGTTATCGAACCAGTTGCAGGAGCTGTTGGAGAAGGGTTTCATTCGACCTAGTTCATCCCCGTGGGGAGCCCCTATTTTGTTTGTCAAGAAGAAGGACGGAAGCCTACGGATGTGTATCGACTACCGGGAGTTGAATAAGGTTACCATCAAGAATCGCTATCCTCTTCCTCGCATCGATGACTTATTTGACCAGCTTCAGGGTTCCAGTTTCTATTCGAAGATCGATTTGAGGTCGGGGTACCATCAGTTGAGGGTTCAAGAAGCTGACATTCCGAAGACCGCCTTTCGAACTCGCTATGGCCATTTCGAATTCTTGGTCATGCCTTTCGGTCTCACCAATGCACCTGCCATCTTTATGGATCTGATGAACCGTGTTTGCAAGCCTTATCTTGATAAGTTCGTGATTGTCTTCATTGATGATATTCTAGTCTATTCCAAGAACGAGGTGGACCACCAGGAACACCTACGTCTTGTTTTGGAACTTCTGAGGCGGGAACAGCTGTACGCTAAGTTTTCTAAGTGTAGCTTCTGGTTGCGTGAAGTCCAATTCCTTGGTCATGTTGTTAATGAGAAGGGAATTCACGTTGACCCAGCGAAGATTGAAGCCATTAAAGACTGGGAAGCACCAAAGACGCCATCTGAGGTGCGGCAATTCCTAGGCCTTGCAGGTTATTACCGTCGTTTTATCGAGGGATTTTCGAAGATCGCTCAACCCCTCACCTCGCTTACCCAGAAGGACAGAAAGTTCGACTGGGGTGATTCGCAGGAGTCGGCCTTCCAGTTGTTAAAGGCTAAACTCTGTTCTGCTCCTATCTTGTCCTTGCCTGAGGGTACGGACGATTTTGTGGTTTATTGTGACGCTTCTATCCGGGGTCTTGGTTGTGTACTGATGCAGCGCGAGAAGGTCATCGCCTATGCTTCTCGTCAGCTTAAGGTTCATGAGAAAAACTATCCCACCCATGATCTGGAGTTGGGTGCGGTGGTCTTTGCTTTAAAGATTTGGAGGCATTACTTGTACGGTACCAAATGCACTATTTACACCGATCACAAGAGCCTCCAGCATATCTTTGATCAGAAGGTGTTGAATATAAGACAGCGTCGTTGGGTCGAGCTTCTTAATGACTACGAGTGCGCTATCAAATACCATCCTGGCAAGGCGAATGTGGTCGCAGACGCTTTGAGCAGGAAGGAAACGGCTAAACCTCGTCGTGTTCGGGCTCTTCAGCTCACTATCCATTCCGGCTTACCTGATCGAATCCGTTCGGCGCAGCAAGAAGCTTTGAAGGAGGAAAACCTTAAGGCTGAAACCATGCATGGTGCTGATAGTCACCTTGAACTCAGGTCCGATGGGTTACACTATTTCGCTGAACGTATTTGGGTTCCTTTATTTGGGGGCTTGCGGGAGCTCGTTCTTGATGAAGCTCACAAGTCCCGGTACTCTATTCACCCTGGCTCTGATAAGATGTATCAAGACCTAAAGATACTTTATTGGTGGCCGAACATGAAGGCGGACGTGGCTTCGTACGTAAGCAAGTGCATGACCTGTGCTAAGGTCAAGGTCGAATACCAAAAGCCGTCCGGCCTCCTGCAACAGCCTGAAATCCCCGAGTGGAAGTGGGAGCGGATTACGATGGACTTTGTGACCAAACTCCCGAAATCGCCCAGTGGGTGCGACATGATCTGGGTGATTGTCGATAGGTTGACAAAGTCTGCGCACTTCCTCGCTATCAAAGAGATCGATGGTCTCGAGCGTTTGGCAAGGTTATATCTCAAGGAAGTGGTCTCTCGGCACGGGGTGCCTGTCTCTATTATTTCTGATCGTGATCCTCGGTTCGCCTCTAACTTTTGGAATTCTTGCATAAGGCTCTGGGTACTCAGTTAGACATGAGCACAGCATATCATCCGCAAACTGACGGTCAAAGTGAGCGGACAATCCAAACGCTAGAAGACATGCTTCGGGCATGTGTGATCGATTTTGGCAAGGGGTGGGAGAGTCATTTACCGTTGGTGGAATTCTCCTACAACAACAGTTACCATTCTAGCATCAAGGCAGCTCCGTTCGAGGCTCTTTACGGGCGGAAATGCCGGTCCCCTCTTTGTTGGGCCGAGGTGGGTGAGAGTCAACTCACCGGCCCGGAACTTGTGTACGAGACTTCCGAAAAGATCGTACAAATCCGTAACCGCATGGCAGCAGCTCGGGATCGTCAAAAGAGCTATGCCGATCGTCGTCGCAAGCCTTTGGAGTTTGAGGTTGGCGACAGGGTTTTATTGAAGGTATCCCCATGGAAGGGCGTTATACGTTTTGGGAAGCGGGGCAAATTGAATCCTCGGTATGTGGGACCGTTCGCAATCCTGGAACGGATTGGACCGGTAGCATACAGGCTTGATCTGCCGGCTGAGCTCAGTAATGTTCATAATGTCTTCCATGTTTCTAATTTGAAGAAGTGTTTGGCGGATGAATCTTTGGTTGTTCCTCTCGAAGAGATCAAGGTGGATGATCGTCTACGTATCGTGGAGGAACCGGTTGAAATTCTTGACTACAAAATCCGTAGCCTTCGCCGGAGTAAAATCCGCATTGTTAAAGTCCGTTGGAACTCTAATCGTGGACCGGAGTTCACGTGGGAACGGGAAGATCAAATGAAGGCTAAGTATCCCCACTTATTTCCTAAGCGCGCGTTCGAATCAAGACATGTCTCTGCTGAAGCTGAATGAATCTCGGGTCGAGATTCCTTTCAACAGGGGGATGATGTGGCAACCGGAAAAATTTTTTCTTCTCTTTCGTCCCTTCCTTTTTGGCCTTGGGCAATTTTCGGGACGAAAATTCTTTCAACAGGGCGCTAAGGTAGCGGTTATCGGACTAGGCGCACGGAGTCATGCACGGCGTCTATTATTTTGGAACATATTAAACAATGTCTTTGTAAACAATGATATGTCTTTTGGTTGTAAACAAGAATGCTTCCGCTGCTGGTTTACAGCTCAAAGCATTATATTTTGGTTTTAAATATAATCTTGAATGCATGTTTGTTGTATGTTTATTGTGATCGTTGACTGAGATCCTGGTGTGTCACGCGCCTCGCGGTAAAACCCCGCACGTGGAATTTGAGGGTGTGACAAAAATCATCTGGATTTTTGGGTGTGATTGTAGAGTCCTTTGCAATATTTTTTAATGAAGCCTAAAACGAAATAAGATAGCACACCGTCATTGTTTGCTGCTCAGGTGATACAAGGTGCAATCTAGAGATTTTTTTAGCAAAATATAAAACCGAATCAAAATCTGAAGCGTAAAGATGCATAAATTAGACTACGTACTCAGCAAAAAGCATAAATTAATCAAGAAAATAATCTACTAATCTCAAGTGAAATGGCAAATGCAAAACGGATGGGTTTCTCACAGTTAAGTTATCCCAGACTCCTGTCAATTTAAGTCGATAAATTCCAAATGTTAACTTTTTAACCAGTATATATTTACTGGGTAATATATTTTACTATTAATAGGACTAATTCATATCTATTTAACAAAAATGTATTAGGCAAATTTTTGCATAGCAAATCACATAACCAACCTAACTGGCGCCGAATAACATAATAAATATATGAAATATTATGCAACAATATATCTATATATTACAACATTAAACTAATAACAAATTGATTGGCTGATGACTTTCACTAAGTAATTTAACAACAATGTATACAGTTTAAAGGTGAATAGAGTCGGCACAGTGACAGATCTCGTGTAAAGTAAATATGGCAAAATCATATATTCAATCATCATATGTCAGAATCAAAATTACACACTTCCATGATTAAAAGCTAACATTACATGCACATAAAGAGTTGAGTTTTAGTTGAGTGACAATTGACATGTTTTTGTAAAGGCTAACTTCAAACACACAAATAATACTTCTAAAACTATATAACCTTTGTTATTCATTTTATATGAATTTTACATCAGATTAGCCAAAAAAATGATGGATAACAAAAGATAGGATGACCATTGAACCTCACTCACCACCAGTGGCGAAGCTTGACCCGAAGGTTCGGGGGGTCGGAAGTCGCCGGAGGGTCGGAAGTCACTAGTTTTGGGGGGTCGAAAACCAGTTTCGGGGGGTCGAAACCCTATATTTCCAAAATTTTCTATATGAATACTATATAGTCGGAACTTCTGCACGAAAATTCGGGGGGTCGGCCGCCCCCGCCCGCCCCAATAAAGCTTCGCCAGTGCTCACCACATAACACAATAGACATAAACACCAACAACAAAAACAACACCAACGACGGCAATTCTACAAACACCTACATTCCACAACAACTTGATATTCTGAAAAAATGCACATCAACTACGAAGTAAATATAGTAGGCGAAAAACTGAACTGAATAGAAATATAATTATGTGTGAAAAACCTAAAGATTTTGTTACAAGATCTGTTTGCGGAAATATGTGAGGCTTAAAAGAGTTATTTCTATACTTTGAGACAAAGAAAAGACTACTAATACTCACCTTGAGACCACATCCTTGATCACCCTTGGCACTTTAACAACGGCCTTTTTGTTATTTTCACTCAAAAAACTTCTAATTCTATCCATAGCATCCATCCGCTTCTCTTGTGAAGTCAAATTCATACCCTATCTTGAATGGAAAGAATGAACAATATTATTATCCACATATACACAATAACCTTCCAAAGTGAAAACATTAAGATATTCTTTAAAGATCCTGAATGTTTCAAAATTCAAATGGCTAATACACATGATGAACTGATGATGCTAGAATTTGAGATGTGTCACAAAGGTTCCGACTTCTGACTTCTAAGCTCAAATTACCGTAGACATTGCATTATGGTTTAACAAATGTAGCTTTTTATTGAATTATTGGTGCATAATAGATTGAACACGTAAAGTAAGTGTTTGACAAATTTTGACATTATGATTTTCTGACTCTTTAAGGTAGATTTGGGGAAAATGAGCTGCTGTAGAATAACTAATTATGGAAATAAGTATTAAAATTACCAAACTATCCCTTAGAACTGATTGTCTGATTCGGATTCTACAGGTCAGAATGAGCACTATGAAAACCCAAACACAATAAGCCTATTACGATATATATGGTTTGACCTCAAATGACCAATTTAGAGACTGTATCGATAAACCCCAAACCCAAAGAGGTTCAGTATTCACCTGTTTTTCCATTTCTTTGCACACGGAGAACAAATCAAACTTGATATCTGTCTTTTATACACATAACGCAAAAGCTTGTAAATTCCGAAGATCTGTCATCATCAAATCTTGAACCCCAGGATGTTGCACCTGTAGAAAGATAATAATTGGAACATCATATGAAACTAAAGGCTGCAAAGAAAGTATAAAAGCAAACATACCTTCGCAACGTCTTTTTTATCACCTTTCAGTCTAGCTCGATGAACCTACATGGAACAGGTAACAAATGTGAGTAAAATTGTTGCTTATGAAAGATCATATTCGACATTAACTTGTGAATAATAAACACGAAAGTTACCAACTTGATGTGCCTGTGCAACTAATGCAGAGCCAATAGGATCCCAATCAAATCTTTCAAACACGTCATCAACAGATTTACCCAACTCATTTTCGAGAATAAGGCGCACCACATTAGATGGAGTTCCAGGGGCTTGATCACACAGGGTTACTAACCTCCTCACCCATGCAGCCGGGGCCAAATCAGGCTTCCCAAATAACATCAAATCGCTTCCTAGTTTAAATAGCTCACCCTCGACACATAGGGCCACACCATGGGGTTTTCCTCTACACCGAATAGCCTTAGTGTAACAACTCATCTGAGATTAGGGTTGTCACATAAATACACTAATAGGAGGTAAGGTAATAGCTTACCAGTTACCAAGGCGATGTTCGGTAACTAGTCCAAGAGGATGATCATTCACACGGAGACTAAGAGACGACCATGACTCCTACGGGAGGCAACAGTGGAGAATTTCCGCAATGAAAGCCTGAAGGAGCAATATCACATGGACGTAGAAGGCCCACGGTCGTCAACTTATTTTCAAGAAGTAGAAGCAATGACGTCATCTGGCGAATAAGCATAAGCTAACTCTGTGCCTATGATTAAATGAACCAAAATTCAAATCCTTACATAAGTTTAAAACCTTAAAGTTTAATGTGTTATTATAAAAAAAAAACCAATGTCTTAATGATTCCTGGTCTCTTCATTTCCTATCATGTCTTTGCTTCTCTTCATTCATGCCCAAGATTCTCCTGCATAACTATTGCGAAAGAAAGAAACATGCAATGCTAGCAAACATGACCAAGATCATCATTAATTCGTCTTCTTCCCTTACGGTTTGATTGAGGTTAACTAGTTGGTCCTTGGGCATTGTACACTCCCAAGCAAAATGGTCGAGTTCCTTACAATTGTAACATCTTACTTTGCTTTCGTGACGTTCTTAGTTGTCATTTAATGTCCTCTCCGTCCATGGCCCCAACCTCTTTCACAAGACTCCGAACTAGAATTACACCATTATTATTGCTTTCAGTAATGATCAAAGACAATTATCTTGGTGATGAAGTCGTCAATCAACTCGTTTTCCTTCATCTTCAACATATCCAATTCCGACCTTAGAACATGTATACAGCCTTTTGAGCTCAAGAACCGTACTCGAATTGCTTCCCCACACCTCATGCAACATACAACAATGCCATTTTAGTTTGACACCACATGTTCATTATTTTTTAGCACCATACTTCCATTTGTATATATTTCTACATTTGGCTATGTACCCATGGTGATGGTGGTACCAAGTTTTAATAAGTGGGTTAATAAATATTTAGATTTTTTATTTTTATTTTAATCAAGGGACATTTTGATCATTTCTCACTATTTAACAAAAAAAAATGATAATAACTCCAATGGGATAGCCTTGTAGTTTTCACTAAATATATATCAGACCAGAGGTTCCAACTGTGAGTTCTTCCCCGCAGCCGATTTGTAGCGCACGATGTAGTCCACAATGGACTCATTGTCGTTGCGCTGGCATAATAGGACATGCGCTTTGTCTTTCTTGTGTTTCCGCAGATGGGAAAAGTGGTTTTTGAACTTTTTGATGAGATCATCGAAGTCCGAAATGCTCCCCACGGGGAGGTTGTCAAACCATACTCTGGCGGCTCTAGTAAGTGTCTGGGCGAATAAATGGCACCAGACTTGAACCAGCCAGAGGATTGTACTACCGGCACATTCAAAATCGTGCAAGTGGTCAGTGGGATCACGCAGGCCATCGTACTTGCCGATGCTGCTGGGGAGTTTATGTTGTTTGTTGATGCGGGTGTTAGCGATCCGCTCACAGAATTTTGAGTTTTGTGGGAACGACTTTGGCCTGTAAGGCTTATTAAGGTCGTCGTCCGCGTGTTTATGCGCCTCATACGTGCCCGAGGTAGTGTGCGATGAGCGCGGGTGACTGGATTCACGAAAGTCCCCGTCACTAGTGGACTGGTAACCATCTGATGGTTCTGATGATGTCTAGGCATAGTCCCGATCGGTTTTTTCTTTCCCCGACCCCCACTACGACCCGGAGACTGGTCTTTTTTTTCTTGCACCTTTTGGCTATTTCTGCCCGAAGGGGAGTCAAGATTCAGGACTCTACCTGAAGATTTTGGTTTTGCCGGCATCCGTTGATACTTGGTTGTATTTTTGGTTTGTTGCTTAAAAGCCACTCGTTCGGGTCGACATCCGAGTTGGTTTCATCCTCCGAGTCCGAGTGGACAATGGTTCGGACGGGCTTGCGAGGCCGCGAAGCAGGCTGTTTAGAGACAGTCTCCGGAGTGCCTGAGGTTCCAACCAGTGGACCAGGGACTACAGTGGATGAGTTGAACACAAGGATTCCGGTTGGGTTGGGATCTGCCATGGATGAGCTAAAAGATGTCTTTTTGAAAACGACACGAACAGAAGAACAAAAACGTCATGAACAGAAGAACAAAAAAACAAACCGACGATTGTATCTGAAGCACTTCGAATGAAAAAGGGTAAAACCCAGTAGCATCCGGATTTTTGAAGGATTGTTGATTTTCTTTGTCTGCAAGTGTGAGCTTTTAAAGATTGTGGAAGATGATAAAAGGAGGTTGAACTTGACAGGGGTGTGGTTGAAGTTGAACAGGGGTGTTGATTTTCTTTGTTGATTTTCTTTGGTGTCTCTCTTTGGTGTCGTTTTTTTATAAAAAGTATATATAAAGATTTTATTAAGAGATTTAACCAAACACTACTTACTGATTTAGCACTTAACCATTCAGACCTCTTACTGGGTCAGCACTTACCCATTCAGAAGTTTCTAAACAGCCCTTGTGTTCCATTTCAAGAGTTTCATTAAAGAATTGAAGAGAAAGGATTAGAAAGGAAGTGAGGAAAATGGGTTCCATGGTTTTTTGTAGGAGATAATGCGACGGATAATAAAGAAGTTTTTAAGGTAATTTAAATCTTTCCAATTTAGAAGTAAGCGAAAAGAAAGAAAGATGAGAGATTCTTTATTGAAACTAAAAAAGAGAGAGTGTTAGTCTATAAAATCACTAAAACACACGTATTATTTAATCCATAAAATCACTATCATACATATGTGTCGGTGATCTAAATAGAAGAAACCCCCCATTTTCTCCTCAAATTGCTTCTGTTTTCCCACTGTATCTCTTCAATTTTACACACACATATATATAACATATATATTTAGTGTGTGTGTGTATATACATATACCTATAGAGAGAGAGAGAGAGAGAGAAAGAGAAAGAGAGGAGCAGATGGCATTGGACAGGAATGGATCGTCATGCAACCCAAGCATAGTAAAAGTGGGAATAACATTTCTAGGATTATGTCTATTGGGTTATTTAGTGGGCCCACCTTTATACTGGCATCTTCTTGAAGCCATCAGCCGCTCTTCTGCAGCTGTTTCCTGCCCTGTCTGCAACTGTGACTGTGACTCTCAGCCCCTTCTCTCCATCCCTCAAGGTTCTTTTATTATTATTATTATTATTATTTTTTAATCTTTTTTGGGTTATTGGGTATCACTAGTTATTGGTTAGAGTTAGATCTGTATGTTTAGTTTAGAATTATTGTTTGAAAATAGTTGATCTTGAATCCCTTTTACCAATAGTAGTAGCTAGATCTTAGACTATAGTTGTAACTTTTAAGTGTTGTAAATATTGGGACTAGTCCGTGATTAGTCGGTAGTCGGTCGGTTACTGAGTAATTATTTTTTGTTAATCTGTAGTCTTGGCCCTAGTTGGCCACTAGCCGATCAAAAGAGGACAATTCCGGCCAAAACATGTGGATTCTGGTGATTAATATTAATCCCGTCTATTTAAAAAGACGGGTCGAGGAGAATTAAAACCTGTCTATTTAAAATATTTATTTTAATATAAAGAAAGATATGTGTGTATATAACTGAAAATTACATATAAAGATCTCAATTTGATTAATCCTGATTAATCACTAGTCCGTAATCACCGACTGACTGACAATATGTTGGATAGGAATGGTTTGACAACCGACACAAAGAATTATGTTTACTTGCTCTATAATATGTTGTATTGTTTTTATGTATATAAGCATGTCATTGGATTCATTTGTATCTAAATTTGTAGTGTACTAAACTACAGATCTTAGTTTTGGAAGCGTTCAGGAATCTTGGTTTGTATATCTGATTATCTGTGAGTGAAATAAGGAGCTTCCAAACGCGTTTTAACAAAAGGCAATACACAGATAAGCTGTGTTGAGGACTTGGGCGTGTTTGGGATCGCTTATTTGTTTGAGTGTTTGAATGAAGAAAAGCGATTATGCATAGGGTGAAATTTAGATAGCTTTTTTTTATAGAAATTACAATAGAATGGCAGGCAACATGTTGCGCCGCAACCCCCTTCCCCTTGTTTATTTGTAACTTGTTTATCCTTGATGGATTCGAAATTATAAGTTGTTTTCAATAGGGAAGCCTAAACACGCCACCACGTCATCGCCTGCCCGGTTTGTCCTGTTCACAGCAAAAAATGCCTCTCCTCGGCTGCTCCTCTAACATAATATGTGCGATCACATCCTTGTACACGGATAGGGCACCCAAAAACGCCCAAGGAAGCTCTAAGCTGAATATATGCTTCTACTTATAAGCATAAGCTGTTTTTATAAGTATTTCCAAACAGCCATTAATTATCACAAATAGAATATATTAACTATAGCCTGGATTATTTTTGTTATTATATACAAGTGAAATCTGTTGACTGCATCATGTACCAAATGTGAGGACCAGTATATACATTGTTGTGGTAACCCGTTGGTTTTTTCCACTTGCCTTTAATAATTATACACATAATACTGATAATTGGTTTATTTTTATTGCAGCGCTAAGCAACGGTTCTCTCACAGGTTAGTATCACTGACATGGAATAGATATTCCTTTTTGTTTATATATTTGGACTATAGGAGTATAGGGGTCCGATCAAACGGGGTCGGATGGGGTTAACCCGCGGTAAATGATAATAAATGTCTAATTTCTTTTAATAAATTGACTTAAGAGGTTAAAAACATTTTAACAGATGTAATTTGGTTTTTTACTGTGGAATGAAATTACGAATAATTAACCGCAAAAAAAAAAAAAAAAAAAACCCCTCATTTGACCCACTTGACTCGAAGTTTTTAACTTTGACCCGAAAACTTTTCGGATATATGATTTCTTCATCTCTTTTAACTGTTTTTGTATAGAAACACAAATAGGGTCAACCTAGATTTTAAATATTCACTATGGACGAAGAAAAGCTTGATGTTGGCACCCATGCCCTAGTGGTCTAGTGGTATAGTGTTTACTCCCACAAAAGTGGTGTAGGTTTAAATCCTTTCAGGTGCAAGGTTATGCGGTATTTAGGTGTAAAAAGTTGTTTTTTTTTTATAAAAACATGATTGTGGCATCCATATATCGCTTAGAACGTAAAAAATTCAATTGATAGTTTAGGCTGATATGAACTAGATGTCTAGAAGTGGTAAGTTTGACCCATGTACTTATGAACGAGTCAATTTGGGCCAAGTTTTATGTCAAACGGGTCAAATAATAAAAGGGGGGAACAAGGTAAAAGGGTCAAACGTGTTTAAATTCACCCAAAGTCTATTTAACCTTCTTAACGGTTTTTATTCAAAGGCTTGGATATTTTAATAATATTTTAACGTGTTAATTATTCAACAGAAAAATGTGTCTGTATTAACCCAACTCTGTCCGTTTTGACCCGTACCCAATATGTTTATTTTATACATAATGAGAGAATTTATTTCTAAGTTCCGACCGCTTATTAAATCTCGAGCAGATTGTGCAAAACACGATCCTGAAGTGAACGGAGAAACAGAAAAGAATTTCGCAGAGCTTTTATCCGAAGAACTAAAGCTACGCGAAGCGGAAGCTTTAGAAAGCCAACAACGTGCTGACATGGCACTTCTCGAGGCCAAGAAGCTGACATCACAGTACCAGAAAGAAGCCGACAAGTGTAACTCAGGTATGGAAACTTGTGAAGAAGCGCGTGAAAAGGCTGAAGAAGCTCTAATAGCACAGAAAAAGCTAAGTGAAATGTGGGAAATGAGGGCCCGACAACGAGGGTGGAAAGATGGCCGCAATAAGGCGGTAAGCGCAGCCTGAAATTAGGTATGCGAATGCCAGAAATGCATAGTGATTTTTGAGTTTTGATGTTTGCTGAGATCAAGTTCTCTTATTAGAATGTTATATTGTTTTAGTGGTTTGTTAGATTAATAGTATATTTGAAATATTATGTTAAATGTTATTTGTATGCTATGTTGTAATTGCACAAGTATGATTCCTATTTGTTATATCATATAGTTTTGTACCATGACTTTAGTGTTTTTTAGGCTCATCCCATATGAAGTAGTGGGGAAGTCGAAACGGGTTCGGGTCTAACTAGGTACTTTTTTTGTCGTAAGACGTGTTGAGTTGGGTTGACCCGCAAATACTTTTGTCCATTTTTTATTAGTTGAATAATTGGTTATAAAATATTATTAGCATGTTGTATCATTAGAATAATCTTCTGATTTGTGAAACTACACTTGAGATGACTTTCAACCCGTTTAATGAAATTTAATTTATAGCATTTGACTTAACACGATCCGTTGGGGTTGAGCAGCTTAACTTGTTTAATATGAACTCTTTTAAAATTAGAATAAAAAATATTTTTATAAGGATAGTCCTTTTACAACCCGTTTGCCTCATATATAAATGGATTATGTTCAAGGTTTGCAGGTGTACTTGATTTTCTTGGTACGAATAAATATATGTCATATTTAAACTAATCACTTTAACCTGCTTATCACGTTATCACTTTATTCATAAAAATCACCATAAACTACTAAACTGCTACCAAAAAAAGTTAAATACATTATACACATAAAACTGCTAACGGGTACTTTCAACAGTCTTGATCTTCTTCCAACGATCTTCGATAACTCATGATGTTGGTTTATCAACGGCTGTAAACGAAGCATTAGTTATTGTAACCGAATCATATCTCATAAACATATGTGCAAGAAACAACGAAGTAGTAAGGGTAACGTAGTCTGTCGCCGCACATTGTTTGTTCGACCCACTCGGCATCCCAGTTTGCGGCCCATTTGACCAGTACAAATAAGTCAACAACTCTTTACCCTTTTCACCTGTAAATCGGTCCGGAACAAACGTTTCCGGGTCATCAAAAACCTTTGGATCTCTCATCACTAAAGGTTGGAATCCACAAAGTAACTCGCCCTTTTTTATTTTAAAAACCGAGTCATGAGAACTCAACTCAAAGTCCTTCCGGGCCCGCCCATACTGTAATGGCACAGGCGGGTTCAGTCTGAGTGTCTCATAAACAAAGGACTGAACTAACTCCATTTCTTGAACGGACTTTATGCTCAAACCCGACCCAGACCCAGCTTTCTCTCTCACTTCTTTTCGTAACTTTTCTTGAACCCCATTTTTATCGGATGCTAGTGCGGATAATAAACTTGGGAAAAGGAGTGAAAACCCGCCAAACGCGTTGAACCCAACAATGAAAAGGAGATTATGGATCACATCTTCTTTACTAAGTTTGAACACTGTTTGACCTCGTGAAATTACTTCTTTGCCCTCGTTTTCTATGAACTCGTACAATTTGTTGTAGTCGCGACTCACTAAGAAGTAAGGGTAAGGAAAGGAATGTAAGAATATTTCCACCAAGGGTTGGAAGGCGGTTATTGGGACAATGGGTATGAGCTGAAGCGCGAGCCAGCGATCCATACGGATGTAACCTTTGTCGGCTATGTCCGGTGAGTTAGTTGGGTCCGCACCCGCTATGCATATGGATGCAAAGGCGAAGATAAATTTCTGAATGGGTACGAGGTAGCTAACCGGACCAGAGTCAAGTTTGGACTCAATGGTGTCCCACATTGTGTCTAGTAAGGTGGTTAGGGTTGGGACCCAAATGGTTGAGCTTCGTTTGAGAGTGTCCATTGCAAAGTTCTTGAGCTGCCAATTTAAACAACCAAGTTAAATAAACCATAATCACAAAATAAACTATAGAGTTTAACTTTATTCTTTTTATAAGTAAAAAAGTCTTTTTTGAGAAAATCTTCATGTGAATACAAATAAAACTCCATCATCGAAACAACCATTTTAACATAAAGTATTCACATCCAAGTTCCTATATCATCCTATTTCATTTCATGTGATTTAAGAAAAGTATTAACATGTTCCCTAAATTATAAAATTATAAAATTACATTTTTATAATGGTTACAACTTACAAGACTGTCCTGTACGTAATAGGTGTGTGGTTAAGGGGTGTGGGGTGCCAACCCACTCAAATGGTCGTCCCACAACCAAGGAGAAAAGGCCAATGAGTTTAAATGTTTTTCTATTCGACCAATTAAAATACTATCGTATTGACTCGCTTTATTTTATACCCAATTCACCATCACCCCTTTTATGAGGTGAGTTTGAATACCTCTTCTACTTATGTGGCGTTAAGTTATCACCTAGTAGGCAACACATTTCATTCACACTAACACCATCACTACGAATATTCTAAGTGAAAGAACGAAAATTAACAAAACAAAATAAAAACCAAAAATTAGTGGAATTAATTGATTATTACCCTAAACATTTAAAAAAAGAAAATTGTTTCCGTGTATCTTTTAAGTGTTCCAACATTCTAACCTAGGAGAATGATGAGATGCCCATTTTTTTAATATCTATATCTATACATATAATATTTAGGAGCAGTTTTGGACACTTGACAATCATTTACCCCCCTAGCAATTAATTCTCCTTCATTGGTGATCCTACATGGCACATTGTGAGAATTAATAAAATTTTCTTTTTTTTTTAAATAAAAAATCCCAATAATTATATAAACCAGCAAAAAGAGACGGACATAACATCATACCACAATCAACATCGCCTCCTCCAAAACCTAAACCCTAATCTTGGCGATTCATACCTATCGATCATCTCCAATCCAAGGTAACCTCCATTCGATTCTTCTTTTGAATAGATCGATGTTCTTCTATCTTTGATTATTATCTCAGATCATCGATTAACTTATTTTGTATATTTTTTTTATTTCGATTACTGTTAATGTCTTTGTTGTACTGATTGTTCTTGGTTTTTTGTTTATTATTCTTCAGTCATTCAGTCCTGTTAATATCTTTGATTTTGTGTTGATTTTTTTAGGGTTTATGTCCGACGTTTCGATTTAGGGGATTTTACACTTCAAGCGTTAACACAAAGTTTTGATTGATTATTATTTATTAAGACTGATTAGGGTTCCACTGATGATTATTATTTATTAAGACTGATTACGGTTCCACTGATGATTACTATGGAAAATATGTTTTAGGTTTCTATTTAGCTTGAATGTTTTAGGTTTATGATTCGATTGATGTTTTATAGAAACCTTAGAATGGATTGTTATGATTTAGTTTTTGATTAATGGTTTATGTTTTAGGTATCGATTTATGGTTTAAGAAATACTTTATTGGTTTGTTACTATTTAAGCGTTCAACTGAGAATGATTTTGCATTTATTTTATAGGTTTGTATTAAGGTTGAATGTTTTAGGTTTATGATTACGTTTCAATTGATGTTTTAAGGATATCTAAGAAAGGATTCTTATGATTTAGTTTTTGATCCATTCTTTATGTTGTACTGATTGTTGATTTTTTTTAGGGTTTATGTCCGACCTTTCGATTTAGGGGATTTTACACTTCAAGCGTTAATGTTTTAAGTTTCTTTTGAGTGTTAATGTTTTAGGTTTCTTTTTAGGGTGCAACTGGTTTTGGTAGAAAGCTACGAAACACTAATTGTTTTGATTTATGTATCGATTTGTGGGGTTTTAGGGTTCAACTGATGTTATAATGTGTGACTGATTTGTTTTTTAAGAAAGCTACGAATCAGTAATTGTTATCAGTTAGGTATCGATTTATGGGGTTTTAGGGTTCAACTCATGTTATAAGGTTTGACTCATTGTTCTTTATTTTTGGTTTATTATTATTCAACATTAATCGTAGTTTTATGTTTTAGGTTTGTATTTAGGAAGAATGTTTTAGGTTTTGACTTAGGGTTCAATTGATGTTTTAATGAAGCTACAAATGGATTCTTATGATACAGGGTCTGTATTAGGTGTTAATGTTATATGTATTGATTTTTGGGGTTTTAGTAGGTTCAATTGATGTTATAAGGTTTGCTTGATTGTACCACCCTTTTAGTTTATTATAATTTAGAATGATTTTGACTTTAGGATTTAGGTTTGCACTTAGAAAAAATGTTATAGGTTGTGATTTAGTGTTCTATTATGTTTTAAGGAAGCTACGAATGGATTGTCAAATTATCTAGGTTGCCATTAGAGGTTTATGTTTTAGGTATCGATCTAACGTGTTTTATTGTTCAAGTGATGTTATAAGGTTTTACTGAATGTTGTTTATTTTTGGTTTATTAGTATTCAACATTATTCGTACTTTTATGTTTTAGGTTTGCATTTAGTATAAATGTTTTAGTTTTTTATTTAGTGTTCAACATTATTCGTAGTTATATGTTTTAGGTTTGCATTTAGTAAAAATGGTTCAATTGATTTAGTCTTCAATTTATGTTATAAGGAACCTAGGAATGGATTGTTATCATACATGGTCTGGATTAGGTGTTTATGTTTTAGGTATCCATTTAAGGGGTTTTATGGTTGAAGTGATGTTATAAGGTTTGAGTTATTGTTCTTTATTTTTTCTGTTGTTGAAGATTAACAATATTCTGGATTAATGTTTTAACTGAGTTTTTAGGAAAAACATTCTTTATTCAGTGATACAAAGATTTGATTCATTTTATTCGTGTTATACTCATCTAAACATTACTTTGCTG